>JAJOZX010000018.1:1192500-1785000 GCA_023014485.1 Bathynomus jamesi | reverse complement strand
CCAGTGTTATATTTATCATATACAGGGCTATTTAAAATGATTCATCCGATTTCAACTGAGAATACTTCCGTACCTATCAACCGTGCATCAACTGGGCATACACTACATGAAAGAGGAAATCCTTGAATTTTACAAGATCACCGCGAGAGGGCCCAAAGTCACGCCGTGGCCTAGCCTAGCAACAAACAGTCAGTGTGAAAATGCCGTCCGCACAGCAGGCGTTTTGTGTGTTGCAGCTTTCGAGCTGTAAATCGATAGTCACAGTGCAGCGTGAGTTTCGTCGACGTTACAGAACAGATCCACCGGGTGCTCAGAGCATCCGTCGGTGGTATCGGTGGTATCGGCAGGTATCGGCACTGTGACTACCGATTTACAGCTCGAAAACCGCAACACACAAAACGCCTTCTGCTGTGCGGATGCCATTTTCACACTGACTGTTTGTTGCTAGGCTAGGCCACGGCGTGACTTTGGGGCCCTCTCGCGGTGATCTTGTAAAACTCGGAGATTTCCTCTTTCATGTGGTGTATGCCCAGTTGATGCACGGTTGATAGGTACGGAAGTATTCTCAGTTGAAATCGGATGAATCAATTTAAATAGCCCTGTATATATATATATATATATATATATATATATATATATATTATGATCGGTCTCATCTCGAAAACTAGACGTGGTAGAGGAAAACCGAAAACAGATTTGGAATGAGCGTCCTAACAGCTATCTAGCCCACCCATAATTATATCTGATGAAAAATACTTGTTGGCCAGTGTAATTGGAGGTATCTGCAATACAAGCTAACGAAATCTGTGCGAAAACGACTACAGATTTAGATATTCTTTGGATTGAGATAACACGGACGACTGTTGCTTTCAATGGTGATGAACTACATGCGGAAGTCTCATCAGCACAGTGACACCCTCTTTGCTCGTACCCTGAAATGAGAGTTTGGGCAGAATGTTTCTCTATGCGAAAAAAATGTTCAACTTTTTATCCTTCAACTTAAGCCAGTTGTTATTAACTCCTGGGTCGCCGAGCTAGCCCCGCCACCAGAATTTGGGTCACAGCCTTAAAAGGTTAAGAACCACTGACTTAAGCTATGAATGCATCGATTGCTTAAAAGAAAAAAAAATATATATATATATATATATATACACACAGTATATTTATTTTATTGTTCTAGTCTTTTAAACATGCATTTTTTATAATTATTTTCTTTTAAATACGAGTATATAATTTTTAAATGTAAATACAAAATTTTTACTTAAAAAAAATGTTTAAAATTTTTTTTGTTTAATATGTGGCTGAGGAAGTGGAAAAAATTGATGTTGTTTTTTTCTTTACAAAAACTTTCATAATTGAAGTTAATATGGCAGTCAAGTTAGAATTAAATAAATTCTAGTATAAAAATTAAGTTTCAAAGAATTCGATTAGGTTTCATGTGGTATGTTGGAACGGGATTAAATCCAAAATAAACATACCGTATTTCCCGGCGTATAACGCGCACTTTTTTTCCCCCAAAATACTCCAAAAATTACCCTGCGTGTTATACGGCGATGGTACACATTTTTGGTAGGGGAAGGATGGTCGTATTATTATAGTTTGGCTGTATATCTTTGTATAATAAGTCATCCTCGGTACCATCCAGGGCATTAATTATGCCACATTTTCTCTTCAAAATTAGGGTGCGCGTTATACGCCGGGAAATACGGTAATTTATGTTTTATGCAGTTTTAGTGGTTCCTCGTGCTGCGCTATACTTTTTATTACTACCCTAGAAAGAGTACTCGGAATATATTTAATGTCAGATGTACTCTCGGGCATTTGGTGTACGTTCGGAAATAGGATTCTTCCCTGAAAGTTTTATATACTTCGTAATTCGAAAGTACATTTAATGTCAGATATACGCTCGGATGTGGGCGTAGATGAAAGATACATTTTTTATACGGTAGTTGTGGTAAGCACGATCTTCCTGATCGGAATCCGTGTTGGTTCTCACCGAGGCTTTCCTGTCTCCAAAAGTAAGATTTTCTCTCCGACTATTCTTTCAAATATTTTGGTGAGATGGGATGTCAGTAACAATGGTATATAGTTCTTTGCTCAGGACCAATCCCAGCCTTTATAAATAGGTACAATGTTCGCCCTCTTCAAGATGCTTGGAGTTCTCAATATTTCAGATATTTCTTTTAAATCGTCGGTTAGTTTATTATTTCCTTTCCTTAATTAAGGGTCCGATAGTGGCGCGCCTTCTTGTTTTCCTTTCCGCATAGCTAAAGAAGTATGATATTTTGGATTTGGAAAAGGAAACACAAAGTCCGAGCGCTTTCGTGATATATTCACATTATCAAGGAGGAACAGAAAATATTTCTGTTCCTCCTTGATAATGTGAATATATCACGAAAGCGCTCGGACTTTGTGTTTCCTTTTCCCTGTGGTTGTTTGCTGATATATATAATATATATATATATATATAATATATATAATATATATATATATATATTATATATATATATATATTCCCATATATATATATATATATATATAATTAAGGGCCCTGTGAATCAATTTTTTTCCGAATCGAATCTCGAATCGAATCAACTGTACACATATAGATTAAAGTGTTTCTACACACACTTAGTAATAAGCATAAAATTAATTAAATCATGTTGAGACCAAAGGACAAAGTAAATCCTTCTAAAAAAAAATGTATTAAGTATTTGATCATGAGGAGGAACAATGGTATTAAAGTATGATAAAAGTGTTATTGCTACAAAAGATTGGTTTCAGTATATACTCGTAGATTGAATTATAATCTAAGTAAAAAGAAGTGTTTATTTACGAAAGTGTTCTTCAAAACAACATCACTGATGTTGTTTACCAGACTTAATGGAGATTCGAAAATATCGAATCGGAGCCCAAACTAACAATTCAAATCGAATCCTCTCTCCCGATTCGAAATCAAATCGAATCTCGAAGCTTCGTAGGGCCCTAATATATATATATATATATATATATATATATAATATATATATATATATACACAAACTCAGAATGGTTCCCTGAGAAACTTATATGTTAAACACAGACCGTGCATGGAACAAGGAACTCTTCTGGGAAAATTAAATCCACTATAGTCCGAATAAGTAATGGTAAATGACAAATACCATAGTTTTTCTTTTTCATGATGCAAGCCCGACGTGGGCAACGGGTCTCTCGCAAAGAGGTCCCATAAATATAGCTGGTATAAAAGATAGCTGGTGAGGGAAGCTATATTTATGGGACCTCTTTGCGAGAGACCCGTTGCCCACGTCGGGCTTGCATCATGAAAAAAAAAACTATGGTATTTGTCATTTACCATTACTTATTCGGACTATAGTGGATTTAATTTTCCCGGAAGAGTTCCTTGTTCCATGCACGGTCTGTGTTTAACATAATATATATATATATATATTAATATATATATATATTATATATATATATACATATATATATATATATATATATATATATATATATATGAGACAAACACTATAGTTTTTTCTTTTTCATGATGTTAGTCTGACGTGGGCAACGGGTCACTCGCAGAGGCCCCAAAAATATAGCTTCCCTCACCAGCTATCTGCAAAGTAGATGGGATCCAACTTTCGGATAGGATCTAGTGTTTAAAGCAGCCTATCCCCACTATATTTAGAACCTCAATATAAGCAAAAGACTCGTTGCATTCACGTCGGGATGAATACATCAAAGAAAAAGTGGTAACTATTGTATTTTTAGCCAAGGAGCAAACCTTAAACCTCAATTGGCAGAATTGAGCGTCCCCTTTTCAAAGCACATAACATGTCCGTTTCATGATGGGATCTATGAGTTCTACCCCATCTTGAAATAGGATTTTACTCGCAACTGTGTACAAAAATCCTTTTCACTCCGTCTAAATCGGTTTATAATTTATTTAAATACAAGGATGATGTTCCTATAAGTCTTAAGTCTTCCATAGTTTATCAGTACGAGTGTGACCACTGTACGGGGTCATATATAGGTAAAACCAAAAGACGCCTAAAATCCCATATTTACGAACACCTCGGTAAATCTATCGGTACAAATTTACCTCTTAGTAAACCACCTAACTCTCGCATTCGCAACATGTACATGAAAATAACCAGCCAATTTCACACACTAAATTCACCGTACTCGCTGCTGGGAACTCTGACCTTAAGCTTAAAATTATAGAATCGTTATTTTTAATTATAAATTAAAACCAGACCTCAATTCTGACGAAGAATCCTCGGTAGATCTTTCGCGCTTCAATTAACGTATTTATTCGCGTATTTTACCTTTTCTTTTTGTTTTTTTATGCTTTTACATTGGAGTTTTTCTTAGACAACTTTTTATATTTTAATTTTGTTATTTTAAATTGGTTATTAACCCATTAGTGCCGAGATGTCTTTGTCGAGATTGAATAAAATTGTCTGGCGTTAGCCAGAACAAAATCAGTAAAGTGACGCTCGGCACTAATAATGGTTTAAATCCAACATATTTTGTATTTAAAATTACTCTTTTATTGTTTTAGTCTTGTAAATGGAATGATACATTCCGAAAAGTTTATTCATATCAATCAATTAAAGTTTGAAGAACGTTTATTTTTTCTTTGGTGTCCCTCATTCGTTACTAAACTGCGTTTTCCAAGACATCAGTCAATAACGGATATATATATATTATATATATATATATATATTCGGATGGGTTTTGAACAAATGCTGAGAGTCGACACGCGTTCGACCACTTTACAGCATCCCACCCTTTTGGGAGATTTTTCTGATACCCATTTATATACTTTCCAAAAAGTTGGGTAAGCTTCGCGCCACCTACTGGGTCCGATGAATTCGTAATCAGCGATGGTAACCCCACTATACCACCGAAATTATATATATATATACACGAAAAGAAGTAAAATATGTAGCGCGGAGGAGGGTTTGTCCTCTCGTGGTAAGGCAAGGTACCGAGCACATTTCTTTCCACCACACCATCCTGGAAATAAAAAAAGCTTTACTATTCCATTTCCTGATGAAAGCGCAAAATAAAACTAGTTTTACTCAAAAGCTACAATTGAAAGGGAATTTTTTTCTGGGGATTTGGGGTTCCGGATGGTGTAGTGGTAAGAACGTGGCTCGCGGGACGTTGCCTTACGAAGTTACGACAAATCCTCATCTGCGCTACACGTTTTACTAGTCGTTCTATAAATTCAATCTACGGTATTGTAGTTTTCGATAATATATATATAATATATATATATATATGAAAAATTATTTCACGAAGTGACACGTGAAAAATATTTATGATGAATAAACCACGAAGGGAAAAGAAACACAAAGGGGTTCAAGCGCTTTCGTCTAATGTGTTCCTGAGGATGTCATTAGACGAAAGCGCTTGAGCACCCTTTGTGTTTCTTTTCCCTTCGTGGTTTTATTCATCATATATATATATATATATGTGTGTGTGTGTGTGTATATATATATGTGTGTGTGTGTGTGTGTGTGCGTGCGTGTGTGTCCTTTCAGTGCATATAGTCGGGTCCTGGACACGAACCTTGCTCGAATAACCAGTTTTCAGAGACCAAAATTACAGGTGAAACAGGAACGATTTTCCTCCTTCATGAAAGACTCATTAGGAGGAGTGATGAGTGTTATTCATAATGTATTCAAAGACAAAAGGTTTTACATTACACGAAGGAAATTGCCACTGTTATTATCATGTTAAAATTATTGCATTTTTAAAAAAAAAAAAGCATGCTTTGTTGATTGTGGTATTTATCACGTTCAAAAGGCACTTCCCTTTTCATTTTTCTGCTGTCACAAATAACATTATTTATATATACATATATATATATATATATATATAATATATATATATATGCAGTGTCGTTTTCCAATTTTGGACGTTTCAATTCAGTATCATTCTGTCATGGTGAAAGTCAAGAGTGAGTATTGCGATTTTTCTGCCCTCTTTTTCCTTTCCGGAAAATTCTTTTTCGGATATCCGAAAATCCGGAAACGCTCCGCTTTAAGCATTCGATAGTGGCTTTATCTGAAGGAATTTGGCTACAGGAAGTAACAGTCAAAGAGATGCCCCAATAATGAATTGTTAATTGTCCACTGAAGGGATATGCTCCACCTTTGAAAACATTCCATTGGGTAAAAGTGCTTCCAAACCATTTTGACCGATATCTGATGGCATTCCCAAAAAAGTAAAAGGATTGTTTAACATTTTATATATATATATATATATATATATATATATATATATATATATATATATTATATTCGAGATAAATTTCACAATTAAACACGTGAATAATGAATGACGCACACCCGCAAAGAAAAATGAAAAGCGACTCAAAGGTCTTTTGTGCATTCAACAATACACCTCGTCACCTTCCTGACGAGGTGTACTGTGAATGCACGAAAGACACTGGAATTGGTTTATATTTTTCCTTGTGGGTATGCATTATATATATATATATATATATATATTATATATATATATATATATATATATATATATATAATATATATATATTATATATATATATATTGAAAATTTGTTTGAGTTATTCTCTATAAATATTTTTTTAAATTTATTACAACTTCAAAGAATAAACAAAAATAAAGGTTTTGTTGACAGAAGCAGAAAACTACTTTTCTCACTTGGATTCTTCTTTAAATACAGAAAAGATAAAAAGTTCAGTAAAAACACTCGAAATTTATTTTCTGAATATACACCCGTATACACCTAATAATATACAGAGGGTAGACAATACTAATAGACATCACGATGATTGTCCTCAAAAACAAATGACAAAGCTCATCAATGGAATGCGAGAACGGGTTGTCACCTTTACATAATATGCGAAGGGGAAGCACCACCATTCTAAATATATTGATTCAATAACTCTCTTATTATTTATTCACTTTTATTATCAAATCGAAAACCATAAAAAAAACCCGAAATTATCTATTTACTTTTGTTAACCCTCCGTGTGTGTGTGTGTGTGTGTGTGTGCGCGCGCGTGTGTGTGTGCGTGCGTGTGTATTCTCCATCTCATAAGGTCTCCTTCAACTATTCAGTAATTATAATGTTAGAGGTATAAAGACGCACTTAAATATATTGTGAATAAAAACGGACTCAATTTCATAATATGGATTTTGGGTAGGTGATCTCACTTGTTCGGGGAATTTCAAATTTGCGAAAGGAGTTTCCTGATTTTTAAAATGGTAAAAAGAGACCGTGACGCAGTTGCGGTCCCGAAAGATGTTTTTCTTTGAAAGATTTTCTACGTGTAACTCGAAGTGAAAAATCCTACAGCAGGAATGTAAACGGGCGATTTGAGTATTTCCTCCTTCGGGATTCTCACGCGCTGATTTCTCACTCTTGGTCGAAGACTTAAATGAGAATGACATTGAGTGGGATGAGACTGTTCGGGTGATGAAATTCATATACAATTTGAACGACACCAAAAGAATTTGGCCATTTTATAATCTGTTGAGGCATTTTTAAAATTTAAACAGTATCTATTTTGTTTTTGATATCTCTCCTCGAATTCTGCATTCAAATTTGGTTGATGTGCATAAGTAGTCATTTAAAGTAGTTTAAAGAGATTTCTGAAAGGAATGTATTGTAGCGGAATTAAATGTAAGACAATAAAAGGTTGTTGTATATGATACGTTTATGAAATATTCGTCCTATTGTTCTTTTGCCAAATGTTTAATTGTTCTTATTTGCTTCATGTGAATTTTAAGCGAGGTTGAGAGAAATAAGTGATTACACACCGCGAGAAAAGGCAAACTCGGACTCGTTTTACACCTTTTACGCAGTAGAATTATTTCAGGAGTGTTACCTAAAATCTGTGGCTTATAATACCGGCAATGGACCACACAAGGACTAAAAGAAAACATTCGAAAGAAGTGTGCTAACCTTTCTATGTTAATCAGTGTTTGTACATGGCAGCTTGAATGACAGAATTAAATTGTGTAAACAGCTTCAATGGGATATAGTTTAAATGTTTACTCGTGTTTAGCTGCTATTTCATATGATGCCGGACTTTTGTTAACACCCTGTATAAACGTGAAATACAGAGGGAGAATTTGACTTCAAAATACTTAACATTTCCGACAAAGAATGCAATAAAGAAACGCTTTATAAACTCCTATTAATGTGTGTGTGTGTGTGTGTGTGTGTGTGTGTGGTGTGTGTGTGTGTATGCATATATATTGCAACTATTATTATACAATGAAAATCACCTATTATATATGCAAAAATCACAATCTTAAAATGGGTGCAATCATAAACCATATAAATTAGATGTTAAAAGTTTCCAGTATATTACGCCATAGTTATAATATACCTCACTCATCTCTATCTTTGTAACTTTAAGATTGTATCATGAGTTGTATTGTTCACCATTTTCCTTTTCTATTATTATTTCTATTATCATTTCCTATTATTTCAAAGATTACTTCAGACAGAGTTAACTAAATGCAACATTATTTTATTTTCCACAAATTCTATTTATATTTGACACTTTCCTACGTAAAAATAGAAATGAATCTCAAAGACTTTTACCTGAAAAGTTGTCATGCTTCCCAACGCCATATTCAGATAAGAATACTGTAATTTAATTACAAAAATTAAACGTTAATCCCAACATTGTGTAAACCAGTATGGATGTAATGTATATCTTATGTAATGTGCTCTTTCTCAATAAAGATTATTATTATTATTATTATTAAAACACTTGGTGGAACGATAATGGCTCGCGTGAATGTCGAGAGAAGTATGGTTTCGTTAAATTGGTCTTATTTTCCTCCGACAAAACTTTCACATTAATTAGAAACTAACGTATTTTTAATTACGTTCGTAAGATAATCTTAAACTAAATAATTTCTAATGATAGAAATTCCTAATTACACTAAAATCTTGACCATCAAAGGACGAAGCAAAGAGAACGCGATGAAGCAATCAACGATTCATTCCCTCTCATTTTTCATTTTTTGCACAGCCACAAACTATTCCGAGCCAAGTCTGGGAAGGAGACGAACCTTTATTTAATTCGTGTCTCTTTACCTCGATTATGGCCTCCAAATGGTGGAGTGTAATTTTTCCAGGTTGGTGGCCGTGGTTACTATGGGATAAACCACAGAACCAACAATTTATGAATCTTCTCCCCGAGGCACAACGACACCTCTCCCACACTCTGGTCTGGTGAACAATAGCTTCGAATGACCCCTGAATATCTATCTGATACGGTGTTCGTTTATTTCATTCGTTTAATTTCTTATATCAACTTCCCCTTCATCATGAATGATTTACGAATACCTTAAGTGGAAAAATATCATATTATTATTAACATATTTTATGATATGTAATAATATAATATTATTCTTATATTATCATATATCATATATCATATCAGATCGAGTTAACCTCGCTAATAAGACCACCAGGTGAAAATATACACTATACGAGATTCACTTCTAAACTCCTGGGCTGCAGCTCCACAGACCCTGGTTATCTGCTCTGGTCTCTAGCAGATACCAATTTCACCAATACCAAACAGTTAGTTTCAAAAACACCTTTCAAATTAGCCAGCTGCTACTGAAGTTATTATATTACCTATGTTGTACTCTATTTACAAGCTGCGACTGACTTCATTAGTGTAAAAGTAAACGCAGCACAGCTTATTGCAGGGACCTTCTGTAACAACTGGGGACGTCTTTAAAATTATAAGTAATTTTATTTAAAATATAAACCTAAAAGTGATCAAGTAAGGTAAAATAAACCTTCTTTCAGTACACATAAGGATCGTTTGAACTCTTACTGTTAAATAAACAGTGTCCAAGAAATAATGTTGCAAAAGTACTTGGTAATTTTTCTTATTAGTCAATACACATACAATTTACTTGGTTGTTTACATTTCCAAACTGTTCAAGTTTAGAATTCTTTCACAAGATGACCATCATTTGCTGCTACTACTATATATAATATATATATTATATATATATATATATATATATATATATATAAGCTAACCAAAGGTTATATATATATATATATAATATATATTATATATATATATATGTGCGGTGTAGTGGTTAGCATCACTGACTACAAATCCACCGGCCTCAGGATCGAGACCCGGTGACGGCAGGCAGCGTGAAGCAGAACCAAGCCATTGTATGGAAATACAATAAAAAATTGGCTAGTAGATAAATGGGTACTCTGGGTAGCCTAGTGGTTAAAACGCTGCGCTGGTGGTCGGGAAGTAGTGAGATCGAGTCCAGGCGAGGACTTTGTAATTTCTGACCTCCCGTAGTGGGTCGTGGTTCGGATTCCACGTTAAACTGTAGGTCTAAGGTGGAGTGACAAGCTTGACCTTCATCAGAATGAACAATTCGGTCGGAAGAAAAACAAAAGTTAATCAAAGTTTTATTTATTAGAAATGAAACTGAAACACACTAGAATGAAAGAAGAATGAAAGAAGAAGCAGATTTTGCGCTGTCCCAGCTGCGGCGGGAAAGGGGGCCATGAAAAACGAGGGTTGGAAATATTCTGAGAATAAGAGGTTCGAAACTCTTTAATTCTCTGCCCAAAAAACTGAGGAACCAACATGAATAATTTCAAGAACTAGCTGGATAGGTTCTTGTTCAAAGTACCTGACTAGCCATGCGTGGCTGGCTACGAGGATATAAGGAGAGCGGAAACCAATTCTCTCCTTCACCAAATCCCCCAAATGAGGCGAGATGCTGCAGAGAAGTCGACCGCGGGTCGATCGATCCTGATCCGTCGTTCGAAAACTTCTAAAGATATTTAAAAGTATATAGTAGAACTCTCTTTACCCAAGGGCTATGTCGTGGCCATGTCGCAAAACTTCTTCCCGTAAATCAGCGAAGTTAAGTGAGATTGTGTCTTGGTAGTACTGTATATTGGATGGTGGACCGTCCTTTGCGTCCAGATGATATAGTGACCCATGGTTCGGATACCACGTAAAATTGAAGGTTCCTTCCGTCATATGAGCCTTGCTGTTACGAAGGAGGTTAAATAACCCCCAAAACAGGAATCTCCTTACCAAACTGTCTAGTTGTCGATGATCCAAATTTCCTTTAATTAAAGATATGAATTTGTGAATGCATTTTCGATAATTTTTATTATCGAAAAAGAAAACAGTTTTAAAAACTCAATAAATCAAAGAATTTATAATTTTCGAACACAAACGGCGTTCATTTAGATAATTCAATTCATTTGGAAAAAAGGCAGTCAATACGATGTTCCCAGCCAGTTATTTATTGGCTGGAACACTTCCTCCTAGCCAATCAGAAGCCAGATAAGTGTCTTTGCTTGTTGCTAGGAGACCAGGAAAGTAGGAACGAGAGTTTGCTTAGTTCGTTAGTCTGTTCAAACACGTTTGGCATTTTTCTGTTAATTTTGTGAACTTTAGAAATGTACGCATTATAAGATGGAGTTTAATAGGAAATCTCAACAACCTAACAAGGAGCCACGGTGAAAGAAGTTGGGTCCAATTAATGAAAAACTTGATGCTCTCGAACGCATCGAAAAGGGGAAAAAAATGATGCACAAACTTTAGAAAGAGTTTGGAGTTGATGCTGCAATTCTTCTGGACCGGAAAAAACAAAAAGACAAATTTCGAGCTGAGATTGGTTCTTATTTACAAAATAATTAAGTTTATTATGAGTTTTACTATGTATTAACATTATTAGCATCAAATAGCATCGTTAATTACAATAGAAATTAACTCTCTATTTTGGGGAGGAAGAGAGAGGGAAAAACATTACCAACCAAATTCCCCTCAACTGACTGAAGAGAAAACGCAAGTCTGGAGTGCATCTTGTTCGTGATAAATCATGCACCAGGACCTTATAATGACCACAGTGTCCATATACAGGGTGTACATAAAGTCAGGATCTATTTTTGTGAAGCACTTGGAAATTATATGGAATTCAATCATAAAATGATAAAGTGGTAACATTTATTAAATAATTAAGAGTAGGATTCGACGTGACGCCCATCAGTATCCCTGCACAGCTCAAATCGTTCCGCAGCATTTCTAAACACATTCTGGAGCATTTGCGGGGTTATGCTATCTGCAGCAGTTCGTATACGTGTACGTAAGTTTTCAAGACTCGTAATCTTCGTCTGATAGACGTGCGATTCGATAAAGCCCCATGCAAAGAAATCTAAAGGGGTTAAATCTGGTGATCTCGCTGGCCAAGGTCTGTTGCTTCCGCGTCCGATCCAGCGATTTGGAAAACGTCCATTTAGATAATCCTGAACAATTTTGGCATAGTGACAAGGAGCACCATCATGTTGATAGACGACGGTACTAACAATCCTATCCCCAATCAGCTGAGGTTCAAGGAATTGCTGCAACATGTCCAGATAAATAAGCCCCGTAACTGTAGCTTCAGCAAAGAAAAAAGGACCATAAACCTTGGATTTTGTTAAACCCATCCAGACATTAACTTTAGGTGAGTCTCTTTCCCAGTTTTGGACGAAATCATTCGGTCTTTCATCTGCCCAAATTCGACAGTTATGGCGATTTACTTTTCCACACGTATGGAAAGTGGCTTCATCACTAAAGAGAATGTTGTCCATTAAATTATCACTCCAGATTTGTTCTACGAGATCAGCACACACACCACTTCGTCGAGGGAAATCTTCCTCATGTAAATCATGTAAAACCTGCAAATGATAGCTTTTCTTCTGCAAATTAACTTTCAGAATTTTATGCACAGATGACGTCGGGAGGCCGAGTCTGTGTGATGCAGCACGAACGGACGTACGTGGCTCCTCAGTGATAATTCCGCGTACTGCATTCACGGTAAGATCTGACATACACGGTCGTCCTGATCTTGCTTCATCATTTACAGATCCCGTTCGTTTAAATTTGTTCACCAATTTTCGTATTGTCTTGTCTATTGGCCCCGGCTTATGAAATCTCCTCCTAAACTTCTCTCTGATGTCATTGTATTTCTTTCCCTCGATTCGCCAAATTACTATTGCCACACGCTCTTCTGTATTCATTCTAAGGGCTTCTGAAAAGAAAACTAGAAAAAAATAATTATTTCACAAAAATAGATCCTGACTTTATGTACACCCTGTACAATGAAAAGTACCAACAAACGAATGTACAAAGGATAATAAATAAATATTCTTCATTGGAGATGCTAAATTAAAGTGTTCTTTCTTCCAACAGTGACGAACCACTTACGGGATTATAGTTAGTGTGTTGACTCTCAATATACTCTGCAATGATGCTGCTAGCCGATAGACTACGTCGTGGTTACGTCAGAACTCCACTTCCTGCAAGACCAGCGACGTTAAATGACGTTGAGTATGTTCATTATTTAGATGGGTGACCGCCTCTTGCTTTCGAATGGTGTAGAGACCCGTAGGATAGTTCTGATCCTACGTAAGACTTTCAGTAGGTCTCCTCCGTCACATAACCTTCTTACCAGTTACGTGGTTATTATTCATTAATACCCATTCGTACCCTGAGTGGGTATTTGGACGGAGCGGTGCTTCGCACAATAAAATAAAGCCTTTATAAACTTCGTTCAAAAATTTTATCTATAAAAATTCTTTAGTAAAAAAAAAAAATAAAAAAAAAAAATATATATATATATATGTGTACACATATACCTTTTTGGAGCAAGTGTAGTTTACGTCCCTCTGTGGTGCCTAGTGTAGTTTACGTTCCCCTACATTATCCTAGTGTAGTTTGCGCTCCCCAACTTTGTCCGCGTATACCTAATCAAATAAAACGTTAAAACTAAAGAAAATATTACGACTTAACTTAACCAATCGTTAATTTTGCGACAGGGGGACGTAAACTACACTTGCGCCACCTTTTTTTTTGGTTGGTTTTGCTTCCGCCGAATTGTTCATTCTGACGAAGGTCAAGCTTTTCACTCCACCTTAGACCTACAGTTTAACGTGGAATCCGAACCACGCCCCTCCAGCAGCCCAGCGTCTTAACCACTAGGCCACCCAGGGTACCCATTTATCTACCAAACACTTTCTTTATTGTGTGGAAGGATGAACAGCTAAGTTTTGCTGCGCGCCGGCTGCCGTCACCGGGTCTCGATCCCGGGGCTGATGGATTCGTAGTCAGCGACGCTAACCACTACACCACCGAGGCGCATATATATATATATACACCACCGAGGCGCATGTATATATATATATATATACACACACAGTGTGTCTCATAAGTCCGGTACCATAAGTTTGGTCTCATAGACCTTTTCCTCACGAGTGTAACTCACTTCCATATTAACCAGTGCGTGTTATTCTCCCTGCAACAAAAAAAAAGGTCCCAAAACAAGACATCAATTTGAATATTTGTTTAAGTTTTAATGTATGACTTTTGTAAATTTAATTTTAAATAAATTTTCCTATGAGAAAGGACTTATGGGACATCCTGTATATATATATATATATATCTATATATATATATATATATCTATATATATATATACAGGGTGGGTAAAAAAAAAGTGACCCTTAGAGGTAAACTCATATTAAAAAAGTAAGGTGACTAGAGCTCCCAAACTTCATAGATGCTTACCTTATCATGTTGTTCGTCTTAATTGAGAAGTTGCTCGATGTGTCACTCTTCCTGCTCAAGCCAGACCTCCAAACGTAGACGCCACTAACCAATACACCTGTTTACATATCGTTGAGACACCTTCTCCCAGCCGAGCAGAATTCTTTCACGTAGTTCATCTATGTCTCTTATATTGGTACCAGGGATGTAAACTTTGGACTTTAGGGCTTCCTCAAACACCATAATCTAGTGGCGAAATATCGGGACTACTAGCCGGCCACATATTGGGTTCGATAAAATTCGGTGTTTTTTTCTCAAGGAATGTGACAGTTTGGCGTGCTCTGTGAGTAGGGGCTCCATCTTGTTGGAAAGTATATCTTTCAACACTAATTCGTCGAATATGAGTTAGAGTGAAAGATATACTTTCCAACAAGAGGGAGCCCATGCTCACAGAGCACGCCAAACTGTCACATTCCTTGAGAACAAAACACCGGATTTTATCGAACCCAATACGTGGCCGGCTAGTAGCCCCGATCTTTCGCCACTAGATTATGGTGTTTGGGAAGCCCTAAAGTCCAAAGTTTACATCCCTGGTACCAATATAAGAGACATAGATGAACTACGTGAAAGAATTCTGCTCGGCTGGGAGAAGGTGTCTCAACGATATGTAAACAGGTGTATTGGTTAGTGGCGTCTACGTTTGGAGGCCTGCGTTGAGCAGGAACGGGGACACATCGAGCAACTTCTCAATTAAGACAAACAACATGCTAAGGTAAGCATCTATGAAGTTTGGGAGCGAGCTCTAGTCCTCTTACTTTTTTAATATGACAGTTTAACTCTAAGGGGTCACTTTTTTTATACGCACCCTGTATATATATATATTAGTGATGTAGGTCACATCCGCATCCGCATCCGCGGAACATCCGCATATTTTCTCGCGTCCGCATCCGCACTTTGGACTGCGGATGTCGTGCGGATGTGGACCGTTGAGATAAAACGTCATTAATAAGCGGAAATTATCAAATTCTACTATATTAATAGAACTAGTTCATTGTGCGCAAAAGTGATGCAAGCGACAAGACGAGAGGCTGTTCTTGTATGAAGTTACTCTCTTGCAACCTACTTAGATCCACATTACAAAGCTAAGTTATTTTCACCTAGTACATTAGAACGAGTTAAATCATCACTTGGCAAAGCAGTTGAAGAGCTTCAATCTCTTGAATCTGTCGCTTCGCCACCCACCAAAAGAATAAAAGTTTCAGTGACAGAACCAACACCTTCAACAAGCAAATCTATCACAGAATCTGTCTCTCAGTTTCTTGAGTCAAGCAGCAATGACGAGACCTACGCGATGTCAAAAGATGTAGTAAAAATGATCGAGAGCTATCACCAAGAAAAACGCCTGGCTGCATGTGACAATCCTATTAGTTGGTGGAAAAATACGCAGAATATCTATCCATACTTGAGTAAACTTGCAAGGAAACATTTAGCCTGTCCTCCAACAAATGTACCAAGCGAGAGATTATTTAGCAGTGCTGGATTAATATATGATGAAAAGAGAAACAGACTGTCAGCAGAAAAGGCAGAAAAGTTAATGTTCCTTAAGCATAACCTTCCTATAATTAAGTTTGAACATTAAACGATGAACATCTTAGTTTACTTTATTTTAATTACTCATTTATAAATATGCCTAATAAAACTTTAAACTTAATATAAATAGTTATCAAGCTAATTAAAGATCTCTTTCTATAAGGGTGGAGGTTGGGGAAAGAGGTCGGTGGGGTGCATTTGAGTTGGGTTCACGTCCCGCATCCTGGTAACACAATTATGGTTTCTAAGTGTGGCTGAAACTCAACAAAATATACGAATTTATTTGCAGACGAATTCACTAATTGATTTCTATATTAGTTAGATGCTTGATATTATTTTATATGTTCAGAGAAAAGTACAGCAATTATTGTACAATTAATCAATTATACTACATTATAGCTACAGCTCTCTCTATATAATAACTTATTATATACGTTAAACACAACAAATCTCGAATATATCCTAAAAAATAACGAAAATGTAGACATCCGCATCCGCATCCGCATCCGCGGATGTTGAAATCAAACATCCTCATCTGCATCCGCGGATGTGAAAAAAATGACATCCGCTACATCACTAATATATATATATATATATATATATATATATATATATATATATATATATATATATATTACAATTTGTCTTGTCTTTCATTAAGGTATAAAAATTGCCTTTAAATTAAATGTAACTACGATTTAACTTGGGGGAGATGGGGAGAGTTGTCAATCATTGAAACGAAGAAAATAATCTATTATTATGCCTTAAGTATCCTCAAATAAAGACATAAAGATAAATCATCTATGTTTAAATAAGTGGTCAGACTTACTCCATTTTAACTCACACACACACACACCACACACACACACACACACACACACACATATATATATATACATATATATATATATATATATATATATATATACACACACACACACACATATATATATTATTATATATATATATAATATATATACACACACACACACACACACACACACACACACACAAGGGGTGATGATGTCTGTTCGTCTGATGTTCTATGTTCGTTCATACACACCTGAACGGCTAGGACAGTGTTTCTCAGCCGGATTTGCCCCCCGACCCCCGTCTCTGGGTCTTTGGTCGGCGCGACCCCTTGTCATCCCTACAGGGGTAAACAAACTCACGAAGCGGGGGTGCTTTTTTTTGGCACAAATCACTACCACAGGGGCAGTAAAACATTTCGCGACCCCCCCTGGAAACCCTAAATCCCACTCGACCCATCGTTTGAGAAACACTGGGCTAGGGTAATCTGCTTCGAATTTAGTATACACGTTAAGGGAGAACCAGGGAAGGTTTTGTAACATTCTCTCCCTTCTAGTACCTTCCTAGGTTGGTTTCTGGGAGCTTTTAATGCCCAAGGCACGTTCTAGTGCCTAGTGTATATATTGTAGTGTGTGTATATATATATATATATATATATATATGTTCGTTATATATACGGTATATATATGTTCGGTTACCAAAGATATATATTTGTATACAACTTCCCCAAAGAACGTCAGCAAGTCGTAAAACTCCAAGGTATATCATCAGAATCAGAAGTACGCAGCTCAGTACCACAAGGAACAATATTAGAAGTAACCACGAAGCAATCACTAATAGTACGGTAACATCCTTTCCTGACAATACAAAAATCAGCAGAAAAAACAGAAATGTAGAAGAGGTGAAAGTTTACATCCCTGGTACCAACATAAGAGACATAGATGAACTACGCGACAATAACAGGAAATTTGATACCGAGAAATTTCAGCTCTTAAGATATGGAAGAAATGAGGAACTAAAACAGACAACATATTATGCCCCAGATAGACAGAAAATTCAGAGAAGCAAGAAAGCGATAGATTTAGGTGTTATAATGACCGATGATGCGAAATTTGAAACAGAAAATCAGAGAGCAAAACGAAGTACGGGACAATTACTGAGAACCTTTAAAAGAAGGGACAAGAAAGTAATGATTTCGTTGCTGAAAACACTGATCGTTCCAAGCCAAAATTTGAATACTGCTCACTCTTCATGTCCCAATATAAAAAATAAGAAATTAATAAACTAGAAGAAATTCAAAGAAATTTCACAGCGAGAAACTCAATAACTGGGAAAGACTTCGTAAATTAAATTTATATTTACCGGAACGAAGAAGAAGAGAGATACACACCACAATTGACATGTGGAAAATAATAGAGAAACTGTTACCAAATCTCAGACTGAACCCAGAGGTCAGCCAAACAATACTGGAAAATAGGAAAGGTAGAGTGTGTAGTGTTCCCAAACTAAAGGCCAGACAAGGGACACCCTCAACTCTGAAGAAAAATAGCTTGGTTTTCAGGGGACCAAGACTTTTTAACCAGCTGCAGAAGGACATCACTGGTGTCAAAGGTGAAGACTTCCGAAGAAGACTAGACGACTGACTCAGGACGGTACCAGATGAGTCGGGTGTCCCTGGCTATGTGCGATGTTGAACGCAAGAGAGCAACTCGCTCCTCCACCAAGCCAGGCCTAGAGATGGAGCCACCAGCTTAACCTTCGTGTGAAGAGAGACCGACGCACGAAACTACTACAAAGGTTACAAAGTACATATGTATATACCGGGTGGCCCATAATTCAGGAACCATAGGAATAATTGCATTTTGTTTTCTAATAATGTTTTCATTTTCATTTATTTTCTCTTTGATGAATTACCTGGATGACGTACCGATAAACAAACGACGTACCATGTTTTTTCAGCAAGACGGTGCACCTCCTCATTTTGCCATGCAAGTTCGCAAATACCTCGATAAAACGTTCCCCAACAGATGGATTGGCCGAAGAGGTTCTATCGAATGGCCACCCAGGTCACCAGATATCATTGCACTCGATTTTTTTCATCAAAAAGAAAAAGAAAAACATTATTAGAAAGTACAAGAATTATTAGAAAAATAATACAATTATTCCTATGGCTCCTGAATTATGGGCCACCCGGGTGTATGTACTTTAGATTTCCTTTTGACATTTTAATCATTCTTTGCGTTTTTAAAGCAAGATTTATTGCTTGTATCATGCAAAGACTTAATTTCAAATTTAAGAGAAAAATTACTTCGTAAAGAAAGTCGCCAAAAAAATGCTTCTTTTAATTTAAATGAGAAAAGAAATTTTGAGTTTTTCATTTAATATTTTGAAATCATTTGAAAATTCTTTTTTTTTTTTTTTGGTTAAAAAACAAACCTTTGAATAGTCTTACTTCTATTTCCGATCGATCTGTCTGTTAGTTTCAGGCAATTTTTCGTTTGTGTGTGTGTGTGTGTGTGTGTTTGTGTGTGCGTGTGCGTGTGATAGATAGGTAAATAGAGAGACAAGGAGATAGAGGGAAGGAAAACTACATGCAAGTGTATGGAGAGATAGATGCAGAGATAGAGAGAAAGAGAGAGCACAGTCTTTAATTTATTGCACGGAAGCACGCGCGCATACACACACACACACACACACCACACACACACACACACACACATATATATATATATATATATATATATAATTATATATATATATATAATCACCGTACTGTACATAACAATGAAATGGTATACGAGTATAAGTCCTTCCTGTTTCATGAAAATGAATCTGTGTGATTAGTAGTTCAGATTTTATGGCACTTTCCTATTGGTCAATAAAATAGTTCCTTTTTTCCCATTGGTCGAATGAAAAAAATCTCGTTTTCCTATTGGTGGAAAAATATGAGTAGATTTTAATGCAGTTTAGGTAACATTCTCATTCCAAAGAGAAACTGTTCAAACGTGAAATTACACGCTGTAAAAAGAGGAGAGATTTTTAATAATATTAATTATAATTTATTAAATTAATGACGATAATAATAATGATGATGATTATGGAAAGGATGTATAAATGTAATTGTGTGTTGCCACCTTTTTCTGTTTCTTTCACCAAAAGGTAAGTAAGAGTCGTTATTACGACCTCAATAATAGTCTTTGAAGGAGATAACCTTAAAGAGAAAATCGGTGCAAATTAGCTGAAATTATAAGTTTCGCAGATAACAACTGTAGGTTTTATTGATCTGGTAAATGAACTGTACAAGTTCATACTTACTTACTTACATATATATATACTTACATATATATATAGGATCACCTGAAGATCAGGGTCCCCAGCCTTCTTTAGTTAGATTTATAAGGCTAACTATCGAAAATATTACGACCTAACCTAACCAATCGTCAAGGGCGTACAGTTGACCTAACGATTGGTTAGGTTAGGTCGTGAGATTTTCGTTAGTTAGCGTTATAAAGCTAACTAAAGAAGCCTGGGGTCCCTGATCTTCAGGTAATCATATATATATAATATATATATATATATATATATATATATATATATATATATACCCAAATACATACATACATATATGTAACCTCAGTTTGTTCCGCCGAAATTGTTCATTCTGACCCACCAGGAAGTCTGAAATTACAAAGTCCTTGCCCGGACTCGATCTCACGAACCTTCCGATCAACAGTCCAACTTCTTAACCACTGAGGTACGGATACCCACTTTACCCAGGGATATAAACAGGGTGTTATCGAATTATGTTTCATAAATTAGTATACATATTCAGGACGTCAAAATGAACAAAAAAATTCCTATGAACATAAATCCACAATCGCTTCGTTTCCGAAATACATTTGCTCTTCTATCGAGGACGATCCAATTAAAATGAAAGTTAATAAAGTTTATCAAAGTCGTAGTTGTCTGCTTGTTTAGATACCTATTTTTCTTTTGTTTTCATAGTATTTTGTTAGTTCTCATTTTAGAAACCAAAATCATTTCCTTCATTTCATGTGTCACTCTCATATAATGTTACAGACCGTTATGGAGCAGAATTCTTTTGAAGAACTTGCCGATATGCATCTCGTGTTCTTATATATATATATATATATATATATATATTATATATATATATGATGCAAACCCACAAGAAAAAAGTCATTCATTCATTTCACGTGTTTAATTGTGAAATTCATCCCATATATATATATATATATATATATATATATATATATATATATATATATATATATAGTATATAATATTTAATTTCGGAGACATCAGATTTCGGTGGTCTACCCATTTTATACTTTAGGCCAATCAACGCGACTCTAACATCTAGATTAGGTTACACTAGGTTAGGTGGTCGTTCTAAGTCGGTTGTTATTTTCTACGTGACCAACTTTGTTACCAGTGAAGGTCACCCCCCCCCCCCCCCCCCAAAAAAAAACCAGGTGTCCCAGAAATATGGTTACATGGTTTACATTCGTGAGATGATTTGTATATTCGCTCAACGAATTTTATTAGCGAATGAATAAAAGTGAAAACAGTTATAACAAAAACGTGATTTCGGTTTACAGTTTCCTTTTTGACTACACCTTTACAGTTGTTTTTCTCTGTAACTTCATTTAAATAAATTCTCACATAATCCGTTTTAAGTAAATATTCTTTATACAGATTCTCTTTCGCTTTCAAGATCATCGCTTTTACTGAGGTCCAAGAAAATTCAATGGAGTTTCACGGATCGTTTGCAGTGAGTAGCTTACTTTGGAAACACTTTTATGCAGTCTCAAAAATCCTAAATTCTTGATCAGTGTTTCTCAAACGGTAGGTCGCGACCCCCCCGGGTCGTAGTTTGTTTACCCCTGTGGTAGTAATTTGTGCACAAAAAAAAACCCGCTTTGTGAATTTGTCTACCCTGTATGGATGATAAGGGGTCGCGCCGACCTAAGACCTTGACACGGGGGTCGGGGCAAATCCGGCTGAGAAACATTGTTCTAGATAAACTGTACATGGATATGAAACACGATCGTAAACTACTACAACAAAGGTATGAACACCAAATATATATATATATATATATATATATATATATGCACCTCGGTGGTGTAATGTGTAGCGTTGCTGACTACGAATCCATCGGCCCCGGGATCGAGACCCGGTGACGGCAGGCGGCGCACAGCAAAACCTAGCTGTTCATCCTTCCACACAATAAAAGAAATTGGTTTGTAAATAAATGGGTACTCTGGGTAGCCTAGTGGTCAAGACGCTAAGCCGCTGGTGGGGCATGGTTCGGATTCCAAAACTGTAGGTCTAAGGTGGAGTGACAAGCTTGACCTTCATCACAATGAACAATTCGGGCGGAAGCTAAACCAAGGTTAACCAAGGTTATATATATAGTGGTGCTCATAAGTATTCGTACAGATAAATATTTCAGTTATATTCGTCCTTATCTTTTGTACCATGCATTGGAGAGTTATGAAACGTTTACCGTTCGTTTGGAAAATTTTACCAGAAAAAAAATTAGTTCAACTCTAACATATAATGTAAAAATATCAAAGAGGAACATAAAAAAAGAGCTAAAATGCAAAAGTTTTCATACATTTATATACAAAACAAACCGCACCTTCGGCTCCTTGTGATCACTTCGTGATCTTTAACGCCGCTCATCTTGATAGATCCGACCCTAACGGGCGACTGAGCGAAAGACATTAGCTCCACCCACTTTACGCGATCAGCCAATCATAACAGGCGACTGAGCGAAAGAGATATTTGTTACTCCGCTCAACTCCGCAAAGTTTTTTTTATTTATAGATAGATTATTTAATACTTTGTATGTCGTTCTTAGTCTTGAAGAATTTACTTTTTTTATCAGTAGTTAGCTGTTTATTGATTAGAGACTGTTGGCAATTCTGAATTCCATAATTTTCCCTGTGAATCTTCATGGAAGACGGATGGCTACACAAGTCATTAGTATGCAATGGGTTAAGGGCTGTTTACAGATCTTAATAGATCTGTTATTGCTGAACACGAGTTTGGAAAGAGTTATAAGAAGATGGGAGAACTTCACATTCTATTTACGACGGTTGCTGTAGTTATAAAGAAATGGAAAGGCTTTGGAACAATCAAAGCCCTACCAAGGTGTAGACGACCCTGTAAGATTTCAAAACATACAGCTAGATGGATTGAAAGAACGGCTGCTGCGAATCCACGAATGACTGCAAGTGATATTTGTGAAACATTAAAACTCTCTAGGATCGATGTCCGTCCCTTTACTGTACGTCATACATTGAGAAAGAATGGTCTGCGAAATCCTCTGCGACGAAAAGCACACAAAGAAGCTCGGTTAAAGTACGCCAAAGATCACCAAAATGATGGATTTGCATTCTGGAAAAAAATTCTCTGTACAGACGAGACCAAAATTGAATTATTCCGAAACAACGAGCAACGGTATGTTTGGCGAAAATCAAATACTGTATTCGAGGAAAAACATCCTTCCTACGTTTAAACATGGTGGTGATAGTTTGCTTCTTTGGGGAAGCTTTAGTGTTTCTGGTCCAGGAAAGCTTGTTGTCATCAGTGGAATCTTAAATTCGAAGAAATATCGGGAAATTTTAGAAAATGTATTGCCTTCAGTTCTAGAGTTGCGAATGGTTCGCAATTGGGTACTGCAGAAAAATAATGAGCCATAACATAAAAGTAAGATTACCATGAAATGGCTTCAACAAAATATTTTTAAGCTTCTCAAGTGGACCAGTCAAAGTTTAATCGAGAATTTATGGTTTGATTTGAAAAAAGGTGTCCGCAAGAGAAACCCTTCGAATCTGAATGAATTGCAGCACTTTTCTTTAGAAGAATGGACTAAAGTTTCCACTGAGAGATATCGAAACCTTGTAGAAAAATACCCAAAACGAATCAATGAAGTCATTCAAGCAAAAGGTGGACACACAAAGTATTAAATAATTTTTTAAATAAATGTACAAAAACTTTTGCATTTTAACTTTTTTTATTTTCCTCAAATTCTTTGATGGTTTACATTATATGTTGGAGTTAAATCAACTTTCTTTTTTATTTGTTAAATTTTTCCAAACGAATGGTAAACTTTTCGTAACAAAAGATAAGGACAAATATAACTGAAATATTTCTCTGTACGAATACTTATGAGCGCCACTATATATATATATATATATATATATAATAATAAACAGGAACACCAGAGAAAATACAAACATCCTTCAAGGTTTAATAGTACCAACGTTTCGGAATGCACTAATTCCATCTTCAGGGCTAAAACAATAAAATTCCAAATCACATACAAAATGTATTTTGTATGTGATTTGGAATTTTATTGTTTTATCCCTGAAGATGGAATTAGTGCATTCCGAAACGTTGGTACTATTAAACCTTGAAGGATGTTTGTATTTTCTCTGGTGTTCCTGTTTATTATTAAACTGCGTTTTCCGCGCCACCAATCAATAGCCGATATATATATATATATATATACACGGGATGAATTTCACAATTAAACACGTGAAATGAATGAATGATGCAAACCCACAAGGAAAAATAAAAATTATTCCAAGGCCTTTTGTGTATTCAGAAGTACACCTAGTCAGAAGAAGTACACCTCCCTGACGAGGTGTACTCCTGAATACACGAAAGGCCTTGGAATCTTTTTTCTTTTTCCTTGTGGATTTGCATCATTCATATATATATATATATATCTTTTTCCGTGTCTCATCTACCATGTGAGCAGTCCAGCATGCTCTCAAACACACACTTCTCTCCCTATTCCTCACTACATATACTGTACGTGTACATGCATCTTACACACTACATAATGTTTTCAAAATTTAAAAAAAAAATGGCATCAACTTTAAGAACCTCGGATTCTCCTGGGAAGAGGACCATAAATGTCCCCACATCTGACTCCCCCACCCCTGCCGACACCGAAAACGAAGACCCGGGCAGTGAGGCTGGATCGGCTACTACCCATTCGAGGTGTTCTGGGACTCTGTCTGATTCACTTTTCTAAAACTTTTGCAACATTCGTGGCCTTTTCTCAAATTTTCAATCTGTTGAACACCACCTCTCCTCTAAACCTCATCTTCTTTTCTTCACTGAAACTCAGGTGTCTGGGACGACTGACAGCAACCCCTTTTCTGTACCCTCTTACTTTCTCTGTACTCAATTTCACTCCAAAGGTAGATGTTGCGAATATGTAAGCAATGACCTAACTTGTTCTCGTATTTCCGAGCTCGAATCTTCCAAATTCTTTACCCTTTGGCTACGGCTTACATGCCAATCTCAAACTAAATACATCTGCGCTGTTTACCGTCCCCTAATTAATTCTACTGACTATCCAAAATTCTTTGACTAACTCAGTTCCAAAGTGGAATACATTCTTTCCGCTCTCCCTTTGCCGAAATCTCTATTTTAGGAGATTTCAATGTTCACCACCACCTTTGGCTTTCTTCCCATTTCACTGACATCCCTGGTGAACTAGCTTACAACTTTTCTATCTAAATGACCTGGAGCAGATTGTACAGCACCCTACTCGTATCCCCGATCGATTTAGAGATATGCCCAACATTCTGGATTCATTTCTTACCTCTCATCCTTCTTCTTACTTTGTGAAACGTTTTTCTCTGTTGGGCTCCTTCGACCACAATCTTATATCTGTTTCCTGTCCTATCGCTCCAATTCGGCCTTTGGATCCTCCCAAGAGAAGGCGCCTTTGGCACTTCGGTGCCGCTGATTGGGAGGCCCTTAGGCAGTACTTCTGTGATTTCTCATGGGAATAATTACTGCTTCCGTGGACGGGGCCTCCGAGTGTGCTGAGCGCATCATGGAGGTGATTCTCTCGGGCATGGAGGAATACATTCCATATTCTATTCCTACTACAAGTGCAAAAAAAACCTTGGTTTAACTTTACTTGTTCTAATGCTATCCACAACAGAAAGGAGGCTTTCAGAAGGTACTGTCGCTATCCAACTCCTGACTCTCACCTAGCTTATAGTTCTGCCCGGAATCGTGCAAAATCTGTTCTTCGACTCCCCAAAAATTCCTTCGTCCAACAAAATGTGAAAACCTATCCAATTTTAATTCTTCTCGCTCTTTCTGGCATCTAGCTAAGAACCTCTTCAACAACTTGACTGCCTCTTCTTTCCTTCCGGCTCAGTTGCCGTCTCTTCTCCTGACAAAACTGAACTCTTCACTCAAACTTTCGCTTACAATTCAACCCTGGACGATTCCGGTGCTGTTCCTCCATTCCCTCCCCCCTCTCACCTTATTATGTCTGAAATTAGAATCTCTTCCAAAGATGTTTTTTATGCCCTATCTGGGCTCAACTCTAGGAAGGCGTACGGTCCCGATGGTGTTCCTGTTGTTCTTAAGAACTGTACTTCTGTGATGACACCCTGCCTAGGCAAACTCTTTCGTCTTTGTCTCTCATCTGGTACTTTTCCTTTCTGCTGGAAGTTCGCTTTCATTCAGCTTGTCCCAAAGAAGGGTGACTGCTCTCAACCCTCCAACTATCGTCCAATTGATTTGATTTCTTGCCTTTCCAAATTTTTTGAGCTTATCCTTAATAGGAAGATTGTTAAACACCTCTCTTCTTACAATCTTCTTTCAGATCGTCAGTGTGGGTTCCGCAAGGGACGCTCTACTGGCGATCTTCCAGCTAGGGCTGGGCATCCGGGATCTCGGGATCCCGGAAGTAAAGTAGACAACTCATTTCCCGGGAAAACTGTCATCGATCTCGGGATTTCCCGGTATTCTATTTTCAGGGGAGACTTTTAAACGCAGTTTTATTATGAGGTATATTTATTTCATGCAAAGGCTTTTCATAAATGAAGTTTTCGTTCACCTGTTTTTTAAACTTTGAAAACCGCTTTCGCTTCAGTATGGGGTGAAATAATATCATTTTCTTCCTACTGAAAAGTGAAGCTGAAATTGATTGTGGTAATGACTAATGGGTAACTATCTTATCGCTTTAAGTTCGTTCTTTCTAGAAACTCCTAGAATGGATTTTACTTCTATTTCAAAAATTTTTGACATATTTTATATTAAATTTCATTAGAATTTAGAATTTTTATTCTTATTTATTGTTAAATCTTTGAAACATACTAAAATTTATAACTAAATTTTTGCTAATCATGTATAACATTCTATAACATTCTGCAGTAGAATAATTTCAACCAATAGTATAAAAGCGCCACCAAGCGCAAGCGACAGGTTTATTAACTAACACTCAGTCTACCGCTTGTGTCATAGTGTAGTGTCTGTTGATCTGCCGTACCACATTATGTTCACGTATTTATATCACTGTTATAAATTATAATCCCATCATGTCACGCAGCCAAAGTGAATCCAAATCATGGCAGCATTTTGAACGACTAGAAGGAAATGAAAGTGTTAATTGCAAGAAATGTTCTGCAATAATAAAATGCAAAGGATATTCAACAAGTGGTTTGCTTCGTCACTTGAAAAGTGTCCATAAGCTCGAAGATGAAAACTTAAAAAGACCATGTGCAAAGACTTTAGATCCTGTCAGTAAGAAAAAAATAGGGCTGAGCAATGTTCAACAAAAAATAACTTCGTTTGTATTTAAACCAAAGACAGAAACCCTTGAAGAAATTGTTGCAAAGCATGCTTCTGTTGATGGTTTATCAATTCATAAATTGCAAACAGTGAATTTACTAGAAAATCTTTCGTTGAAAAAACTATGTCATTACCAGAAACACCGTCTCAAATTATGGATATGGTGCACAAACAGTATAATATTGAAAAGGAATCTGTTACTTCAGAAATTGTAAAAAAAAGTATCAGATGGTGAAAGACTTAGCACTTCTTTAGATGAATACACAACATCGCTACGAAATCGTTGCTATATGAATGTTAATGTTCATGCAGTTGGAAAGTTCTTGAATTTGGGAATGGTTCGTATATTTGGATCTCTGCCTGCTGATAAAACCATTGAGCTTGTTGAAAAAAAATTAAATGACTTTAAATTAAGCATGGAAAATGACATAGTTGCTAGTGTAACAGATGGAGCCACTGTCATGGTAAAATTTGGAAGAACTAGCCATAGTGAGCATCAACAATGTCTTGCACATGGTCTGCACTTGACTGTTTGTGATGTCCTCTACAAAATAAGTAATTCCAGAAACGCAAAAGTTAATCAACAGGTATCAGAAGACATTTCTGAGGAAGATGCAAGCATGAAAAGAATGTTGAAGAAGACGAATTTATAACTGCTGTCGAAATTTCAAACAACAGTGCCGATAATTTTGCCGATGTTAGGCCTATTGAACTTGCAGAAGGGTTTGAAAACATACACATTGCTAGCACTATTACAAAAGTGAGAAAAATTATGAAATTATTTCGTAGATCGCCCTTAAAATGCGAAATCTTACAAAAATATGTAAGACTTGAGCTTAACAGAGAACTTCATCACCAACTCGATTCACAAACAAGATGGAATAGTTTAATAGTAATGTTGGAAAGAGTTGTACAACTAAGAAAACCAATTTCGAAAGCATTGATTGACCTTGGGATTGGAAAGGGCATGGATATTTCAGATGAAGAATTTGAATATATAAATGTTATTATCTCATCTTTAGAACCGGTTAAAATTGGATTGGAGAAGTTTGATAGTAGAGATGCAACATTGCTCACTGCAGAAGGTGTGTGTGTTTGCTTTTATTGTAAATGAGTTGAGAGAACAGAAAACTTGTTTTTCTACCACCTTAAAACAATCAGTAGAAAAAAGACTTCAAGAGAGACGTAATAAGAAGCTCGTAGGATTATATAAATATTTAAACAATCGTATAATAGCATTTAATTCAACTTGTCTTAATTTTTCACTGCCTTCTAAATCAACATTGCAAACAACTGCCAAAGAGTTGTTTGCCAGGCTTTTCAGAAAAAGTGAGACGGACGTAGTGGCAGAAGGTACTGATGTAAATGTATCCCAACAGTTTTTTGATACACCACTAGAACTCGAAGTCTTTTCCTCTAACTCATCTTCAAATCAAAGGTTCTTGGAAGAAAACTTGGCTACAGTTGTGCAGAAAGAAATGGGAACCACAGAGCTAGAACATTTGCGCCTGAGATACGACGTAAAGAACATCGTAAAAGAAATTAATGTTTATGAAGCCACTGGTAATAGAACAAAAAATTTAATCCACTTATTTAATGCTCTGGCGACAATTCCTCCAACTTCAATAAAGTCGGAAAGAGCATTTTCTGCTGTAGAATTATTCATCACAAAACCCCGAACATCTTTAAGTGATAATAGTAATGATCATCTGTTTTTTTTAAAGCATTATTTTAAGTCACAATCCAAATAAATCAATAAGTTCAGCTTTATTAGTCTCTAGAAAGTTTTTATAAACGCATGTTTTTGTTCAATAAAAGGAAATTTTCTCTTTAGTTATTTAATTTATTCCAGTACTTCAACCTTATTTAATTTTTTTAATCCAGGGAATTTCCCGGGATCCCGGAATTGCAAGTTTTTGAATCCCGTTTCCCGGGATTAAGAAAAGAGCGGGAAATGCTCAGCCCTACTTGCGAGAGCCGCAAAACATTTTAAAAAGAATTTAATTATTAAAAACATATACATATACATACCTATAGTTATACTCACATTATTAAATTGTTTAAGTACTGCTTGTAGAAGGCTTAGTTTGGGTCTTCATTTTGGCTGTTAATGCTTTAAAGTCTGGCTGATGTGATGTTAAGGCGGTATGAAGAAGCTCAGTCAGGTTGTTCGTTAGTGAGGGCAGCACAGTAGTAGTTGCAATTTATTACGTAATGTTGCAATGTTGCAAAAGGGGGTGGGTGTTGCAAAGGGGGTGGGGCGGTGCAAAGGGGTGGGGGTGTTATGCATCATGTTGCAAAGGGGGGTGGGGTCTTGCACAAAAATCCCTCAACGTTGCAAAGGGGGGTGGGGGATGCTGCAGGTGCAACAAGGAAACGTGGAGGCGGCGTTATCCCCAAAGAGAAAGGAGGAGAGGTGTTCACCTGGCAGGAGCCAAGTGCATATTAAGACTTCAGCCGAGTAGGCGTTGTCTTATAGGCTCCTAATCAGCCAGTTGGCTGAATCAGCCAGTTGGCTTAGAAGGAGCCAAGGGGGAGGGGTACACCTGAAGAGAGAGAGAGAGAGAGAGAGAGAGAGAGAGAGTACCGGCCTTTGTTGCCGATTGCAAGGGCATGCAACTTGGAGGCGGAGTTCTCCCCCAAGCTATTTTCCCCAAAGGGGTATACCTAACCTAAGAGGCCTCTAAGGGGTTTTCCCAAAGGGCCAGAAAGAAAAAGGACCAGAGGTCCTTGCTCGGCTGGGAGCCGAGCTTGTATGACTCCGTCGTCAGCCTCTCGCTCTTTTATAGACCTCTAATCCGGCTGAGTTGCCAGATAGCGCCATGTATTCAATAGAAGGCTGAGTTGCCAGTTTGTGCTATATATTTTTCTAATCAAAGACAGTTGCCAGATAGCAATATTTATTAAATTGAACCATATATTAATCAAAATACCACAATATATTTATATGATGTCACGAATAACAGTGGGAAAGAAACCTTACGAAGATAGGCGAAATAAACGACAATTCAAAACACGGTCGTCCTCCCTCATTCCCCCAAACTTCTCACCCCATCTGTGTTTGTATATATATATATATTATATATATATATATATATATATATATATATAGAAAGAATCATAATAACCGTGTCTATTTAATTTTGTCATTCCTTATATATATATATAAATGGATTTTCACCTTAAAGTGAATTAAAACATTAAAAAATCACTAAACAATTAAAAGAAAAGAAACTTTACGAAGATAGGTGAAAATAAACGACAATTCAAAACACACGATCGTCCTCCCTCATTCCCCACAAACTTCTCACCCCATCTGTGTTTGTGTATATATATATATATAGAAAGAATCATAATAACCGTGTCTATTTAATTTTGTCATTCCTTATATATATATATATATATATATATAAATGGATTTTCACCTTAAAGTGAATTAAAACATTAAAAAATCACTAAACAATTAAAAGAAAAGAAACCTTACGAAGATAGGTGAAAATAAACGACAATTCAAAACACACGATCGTCCTCCCTCATTCCCCCGAAACTTCTCATCCCATCTGTGTTTGTATATATATATATATTATATATATATATATAAAGAATCATAATAACCGTGTCTATTTAATTTTGTCATTCCTTATATATATATAAATGGATTTTCACCTTAAAGTGAATTAAAACATTAAAAAATCACTAAACAATTAAAAGAAAAGAAACTGTATACATTATTATAGACTCCTACTCATCCAGTTGGCATAGAAGGCGTAAATGGCTTGTTCAGGTTGAGTTGCCAGACACCACTTTTTAACATTATTATGGAGAGTTGCCAGATACCATTGTATACATTATTATGGAGAGTTGCCAGATACCATTGTATACATTATTATGGAGAGTTGCCAGATACCATTGTTCAGGTACACAGTTGCCAGATTGTACCATTTATTTTCTTAAAAGTTGGTTTAGAATTCCGCTAGTAGGTTTAGAAGGCGTAACATGATATAATTAACCAAAAGAATTAAGTAAAACAACATTGCATCATTCTGTTTATTATAAATATATAGAAAATAAATATACATTTGAATGATCAATAATAATAGAAATATGAACGAGGAATATGCATATAATCATATATCCGTCAATATAACAGTACAGGAGAAATATATACACACACACACAATTATGGAGATATATAGAAAATAAATATACATTTGAATGATCAATAATAATAGAAATATGAACGAGGAATATGCATATAATCAAAAAAATATACACACACACACACACACACAACTATGGAGATATATAGAAATAAATATACATTTGAATGATCAATAATAATAGAAATATGAACGAAGAATATGCATATAATTCTTCAATATAACAGTACAGGAGAAATATCACACAAATATGTTAAATATATAAATACATTTCACTTTTTTTTTTTCAAAATACTAAACTCGCACTTAATCGAGTCTACAATTACATCATTATTGCTCTGCATTACGCAGTATATGCGGTTTAATAATATTTCACCGCTTAAAGTATAGGGAAACCTGTATTCGATATGAAGGGCTTTCATATCGTTCAGTACTATTTTTGTTCCCACTTTACAACCGGTTGATAAGTCATCTTTAAATACGTCTAGGATACAATCAAAAGCACGCACAAAGAGTTCATCGTTAGCTACATTATTAAACACAAGTTTATAAACACGCTTTTCCAATCGAGGGTTTATTTCTACCGACCCGAGCTTTTCAATCGTGAACTCGTCGTCACTCAACATAGCGGCAATTGAAATAATCTTCTAAATCGTTACGACAACTGCGCGTTATATAAAGAAATAGTTCTTCAGGGTGAACGGTGTAGGTGAGCTCAGCCTTGTACCAGTCAATTGCTTTGTACCAAAGTTCATGGTATTTCAAAGAGTCTAAACTTTTTAAATAAACGTCCAGCTCTAGACCATTCTCACCTTGTTCAGCCCTACACTCGGTAAACCCATCGAGCAGAGCGGTGTATGCGTATTCAAGTACTGTATCAAAATAAAGCATATCCGTAACACGCGCGTCTAATATAGGTTTCAGCTTGCGGAATCCGACGATTTCAAACATTCTGTCGAGGATGAAACGGTTTCGCGTAGGAACAAGAGCGTTATTATCAGAAACATTCTTCCACATCAACCGTATATCAATGCATGGCCGATCGTTATTTATACACAACGTACATACAACGGCGTATGAGGGTGCGTCACTAATCTGCTCTCTTCTTGTACCTACGTTAGCAGGTATTTTATAACGATCTTCACTCCACTTCTCAACTATCACGAAGATTCTATTCATCTCCTCGACACTTAAATAAACCCGTTTGTTTGTTTGTCTACATTCCGTTTCCAGTACATAGCTAACGGTACCGGATTTACGCCTGAACACGCGCAACGATTTCGTCACGGACACATCGTACGAGGCGTTGAGAATGCTGCTCAAAGGAAGTTCCATCGTATTCGAGGAGCGCACGTCCACTCGGTTCAAGCTCTGAGATAACTATGAGCCGTGTGAGGCACGCAGGTAGGCAGGAACGGTTCGATGGGCGGCTGACTCGATGATACGTGAATGGGCTTGTTCGAACTCGTATGATCCGCGAGTCGCACCATAATCGTGCGGCGAATTGTTGTACATATTGGGTAGGTGTTTTTCCGCTACAAGAATTAATTTTGGTTTTATCACTACCAGACTACGCACCAGACAGTTTCCCTCAGGATAATTTTCACGAACTAGGCACATTTTATAATGTTTTACTAAACATCTTCACACTCCGGCGCACTATTTGAGAGGAACATATGCTCATATTTTTCCTTTCTGCCCATCAAACGATACTCGTCTCTAAAGTCTGTTAAAAACTCACGCAGGGCACTAGCCACAACCTCACTACGAACCTCATCATGATATACATTAATATAGTGATAAAAATACTTAAGATTGTCCATGATCACGAGATTCACATCTATAAAGTTTAGCTCTACAGCATACTTCAGCACATCGTCTGTGCAACGAAAGCCTTCAACGGTCTCACCAGAACATCCGTAGAGTATTTGTACATCTTGCAACTTCGCACAATCCAATGTGGTTTTAAAAGAGGCATAGGAGGGGGGAATAGGAAGTTTTTCGGTATCCACCACATCCTGGCACTTTGCTGAATACCATTTCATAAACGTTGTACAAACAATATTAAAGGTAACCATTTGAATACACGTCTGATCACCTTTTTTTCTTCTACGCTGGCGAATACACGTCTGATCTCAAGAGCTTACTGCAGTCGACTGGTCACGCAGGGAATCCAAGATAGTAGCATGACTCACGTTGCTGGTCTTACAGTGGGCGGAGTTTAGAACTTTCACCTGTGCACACACACAACAGTGGGCGGAGCTTATAACTTTCATCTGTGCACACACAAAGCAGAAAGTGAAACGCTAATTGAAACATGATTTATTTAATAAACGAGATATTCAAGTTATATATATGTATTTACAAATACGATTTAATAAACGAGATATTCAAGTTATATATATATTTACAAATACGTGTAATAAATAAGTTAACAATAGATACATCAAAGATTATATACAAGACAACTACGTGTCATAAGTAAGTTAACAATAGGCGCATCAAAAGTTATGGTATCCAAAGGGTACGGTATCATAGGTACCAGGTAACTGGTAACGTTTCCTATAGGTGCTACGGCACACCTTCGTACCCCTAAGTTCCTTCACGCCCCCCAGCTTCTGCGCCCGAAAATTGTGGGTGCCTACATTAGTTGGGGAGGTCGTTCGCCCTCATCGTCCAAGCACACTAGATCCTTCAACGATTCAAAGTTAACAACCCGCCGATTCGCATGGTTGAGCGTAATACCCTTTGCCTTCACGATATATTTCATATCCTCCCCCACCCTCACCCGTACCCCATAAGTTTTAGGTCCTGTTGAGACAAAAGAGTCGGCGTATGCGTTGTCCCCATACTCATCCTTGATCTCATCAGTGAGCTCGCCGAGGAACTCCCCAATAGCGGGCATGTATTCACCCTCCCTCTCTGTGAATATCACGCTATCTGTATCGGCATACAATACTCTCCGCCCAAGAGAATGCAATAGACCCCAAAGTTTTATACGGGCGTAGGCTGTTGTGAAGCTGGCCACAGGTATGTTTGTAACCCTTGAGGTATCTGTGGCCAATTCAGTGTTGTTGTACTTTATTATGTAAGTATTACCTACATTCACGATCTCCATGACCTCTTTATCGGGAGCATTGGCATAATCCCAGACATCACTATAACTTTGTGCCAAATGAATGTTCCCTTTGCCGGTATTCTGTGCAAATTTTCCCCATAGACTGTTTAGACACAACTTTGCACTAAAGCGCTTGCCAGGATTCTTTGCAATTTGGGCACGATCAAGTTGTATACCTTCGCGGTCGCGGTAACGTTGAATATAGGCAGACTTTTCATCTTCGGTATCAACTCCTCGCGGATACCCTGATGCCTCAACCTTATCCTTCAAAAATGCGTTTATATATGGTGTGAAAAGGTTGGGTAGCTTCTGAAACCTCCACACCTCATGTATCTTCAGTATTCTATATCCATGGCGTACGGCTAGGGCCAGCTCAGGACTTGTATATACGCCTCTGATCTTACGCTGGTGGGGTATATGGTTACAATCGCCGTTATTCTCTTCCGCGCACTTCACGCACAGTGGGAACATGAGCTTGTGGTCGATAACGACAGGTAAGATTGGCATCCATAAATTGCGTGGGGGGAGTACGTCTACGAAAGAGAGCCAAAGTAACGATCATTCAAATTTCTTGAAAATTCATTGATGGAGGGCAGGTTAGGTCCCACCAGTTTCTCAGGAGCGCCCACGGGGTACGGATTGTTCTTCATCACGTATGGGTATAAAGAACAGAAATCGTAGTAATGGAGCTTCACGCCCTCCGTAGGTGGAAAGTATAGTCTGAATGGATTTGTACGTCCTCCAAACAAGCTATCACCACATTTGAGAGGATCCAGCACCATTGAACGCTTGATCGTGTTTATTTCCTCACGGTACACCTCGTCTGTCTCCATCCGTGCATCATATTCATGCTCCCACAAGACTTTGTGAGTGAACTGTGATCCTATAAGTTGATCGCGGGTGCGGGTCCATGCAAGACAGTCGGCAGGAGATCTACCGTGGATATCTCCGGCGATTCCGCACTCAGTACGGGGGCATCCATGCCACCAGCATCCGTTAAAGGAGTACACAGTTTCACACCAGTGACACGGTTTTCACTTAACCCATCAACCCAAAAAACACGTCCATTAATCTTAATGGGTACTTCACCCGTGTTGCGGGCGTGCTTTATGTATACACCTGTCTGTTGCTGTAGGTGTATGAGCCAGTAAATAGCCTTGTGTCCGTAACTGCGGGGTTGTTTCGGTGAATAATGGCTAAGGTGTCTTTAGGCATGAAGTTATTCTTGAACACCGTAAAACATAATGATGCGATGGTGGTTGCGACTTGCACGGATCGCATTTGAAACGGGCTATGTACATCCTTCTAAAGGCCTGGAAACATACTCTAAGCACGCACAATCATTCACGCAATAACGCTCACATTCATCAGCTATATTATAAGGGTTACTTTCATTAAAACTGTCGTAGTATCGATCAAAGTCTTCACGTTCATCCATAGTCAAAATAATGTTTGGGGGTGGTGGGCCTACGTAGTTTAAAGTCTCGCTGGTGAGGAAAGTGTAAGGGAAGTATCCTTTGGAAACTTCAGCTGCTACTCCATCACCTTGGGTAGCTTTGCTAATTTACAAGGTGTGAATAATAAAGTGTATCTTTAAATTGTACATTGCCTCTTATTGCATCTGTATTAATTTGTTGCCTCTTTTCAATGGATCACCTGTAAATATCTCAGAGGATTCGTGTTCAAGCAACTCCTTATAAAGGAACTGCGTGTCAAACTTGCCCCGTTATGGGCGAGAATATACACAGTCATTTTTTTGAACTTGTCGGCTAACTTGACAATATAGGACACAAATAGTTTCACAGGACTATCGCGGACATTCGTTTTAAAAACGTTTGTCCGTTTACCGCATTTGGGGCACTCGTCACATTCGATCCCATACACTCATCACAGATGGTCTGGCTCACAAGTAAATGTGGAATTACCTCTTTGGTTTCAGCGTTCGTATATGTTTCTATATCGTAGTATACAGTTATACAAGGGTTATTTTTAGGCTTAGCATCTTTCATATAACATACATGCTTTACTCCATCCGCCTTATATCCTCCTGGCATGTAGGACAGTGAATTACGTCACACTTGTGCTTAAATTTCCCCAATTATCCATTGTGTGAAACATACCACATTCACAGATTCTCATTTTCCTGCACGTGCCAATTGATTTATGGAAATCAAAACAGCTATTATTGAAAAATGTGCGTCTACACACATCACAGTCTCTCTTCTCAGCTTCAACTACACGGCTTTCACATTTGGTGCTTTTACACTGCTCACATACCATGTGACATTCTTTACAATGTCTCACTATATCATCCGCAAACTCGAGGCACCCCTTACACAAATCATGATGTCTCCCATATTTTCGACTTTTGTCATAACTCGCGTAAAGCCACCTTATATTACGGATGGGGAGATACGTTGTCCCGACAATCCTAAAATAAGTAGGGGTCTTGTACGATCTCTCACACAGCTTTTAAAAACATACACAGTCCTACGACGATCATCCAACCCAAATACAACTATAGCGGACATTCATTTCCTGTTCTACCATTCTCAGCTCTTCAGGACCCATATTACAGTCAAATTCAAGTTCACAGTCTACAGCTAGTTTACGGGCACGCTCCACGACCGTAGGCAACCAAATTTTTTGAGTCCGTGTATTTTGTACAGTAAACATACGTGCTAAGAGTACTGCTATAAAGCCGCAACCACGATCGACGTTTATATGCTTCGGTAAATAGTCGAGAATTGAAGTTAAGAGTATACGGTATGGCACTATGACCCGCAACACGGAATACACGATCAATATTTACCGTGAAGTTGTCCATATTGAAGGCTATACTACTTTGGGCGGCTTGCATTATACGTCCTAATATATATTCTACATCTTCAGCGCCAAACGTCTAAATGGCACTATCACCCAATAATCATCTACATCACCGTCATCTGACCCGAATCCAAGGACAGACTCGTCCTGACTTCACGCTCGTCGCGATTCTGAAGAGCAAACTCTACAATACGCTGTACAACCCGGCGTAGCCCGCGCTCAATTCCATTGCTATACATGGCTCTAGGGTCGACCCTGACTCTATACCGATTTCTAGTCAAGGCTGGGGTGGGGCTGCGGAGCGCACCAACTCAAACGTTATATCATCCTCAACAGAACGGGGGGCACTGTGGCGGATGAATTAGGGGATATATTAGCGGAAGGTGCTGCTGGGGGGCCTGTTGCGTAGGAGGTTGAGGGTTGGGGATCTATTATTGTAGACTTAACAGAACGGGGGCAACTGGGCGGATGAATAAGGGGATATATTAGCGGGAGGTGCTGCTGGGGGTTGTTGCGTAAGAGGTTGAGGGTTGGGGATCTATTACTGGTGCAACAGGCGCGTATTTCGGTCGCTTTATACCTGACGTGGGGTTCTCATCATACCTCCGCTTTGGACGTGCTACCGGTATCGCTGGTGAGGGTTCGTTGGCAGGGGAGGATCACAACTACACTGTCGTCGAGGTCATCCGTAATGTCAATGATGGGGTCTACCTCATCGTCATTCACGGTTCTGTGGGAGAAGAAAACAAATATAAGGAACAGCACTCAAAATTTGTAATATTTTGTAAATGACCCACTTAGGAGTGTGACGTGTTAGAAATGGACTCTGTAGAAAAATTCAGATTCACGAGCCCATCCACATGTATTATATCTGGACCTACAGGATGTGGTAAAACTGTGTTTATGCTTAAAATCATTAAAGAAAAGGGAGAGATGTTCTCGAAATTTGTGCATAAAGTTATATGGTGCTATTCGACGTATCAATCAGTGTTCAACGAGTACCAAGATGATATTTTGTTCCACAAAGGCGTATATGACGTTAATTCGTTAAAGGGAAATGAACATACAATCATTGTAATTGACGATCTCATGTTGGAGATGGATAAAACGTTTGCCGAGACATTTACAGTATTCTCCCACCATCTTAACATAAGCGTGTTCTTCATCAATCAGAATCTATTTTTCAAAAATAGATACATGCGCGATGTGTCGTTAAATACGCAATATCTAGTCTTATTCGCGCAACGTAGAGATGTATCACAAATTGGGGTATTAGCCAATCAAATGTTCCCGAATCAGCGTAAGGAGTTTTTGGAAGTTTATAAAGAAGCTACAAGCACGCGTTACGGATATTTGCTTTGCGACCTTCATCCGCGAAACACGTTTAGAGTGCTTCTGCGAACGAATATATTTCCAAACGAGCCTGAAACGGTGTATATTCCAGAATGACAAAGAGACTAAAGAATACCGTGAATTAATAAAAATCTATCATCGACTGCCCGGGCAATGCAGCAGATGTTTATTAAAAATATCGACGCCGACTTTTTAAAATGCATCTGTGAAATCTGTCTTAACGTTATAAATTGCAATGTATCAATGAAAACCCCTCAGAAGGCTCGCCTACGCCGTACAAGAACATAATACGTGCACTCGCTCGTAAAAGTCAAACTGTAGCGAAGAAAAAACGAATTATTGTACAAACAGGAGGGTCATTTCTCCCCATCTTATTTTCAGTTTTGGGTCCTTTACTGACTAGATTAATATAATGAAGAAAGTGGTAGTGATTCCCCACGAGGTGTACGCTTCACTGCAAAGGAATCCAGACACGGATCTAGATCCCCGTAAAAGCAGACTTAAAAGAATGGAAAGCGAATTGCTAGCCCTATTAAACAGTGAAAAAACACCTGATGAGAAAAGAATCTTATACCAAGAAGCTCTGCAGAAATTTCTTCACGAGTACGAAAATTATAAGAGCCCTACAGAGATTCCTGTGGTTATTAGGCACAGCACGGGGGACGATGGACATGGCGACATAGGATCTGTGCCCGACGATACAGCTGACCAACCAAAAAGATTAGCCACACAACATATCGAACATGTATTAAAAAGCACCCTCCCACATACATTGAGAGTAAAGGCTTAAGTCTTTATAATCTATTGAATGAGGATCCAGCCATACAATGGACCGATACAGGCGAGATCATTGTGGAAGGATCAAAGGTACAGGGATCGAATATCGTAGACATTGTCCATGATCTGGTGAGAAAGTGGGATAGGCCATCACCATCAGGATGGAAGCATATTAAAGCAAGACTACAACAAATAAATGTCCCTAAAACGTTGATAGGAAATCTGAACAGGTTAAAAGACTTGGAACATGCAACGCATGTGACACAATTGAAGGCGCCGTCACCCCCGGCGGTAACACCTTTGAAGAGGAGCAAGAAGAGGTTAAAACCAACCCTACCCACGTGCCTCTAAAATACGCAAATGGCTAACGTATTAACTAAACGCTATTATGACATTTCTACCCATCCTCTTACGGCGGCGTAGATAGACTGTACAGAAGTGTTTACGGAGTAGGAAAAAAAGATGTTGAAAGATTTTTGAGGGAGCAGGACGCTTATACGCTTCATAAGCCTGTGAGAAAAAGGTTTAAAACAGCCAAGACAACGGCTTCCTCGATTGATTCTATTTGGCAAGCAGATTTAACAGACATGCAAAGATATTCTGTGTATAACGATGGTTACCGCTACATTCTATTCATAATAGACGTATTCTCTAGATATCTGTGGCTAGTTCCTCTGAAAAATAAATCACCTGAAACAGTTGCTAAAGCCACCAAAACGCTAATGTTAAAAGAAAACAGGGTTCCTGGCTATTTTTGTACGGATATGGGGAAGGAATTTATAGGCCGTGCTTTTCAGAACATGTTGACAGAGTTTAATATCAGCTATTACACAACCAATTCTATACATAAGGCTTCTTTAGCTGAAAGAGTTCAGCGCACCATAAAGGAACGCATGCACCGTTATTTTACACATAAAAACACATACAGATTTCTAGACATTCTGGAATCATTGGCATCATCCTACAACCGCTCACACCATCGCACGATTGGGACAACACCTAACGAAGTTTTAGAAAGAGGTACGCTCCCGAGAAGAGATGGATCACCACCACCACCACCACACTCGGCGCGCTTCAAAATCAATGATTATGTAAGGCTGTCGCGTTCGGGGAATAATTCGCAAAGGGTTTGAGCAAGGATGGACACGCGAGATTTTTAAAGTTAGGGCTATGAGACCTAAAGGTGAGATAATGATGTATTACATTGAAGATTTGAATGGGGAAGAAATCTCAGGAGGCTTTTACCGCGAGGAATTGCAGAAAGTTGCGTTTAATTTAGGAAAAAATGTGTTTAAAATTGAGAAAATTTTAGGAAGCAAAGGTTCAGGAAAGAGAAAAATGTACCTGGTGAAATGGCTTTTAGGGTACCCAGAAAGCTTCAACACCTATATAAAAGCTGATGCAATAATGAAGCTTAAATAGTATGCAACATGGCTCCTAACCATTTCTACGTCACACTCCCGTCCTCCTCGTCCCTGTCTGTACACCCTAACAACACACTAGCCAACTTTGTAACAGAACTCCACGGGCACATTGAATTGGGTCGTGATTCGTATGAGGTGGGGATATGCGAAATTCAGCTGGACACCATCTTTTTAAATATTGAACATAAAGAAACCGTTTTTACGATTCTTAGAGACATTGACGAGTGTGAAAAAGCTGGGGTAGCTATGGATGAAACTATACGTATCGCTCGGACTAAGGTTGCACGGTATTACAGTACAGAAGTAAGACTAGGACCGGGTCAATATGGTTCGGTCGAGGATGTTGTGAGAGACTTAAACGTAAGTTTAAGAAACTCAAACCTTACGAATGATTTAGTATACGAAATCGTAAACAAAGGAAACCCTGCACATACACTAATCCTAAAATCAAAGACTAACAGACGTATTAAAGACCAGAATGTTCAAAATTCTAACAATGCCGATATAGCGCAGCCTTCCAAAGAGACACATTTCACGAGACACAGCATGACTTGTCCAGATTAATGTATCAATTGAAGATGGAGAAATTGGCTGAAAGGTCCCCAGACATGTGCTATATTTACAGTAATATAGTGGAGCACCAGTTTGTTGGGGATACCCAGGCACGCCTGCTGCGCTTTGCTCACATCCCCAACCATAGAGGAAGGAGTTTGCGTATTACATATGACAGACCCCATTATGTGAATGTCGCAACTAATTTAATAACCAATATCTCAATATATATAGGAACGATTGTGGGTGAAAACTTCCCATTCGGTAACAGGAGCTTAACAGTGAAGCTACACTTTCGACGCACTGAGTTATAATGGATAGAAAACCTTTCACCGTCTATCGAGGGGTGAGATACCAGCGCGGTAGTGGACTTGGATCCATTTTTTCATCCATACTACGTACGGCTGTTCCTGTGCTGAAGACGGGTGCCAGATACCTCGGAAGGAAAGCGCTACAATCAGGTCTTAACACTGCAGAAGACATATTGGCCGGGGCTAAACCTAAAGAAGCTCTAAAAAAACATTTAAAGCGTATACGGGACGAAATCATCAAAGATGCAAAGAGAAAAATGCGTGGTGGCGGGAAGAAGAAGAGGGCTGCCCGGAAGAAGGGGTTACGTGGTATTAAACGTAAAGGATATCAAAAAAGAAGTGCTGTAAGCGAATGAAACCTATGGTTGATTCTATTGAACACAGTGATTTTATTAAAATTAACCCTTTAAACACAATTAGTTCCCCGAGTGCACCTATAGAATTCGTGATACCCAGCTCAGGCCCTTACTTTTTTGATCCAAGCTGTGTGCACATGTACGCTAAGCTACGTATAGCCCATTCTGATGGAACGGTCTGCGATGACAAATATGCTGTATACCCTGAAACAAACTTTCTGCACTCCATATTCAACCAGTGTGACGTATATTTAAATCAGACCAACATATCGGCAGGCACGGGGTACTATCATCTACGAGCCTATCTGAAAAATGTCCTCAACTTTTCCAAAGAAGCGAAGGCTACCTTTTTAAGTGCCGAGGGATATTATCAAACTAAAGATGAAAGTAGTATAAAGGACAAATTTAAAAATTCTAAAAAGAAAATATACGAGTGTTTTGGACGGCTGCACAGATTTCACTTTCCAGGAGAAGTTGCTTGTCAACGGGGTGGATATGAAAATAAAGCTCACCCGCACGAGTCCTGAGATCTGCTTAAATCTGGATGCTGATCAAGAAGAGGGTGCAAAGCCCGTTGTGGTTCACATTATGGACACATACCTCCGCGTACGGCGAGTGAAATTAAGTTCACCAAAACAACTAGAAATTGAGAAAAATTTACTAAAACGCTACAGTGAAAATATCCTATTAACAGAGTACAAATCAAACTATATACGGTGCCTGCAGGGTTGACATCGAAGCAGATAGAAAACATTGCCCTGGGAAATCTTCCTAAAAGGATATTAATCGGAATGCAGGACCATGCTCGGTGAATAGAAAATATAAAAAGAGTGCTTTAAATTCGAGAATTTCGGACTTAAAAATATAACTCTATACGTTAATGGCACTGCTTTGGGTGGAACAATGGGTACGGACTATTCATCAGACGCTGTGTTACCTCTTTGCGCCAGAGCCTATAGTAATTTGACCCATATTGCAGGTGATTGTGATGAGCTTGGTAATGGGGTAACGCAGGAAGAATTCATTGATCAATTTAACCTTTATCCGTTTGACATTAAACTGACTTATCTGCTAGCGTAAATACGCATTTAAGTCCACACCAGAGCGGAAACATCTCAGTGAGGCTGGAATTCACCAAGCCTATAGACGCGCCTATTAGTGTACTAGTATATCTCGAATCGCAAGCCCTAATGGAAGTAGATAGATTTAGGAGCGTTATCACTGACTTTTAAAATGGATGCTAATACACTTCAGAAAGTAATGAATAGTGAACGAGTCACACGTTCCAAATTTATCGGCGTGTTTGCGAAGAATGAAACATTGAGTTTGCCAAGTACGTGAGAATGCGGTAGTCTTATTGTGAACACAGATGTCATCGGTAATGAAGGGATTCATTGGATCGCTGTCTATTTTAAAAATAGAGAGCGCCTGTACTCTTTTGATTCACTCGGTACTCAACCCTGGAGTGACCCTATTATTGTAAAATTTCTCGCTCAGTTACATATTCCCGAAGTTGTATGGAACCCGTTTCGTATACAAGGATATTTTAGTAATGCTTGCGGAATGTACTGCGTCTCATTTCTCATGCATATGTCACGTGATAAAGAATTTATAAATTTTTTAAATTTATTTGACCCGTGTCACACTCGCCGAAACGATGAAATGGTATGCAGACAGATAAAAATCCGTTTTCCAATTGTACGTACTCGTTGTATAGTATAATGTTTTTGTTCGTGTGTGTAGATTTGTAACGGTATATTCTGTAGTTTAAGATGATTATTGTACTGATTTCTTTCATTTAATAAATTTATGAAAATATATTGTCTTCTTACCCCAAAAAGATCGAAAAACACTTACATTATTTCGGTGTGACATTCATTATGCTGACTGATCAGTATATCCTCCGTATTCATGACACGAGATTCTTCAAAAGATTGTATAACACGTGTCAAATCCTCATCGGACCTTAAAGGAATAATGTTCATATTGATTCTTTTTTAATAAAAACATATACAGAGTATACAGACAGACCCCATTATGTGAAGATATCTTTGGTTCGAAACTAATTTAAGAGGTAAATCCGAATAACATTTAAAACACGCAAAAGATTGCCATAAAAATTTCGGTTTTAGCATAATGGTGAGTATCTAAATGAAGTGTTTGACGAGATACTACAACCCTCCATATATATAAAATCATGTTGCTTGTGAATAAATTATAGACACTTACATTTCTATGGTAGTCCCTTGCGTCGGATTGTAAGGAGCGTCACTGCAAATATCTTCAACGGTTTGCGTTGGAAATAATTCATCACGGTCAGTCGCGTTAAAAAGATTAATTGCAGTCAATGCTGCAGTGTCACCTTCTTCATACAAATCGGGAAAAACGTAAAGTTCGTGGTCCATGGTGGAGTGAATGCACTGGCAGAGGGAATGATTATTCACTGACGCGAAAATAGCTACTGTTACTCCAAACTGAAAAATATTTCCTTTTATATGCACAATCGCCAAGCTCCGCCCCAAAAGATTAAGGCCAGATGTTCGTAGTGATTGGTTGCCAGTGTAGCTGGGTGGAGCTATGATAAGTTTGTGTACCAATCGTAACACCGCTATAACGGGTCCGGTCGACTAATGGCATCTTTATATTTTCTCCAATAGATTTAATGCTCGTATTACCCCTTCCTGTCTTTACCATTTCAATATTTTCCCCCCACTATTCCCGGATCATTAGTCACTAATGTAATCGGGAGGATTTTATAATAAAGAAATTATAAATATATCCATTCCTTTAATTATATTTTTAAAAAAGAAAAGAGCATTCGGTTTCCACGTTAAACTGTGGGTCTAAGGCGGAGTGAAAAGCTTTCCAATTCGGCGAGAAAGAGTTAATTATTATTACTACTGTAATTTGTACCACCCTATATATATATATATATATCAATTCCTTTATTTATTTTAAAAGAATGAACAAAACTCTCTCTCTTTCTATATATATATATATATATATATATATATACAGGGCGTCCCAAAAAAATGTATACACACTTTAAATAATTATAAAGGCAGTGTTTATTAAAATACATTTCATTTTCAAAATGTAATTGAAATGTAATAGAATCTACAGACATTATTTAATTGTTTTGTCAACGCTTGTTTTCAAACTGACGTCCGTTCTGGTCCAGGCACTGCTGATAACGCGAAGCAATGGAATCGCAAACATCACGAAACATTTCGTTTGGTATTTGTGTGCATTCTCGTTCAATGGCTGCTCTCAATTCAGCGACTGTTGCAGGTTTTATAGCGTAGACTTTGTCTTTTAAGTATCCCCATAAAAAAAAGTCTAGTGGTGTGAGGTCTGGTGAACGCGGAGGGTATTCTACGAAACCCCTTCGTCCAATCCACATCCACATCGTGCCAAGTACCACTCGCAATACTCCACTCTTCGGTCCGGATCATCTTCATTAATAGCATGGACTAATCTTGGAATGTAACTTTTCCATTGACAGCGCTTCAAAATGCGTTGGACAGACGATTCTGAAATTCCTACCTCACGACTCGCTTGCCGCACAGATTTTCTTGGACTTTGGTGATACGTTTCCAGTACTCTTTCTTGCTTTGTGGGGCTTGTCGACGTCCGTGGTCTTCCGGAACGCTTCTTGTGGACATTCTGAACAGTTCCATCGGCTTCAAACTTATCTCTAATTCGAGTGATGGTAAGTCGCGTTGGTGGATCTGTTTGAAACTCCCTCCTAAACTGTCTTTGCACTTCAACTGCGTTTTCACATTTCCAGTAGCATTTTAGAATGAATTTCCTTTGTTCAAAGCTTAGTTTGACTGCCATTATTAATTCTAATGGGTTTAACTTGGAAAGAAAGAAACACCAATTGAGCTATCAGCTGTTAAAGTGTGTATACATTTTTTTGGGACGCCCTGTATATATACATTTAACTGCAAACACGCAGTATAATTAACGTAAAGAACGACGCTTGTATAGGAGATATTCCGCGCAAGACGAGAGAGAGAGAACGAAACAAATGAAAAAATGAGGTAACCACCCGGGAATCGAATCCGGGATCTTCCGGCAATCGGAAGATCCCGGGTTCGATTCCCGGGTGGTTACCTCATTTTTTTCATTTGTTTCGTTCTCTCTCTCTCGTCTTGCGCGGAATATATATATATGTAAAAATGAACCATAAATAACTCCCATATTCCTATACTATCTTATTCTTCATGTAATTCTTGTATTCATTTATATAGTTCTTGTATTCATTTTAAGAAAAAAGTATCCATTTTAAAAATTCATGTGTTATATGGTTCATGTATTTATATAATCCTGTATATTCTTCTATATTTAACTTTATATAATGCCTATACTCATATGTATGTACGTGTGTGTATTCATTTTTACATAAGGACCAAAATTTTTGATTTGCTTTCTACTTTGCCAAATAATTGGTGACCTGTTGTTTTTTTAAATCTCATAATCATTTTTTTAGATTTCGCTTAATAAGGAATCGTGCTTAAGCTTTGCAATGTTCTTATTTTGTATACATTCCTTTCGTTATAAAAGATGAGATCATGTCTTGCCTAAGCATTAAAATTGTCATCTTAAACCTTAAAATTTTACTCATATGCATATTTTAGTGTAAAGATGCATATTCCGATTTCCACTTTTAGTTAACTTGGCAGATCATGATAACATCAGATCTGAAAAGTCGCGGTTTAAGATAAAAATATGGTTTCGTCTTCAAATATTTTGTTTACTCGTTCAAGCCTTACCACAGCTAAAAATTTACTTTACTTTTGAATATTGTGCAAAAATAATACAGCCTTTTTAGCATTTAATAATAATGATAGCAGTTTTTGGGTATATAAACCCAGTAAAATGTTTCATTGTCATTCAGAAGCTAATTCAGAGGCTGAGCACTACCTGTACATTTTAGCAGTAAATTTACAGTTGAAGATAGTTTTTATCTTATCCTTCGAGCCTTGCTCTCTTCAGAAGAACTTAGTCATTAAACTTTCCGGATACGCTATAAGAAGAATCCGGAACCTTCAGCATTTTTAGTAAGTCTATCAGAGTCCTCCGAGCCACTATAGAAGAATTCGGAGAGTGATATAGAAGAAAACTACTGCAAGTCACACATCCGTTGCTGCCACCTAACTAGAACCCCCGTCGACTTCGAACCACCCCGGGCCATAGACGGAGGGGTTAACATATATATATATATATATATATATATATATAATATATATAATTATTAGTACTTTCAGGTTTTCCCACCTCATGCACCTTATTTCTTTCGCTGATTATTATTTAATATAATTGTGTGTATATCTTTGAATAAGAGAGATGTTAGCTAAGAATATGACACCATACAAATTACGCGTAAATTAAAATTTAAAACATTTTCTTCGCTTCGAGAATGTGTTTCATTGTAGAAGTAATAACAACAGCAAAATTAAGAATTGGAGTGAAGCGAGGTTTATCCCGCGTAGACTGGAAGAAAGGTCAAATCGCGGTCATTTCAAAAAGGCCTCTGGGCAAACAGGTGTGATTCGAGTCGGGAATCGTTTCCTCGTGTGTGTGTGTGTGTGTGTGTGTGTGTGTGTGTGTGTTGCACGATTTGTTCATTCGTTTATTATATATACAAGCACAGATGGGGTGAGAAGTTTGGGGGAATGAGGGAGGACGATCGTGTGTTTTGAATTGTCGTTTATTTTCACCTATCTTCGTAAGATTTCTTTTCTTTTAATTGTTTAGTGATTTTTAATGTTTTAATTCACTTTAAGGTGAAAATCCATTTATATATATATATATATATATATATATATATATATATAAGGAATGACAAAATTAAATAGACACGGTTATTATGATTCTTTCTCTCTCTCTCTCTCTCTCTCTCTCTCTCTCGCTCTCTCTCTCTCTCTCTCTCTCTCTCTCTCTCTCTCTCTCTCTTTCTATATATATATCTATATATATATATATATACAAACACAGATGGGGTGAGAAGTTTGGGGTGAATGAGGGAGGACGATCGTGTGTTTTGAATTGTCGTTTATTTTCACCTATCTTCGTAAGGTTTCTTTTCTTTTAATTGTTTAGTGATTTTTTAATGTTTTAATTCACTTTAAGGTGAAAATCCATTTATACATATATATATATAAGGAATGACGAAATTAAATAGACAAGATTATGATTCTTTCTATATATCTATATATATATATATATATATTAATATTATATATATATATTATATATATATACAAACACAGATGGGGTGAGAAGTTTGGGGGGAATGAGGGAGGACGACGGTGTGTTTTGAATTGTCGTTTATTTCGCCTATCTTCGTAAGGTTTCTTTCCCACTGTTATTCGTGACATCATATAAATATATTGTGGTATTTTGATTAATATATGGTTTAATTTAATAAATATTGCTATCTGGCAACTCAGTCTTCGATTAGAAAAATATATAGCACAAACTGGCAACTCAGCCTTCTATTGAATACATGGCGCTATCTGGCAACTCAGCCGGATTAGAGGTCTATAAAAGAGCGAGAGGCTGACGACGGAGTCATACAAGCTCGGCTCCCAGCCGAGCAAGGACCTCTGGTCCTTTCTCTTTCTGGCCCTTTGGGAAAACCCCTTAGAGGCCTCTTAGGTTAGGTATACCCCTTTGGGGAAAATAGCTTGGGGGAGAACTCCGCCTCCAAGTTGCATGCCCTTGCAATCGGCAACAAAGTCCGATACTCTCTCTCTCTCTCTCCTTCAGGTGTACCCCCCCCTTGGCTCCTTCTAAGCCAACTGGCTGATTAGGAGCCTATAAGACAACGCCTACTCGGCTGAAGTCTTAATATGCACTTGGCTCCTGCCAGGTGAACACCTCTCCTCCTTTCTCTTTGGGGATAACGCCGCCTCCAAGTTTCCTTGTTGCACCTGCAGCATCCCCCACCCCCCTTTACAACTTTTGGGGATTTTTTTGCAACACCCCACCCCCCTTTGCAACATGTTGCATGACACCCCCACCCTTTTGCAACACCCCACCCATTTGCAACATGTTGCATAACACCTCCAATCCCCTTTTGCGACACCCCACCCCCCTTTGCAACATTACTTAATAAATTGCAACATTCCTGCACTCTCCCCTTTTGCGGCTATACTACTCAGCACGATGTTTTGACTTTACAAACTTCATTACCAAGAAGAGTGTTTCACAGCAATAAGTTGTCCCAAAAACTGAGATAAGTCGGAAAGTGGTTTTCCTGAGGTGAGGATACTTTGTCTCTGGTACTTGCTTCCAAAACTCAACTGCAGATAAGCTTTTATGTATCAACTTTAAACCCACGTCCTCCTGTAGCTCCAAAAGTTCTGTTTGTATTGAAGCAGCTTCCTTAACAAAAGGTGTGGTAACAGGACAGCCATCGTTGACGACATCAATCAGGAAAGGATTTACAAGAAATTCGAAGCATGGTTTTAGCTTCTTTAGTTCATCAAACCTGAACTGAAAATCAATTAGTCCTTCTAATTTACCTTGGTATTCCTCCAATTTACTATCTTTTATTTCAATATCAGGAAAAGTGTTTGCTCGGTTTTTCAGGTGGGGAAAGTGGTTAAATTTTTTTGTTACTAGATATTTTTGGAAGAGCTATATTTTATTCTGGAAACTGAAAACTGTCTGTGTAAGGTCAGAAATGACCTTATCCTTTCCCTGAAGTGCCAAATTTAGATTTTGAAGGTGTTGTATTACATCAGTAAAAAACATCAGATCTTGCATCCATTCGTGATCTAGTTGTGGGTATGACTTTCCCTTTTCTTTCAAGAAATCAATGATATGCTCCAACAGTGCAACAAACCTATTCAGGAGATTACTACAGTAGTTGATAAACACCTTACAATACAGTAGAATGAAAGGTCATCTGGCTTATCTTGAAGATCCAGCTCCTCGATAAAATTTCTAAACGCTCGGTGCGTTTTTGCATTTGAACGAATGAAATTCACAATTTCTAGAACACATTTCATAACACTGTCATACCTAAAGTACTTGCTTACCAAATGACCACGGTGAATGATACAGTGAATAAAGAGACACACAGGATACTTGGGATCGCGTGTCAAGAGCCCAACTAGGCCTACATTTTGTCCTACCATAGCTGGTGCTCCATTTGTTGCAACACTGACAAGTTTATTCAATGGTACTTGAGCATTTGACAATACCTCGTCAAGTGCGTTCTTTATGTCAACCCCTCTGGTGGTTTCTCTTAGGGTCATTAAGTCCAAGAGTTCTTCTTTCACATTTCCATCGCCAGTAACATAACGAACAAATATCGCCAGTTGAGGGTTATCTTTAATATCTGTGGATTCATCGAGGGCCAAACTGATTGCAACAGAATTCTTCAAATCAGTCTGCAACGAGCATGTAATTTCAGCACTAATCTGGGAAATACGACTCTCTGTAGTGTGGCGGGAAATAGAAATACTTGCTATTTGTTCTCGAAGCTTTGTGTTATCTGGAGCGAGAATTGCAGTAACATCGGCAATATTCTTCTTCACAAATTCTCCACTACTGTAGGAAAGTTGAGCACGAGCAATATTTCATGCCGTAACAAAACTAGCTTCAGTAGTAAAGTCAGCTGTCTTACACACTGATGAAAGTACAGTTTGTTGTGCAACTCACTCGTTACTACACGCGGCCCGCAGGGTAGCTCAAGGGGTACTGGACACTGGTGAGTGGCGATTGGTGTTAATTACGTAATTATCCCGCTTAGTGCCTGTCAAGCAAAAGAAATTGTCGTACGCATGACGCATTTTATTGTCAATCCAATTTTTGCTTGTTTTTTTTTTCATATTTTTTTTATTATGTGAAAAAAAATTATATTTGTATTATGAATTTTGTCTTTTATGATAAATACAATGAAAACCAAAATTGTCTCGTGAGCCGCATTTAACAACCTCGAGAGCCGCATTTAACAACCTCGAGAGCCGCATGCGGCTCGCGAGCCGGGGTTTGGCCGCCGTTGCGCTAGACATATCAGAAGCGTTTGATAGAATCTGTTACAAATCTTTAATTTCCAAACTGTCCTCCTTCGGCTTCTATCCTTTTATCTGTGCCTTCATCTCTCATTTCTTTTCTGGCCGATCTATAGCTGCAATTGTAGATTACCACTGTTTTTCTCCTAAAGCTATTAACAGTGGTGTTCCTCAGTGTTCTGTCCTGTCACCCACTGTTTTCCTTTTATTTATTAATGATCTTTTAATTCGCACTTCCTGTTCTATTCACTCCTATGCTGATGATTCCACTCTTCACTTCTCCACCCGCTTCCCAAAGCATCCCTCACAGCAGTCACTCCATGATTCGCGTAGGACAGCTATGGGACACCTGACCTCTGATCTTTCTGCTATATCTGAATGGGGCAGAGAAAACCTTGTGGCTTTCAGTGCCTCAAAAATTCAGTTCCTCCATCTGTCTACTCATCACAATCTTCCACAACTCACAACACACAACTCAATCCTTCCTCTTATCTTAACATTCTTGGCATTTCCTTTTCTCGTGATCTTTCCTGGAAAGATCACATATACTCTCTTTCTAAAACAGCTTCTAAGAGTTAGGTGTGCTGTACTGCCTCCGCGGTTTCTTCACTCCCACTTAGTTGCTCTCTCTGTACAGGGGTCTTGTTCTCCCCTGTATAGACTATGCTTCTCAAGTGTGGGGTGGCTCAACCCACACCGCCTACTTGACAGGGTGGAATCAAAGGCTTTTCGTCTCATCAATTCCCCGGCTTTACTGACTGTTTTAAATCTCTCTTCGCCGCAATGTTGCCTCACTCTCTCTTTACTGTCGCTATCATAACGGATACTGCTCTTCTGAACTCTCTAACTGCATGCCTCATCCTTTAAGGGGAGCACGCAGCACCAGACTTTCTACACTTTCTCACTACGATGGGAGGTCATAGACAGGAGGAAAGATGGATTGAGGAGTCATATTTATCATATTTATATGACTAAGTATGTGCTTTTGTAGAAACATAAATAATTCACTTCAATTCTGTATAAATTGTTCTGACTTTGGAACAACACACGAATTACTACTGTCAAACATTCGCATTAAATTTAAGGCAGAAGGAAGAAGGCAACGAGAAGTAAATAGATATAATCTGGAAAAATTGAGGATAGCTAAGGTGAGAACAACCCTCCAAGCACGGATAGGTGGACGATTTGAACCCTTACTTAGGCTGAATGAAAATACCGAACAAATGTGGTGTAGAGGAAGGGATATACTCAAAGAAGAAGCAGAGATGGTTTTGGGGAAGAAAAGGAGAGTCAGACATGAGTGGGTTACAGAAGAGCTATTGGATTTGTGTCAAGAAAAAAGAGAAGCAAAAACGGCCAAAAACATTATGCCACCCCAAGAGAATAAGGCGAGATATAGGCAAAAATGTAGAGAGGTGGAAAGGAAGCACAGGGAGACTAAAGAAAGATGGATTGAAAACCAATGTGTGACTTGTGAAGAAAGCTTCCGAAGAGGACAATCGAAAGAATTGTTTAGAACCGTGAAAACCTTGACAAGAGAATGGAGGCACAATACATCTGTGGTAAGAAATGAAAACGGTGATAAGGTGTCTGCCGAGGAGGAAGTGCGGACTATATGGCGAAGACACTTTGAGAACGTACTAAAAGGATGCGAGAATCCCGTGAATGCGATGGACTACCCTGAACTCGGAAGAGCGGAACGAAATACGCAGGAAACTCCAGTAATCATGGAGGAGGAAGTAGAAAAGGCAATAAAAACATTGGCGAACGGCAAAGCCACAGGAGCTGATGGAATCCCGAAGGAGTTGATGGAGGTGGGCGGTGAGGCTGTGGTGAGGTGGATGCGTGGTCTTTGTCAGGTGGTGTTGGAGGGAGGAAGGGTGCCGAGTGACTGGAGTGAGGCCATTATATTACCCATATATAAGAAGGGAGATGCCAAGAGATGCGAGAATTATCGACCCATCAGCTTACTATCGCACTCTTATAAAGTTCTCGCCAAGATAATTCAAGATAAGATAAAGAGAAGAGAAGATGAAGTGATCACGGAAGAAAAGGCAGGTTTCAGAGCAGGTAGAGGCACAGTTGACCATATATCCACTTTCTCGCAGATTATCGAGAAGACGTGGGAAAAAGGAAAAGATGTGTTCTGTGTGTTTATTGGTTTTAAGCAAGCTTTCGATTCGGTATGGAGAAAAGGTATGATGAAAGTGCTGGAATGTTGGGGAATAGAACAAAGCATAATTGACACAATCAACAGTTTATACGAACACACAACAGCAAGAGTAAGGAAAGACCAGATCTTAACGGAGCGATTCAGAACAACGGGCGGAGTGATACAAGGGTGCCCGATGTCCCCCTACCTCTTCAACATATTTATAGAATGGGTGATGGCGATGGCACTGGAAAATTGCCATACAGGTGTTAAGATCGGTTGGGTGGAAATAACAAACTTGAGATATGCGGATGATATAGTTCTAGCAGAATCGAAAGAAGATCTCCAGAGAATGGTCTCATTGACAGAAGAACAAAGTACCAAATACAAGCTAGTGGTTAACAGAGAGAAGACAAAATGTATGAAGATTGGATGCCTGAGAGAAGTTTTAAACGTACGGCTGGGCGAAGAAAAAATAGAACAGTTGGATGAATTTAAGTACTTGGGAGTACACTTTACTATATACGGAGGCACAGAGAGGACAGTTCAAGAGAGAATATCATTGGGACGAAGATCATTTGAAAGACTAAACAAAATCTGGAAAGACAGGAACATCTCATTAAGTCTGAAAATCAGACTATTAAGAGCAATAGTCATTCCTACGGTATTATACGGTGCAGAGTGTTGGACGCTGAAGAAGATAGAGGCAAAGAAACTGCTGGCATTTGAAATGAAATGTTTAAGAAGGATATGTAATGTGTGGTGGGAGGATAGGGTAACCAACGAAAGAGTGAGAGAAATGAATAATGTCAGAGACTCGATATTGGACTGGGTAAGAGATGCACAGAGGAGGTGGTTTGGGCATGTACAAAGGATGGACCGGGAGAGATGGCCGAAGATGGTGCTGCATGGACAAGTTGAGGGCACCCGACCGAGGGGACGGCCGAGGGAAACGTGGCTCAGACGTTTCCGCAGAGCAAACGAGGAGCGGACCGTGCAGCAGCTGACTCACATGGCGTCGGACGGAGGGACGTGGAGAGGATGGAGACATCGAATGTGGGACCCAACCTGGAGAATTCCGGACGGGACTTAAGTCAAGTAAGTCATATATATATATATATATATATATATATATATATATACACAACTCGTTAACCGCGTTGCGGTTTCGTGCGTCGGTCTCTCTTCACACGAAGGTCAAGCTGGTGGCCTTGCCTCTAGGTCTGGCTTGGTGGAGGAGCGAGTTGCTCTCTTGCGCTCTCCACCGCACATAGCCAGGTACACCCGGCTCATCTGGTACAGTCTTGAGCTAGGCATCTAGTCTTCTCTTGAAGACTTCAACTTTGACCCCTGTAACGTTTCTGAGGTCTTTGGAAACTGGTTAAAAAGTCTTGGCCCCTTCACAACCAAGCTATTTTCCTTCAGTGTTGAGGAGGTCCCTTGTCGGGCTTTTAGTTTGGGAACACCACATATTCTGCCTTTCCTATTGTCGAGCGTTGTTTGGATGGTAATTAGGTTTAGTTTGAGCTTTGGTACCAGTTTTTCGATCAATTTCCATATGTAGAGTATGGTATACCTCTCTCTTCTTCTTTCCAGAGAGTACAGATTTAGTTTACGTAGTCTTTCCCAGTACAGTAGTTGAGTTATTTGCAGCCATCAGTCTTGGCTGTGAAATGTCTCTGCGTTTCTTCTAGTTTATTAATTTCTTCCTCTTTATATGGGGACGTCAAAACTGAGCAGTATTCAAGTTTTGGTATAATCAGTGTTTTTAGCAGGGGAATCATTACTGTCTTGTCCCTCCTTTTGAACGTTCTTAGTACCTGTCCCGCGACTCTTTTTGCTTTGTTTATTGCTATCTGATTTTGTGTCTCGAATTTGGTATCCTTAGTCATTATTACCCCCAAGTCGACCGCTTTCGTGCTTCTCTGAATTTCCTGTCTATCTGGAGCATAATATGCAGTCTGTTTAATTTCCTCTTTTCTACCATATCTCAAGAGCTGAAATATCTCGGTGTTAAATGTCATATTGTTGTCATCTGACCATCTGTATATTTTGTTTGTATCCCTCTGCAAGGCCTCCACTTCATTTGCCTCGCTGATTTTTCTACTGATCTTTGTATCGTCCGCAAATGATGTTACTATACTGTTGCTGTTAACTCCAGTGTCTATGTCTGTTAGCATGATAATGAACAGGAGTGGGGCCAGCACTGTACCTTGTGGCATTGAGCTGCGTACTTCTGATTCTGATGATGATACACCTTGAATTTTGACGACCTGTAGTCGTTCTCTGAGGAAGTTATAGATCCATTTTCCCACTTTTCCTGTTATTTCCATATGTTTCATTTTATGTGCTATTATACCATGATCGCACTTGTCGAAAGCTTTAGCAAAAACCGTGTATATGACAGTATAGTTTTCGTCGCCTTCAAGTGCATCTAGGATATTGTTATAATGCTCTATAAGTTGTGATAAGCATGATCTTCCCGATCGGAATCCGTGCTGATTTTCGTTGAATCTTTCCAGTGTCTCCAAGAAGTCACAGATTTTCTCTCTGACTATTCTTTCAAATATTTTCGTGAGGTGCGACGTCAATGACACTGGTCTATAGTTCTTTGCTTGAAATCTATCCCCTCCTTTATATATTTGGACAATGTTTGCTCTTTTCAAGATGCTCGATATTTCACCAGTGTCTAGGGATCTTCTCCATATCCAGTATAAGGGCATAGCTATTTCATTTTTACAGTTTTTAATTAATAGTGCGTACCATTTGTCTAGACCTGCAGCTGAATGTGATTTCATTTGTCCTATAGCTCTCGCTACATCTTCTGGGGTAAAAGCAAAGTCTGTTATACATTGTCCTTGCAATTTCTATTTGAAGGATGCATCTATGTCAGGTATATATATATATATATATATATATATATATATATATATATATATACAGGATGTTTCATAACATGTGGGACGCATTTTCAGGATGGATTCAGGGCCTGAAAACAATGAAAAAGGTTTATATAAACATAAGCCCGAAATCGCTTTGTTTCCGAGTTACAGTCCGTTATGTGTTCCAGCAAGTATCCGCCTTACCTTTAAAGGAAGTTCTCAAAATGAACGCGTTGCGCTTGAATACACGCCTGAATACGCCTCGTCATAGACTGTCTGAGTGTCTGACGCATTCAAACATTCCAGGTATTGCTCGGATTTTCTGGCATCCTTGTTCTACACGTTGGCGAAGTATTTCAACGTTGTCAATGGGTGTCACGTAAACGATGGATTTCAGATGACCCCACAGGTAAAAATCGAGTGGATTCAGGTCCGTGGAGCAAGAAGGCCACGCAATGGGTCCCCCACGGCCTATCCATTTATCAGGGAAATCGCCATCCAAATAGTCTCTGGCTACACGACTAAAATGAGGCGGAGTGCAGTCATGCATAAACCACATATGACGTAGGGCACCAAGAGGAACTTCATCTAGTAAATCGTTTAAATCATTCCTTAAAAAATTGGAATAGGATTCTCCTGTTAATCTTCCAGGCAAAACAAAAGGACCGACTAAGTTGTCGGTAATAAGTCCTGCCCATACATTGGTACTAAATTGTTGTTGGTGCCTTGACTGGATGCTGGCATGTGGATTCTCTTCGGCCCAGTGATGAGTGTTGTGAAAATTGAAAATTGATCACGCCATTTCTTGTGAAGGCAACCTCATCAGAAAACAATACGGAGGATAGAAAAAGAGGATCGCGAGCAGACTGTTGAAGGAACCAAGTACAAAAAGCCTCTCATGGTGGGAAATCAGCTTCAGTAAGGCCTTGTACTGTCTGAATGTGATATGGGTAAAGCTGTTGTTCCCGTAAAATTTTCCACACAGTTGTGTATCTTACATCCTCTGCTGCTGCTATCCTTCGGGGTTCTGACACCAGGATGTTCCTCCGCGCGATTCAGGACCCGCTCTCCAACTCAAAAGTTCTAGCGCTGATTGGTCTACCACCATCTGAAAACTCGCTTGTTAAATGATCTTGTATCACCAAGACGCTCGTCTATTCTCTGAAAGGTCTTCTTATCTGGCAGACGGCGATTCGGAAACCTTTCCGCATACAGACGTCTTGCTGCGGCCGCATTACACTCGGCAAGTCCATACATGAGATGCATGTCTACCATTTCTCTGTTTGAATAAGCCTCCATTCTCACTTCAAATGCACACTATCACTGAATAGCACAAAAACTTTTAGAGTTTTTTTTCACAAGACTGCACTTATTCACGGTAAGAAGTTACGAAAACGAACAGTGAAACACCGCGATGCACCTCTGACTGACTGATGGCTCTACACTCAACGATATTGAAACATGTCATAGAGTGTATGAAACATTACAATCGGCAAGGCCATACATGAAATAAGCCTCGTACACACTCACAAACATTGTCGGCAAGCAGTGTTTGTAAACAGTTTGCGGAAAGAATTGCTGGAACACAAAACGGGCTGTAACTCGGAAACAAAGCGATTTCGGGCATATGTTTACATAAACTTTTTTCATTGTTTTCAGGTTCTGAATCCATCCTGAAAGTGCATCCCACACGTTATGAAACACCCTATATATATATATATATATATATATATATATATATATATATATATATACAGGGTGGGCCGAAAGTCTGGATCCATAGGAAAATATTTATTTTAATACATAAATTACAACAAATGGTAAATACTTAAAAGGAATATCAACTTTAACTCGTAAATGCGTATCCGTGATACTGTACAGTGGTTCGTACTCCAGTATAAACAACAAATTATAACAAATGCTCAAATTGGCGGCCTCTGACATCGAGACACTTAGGGATGGAATTTATGATTTTTAATAATTCTTCGAATTGACGTTCTCGAGATGCGTGTTTTATTTGATAATCTTCTTGTTGACTTTATTGGACTATTCATTAAAGTTTCACATACCATTGCAGAGGTATTTTCATCAGTTGCAGTTTTTGGACGACCAGAACGCCGTCGATCATGTACACTTCCTGTTTCTTTGAAACGTTTAAACAACTTGCCAACAGTCGCATGTGTTACTGGATGCTTATCAGGATGATTTCTATTGAATTCGGTAGCAACTTCTCTGTGTGTAGCGCCCTGTCTTGCGTACATGAGCACAAGTTCTACCCGGTCTTCTGTTGTTAGATTCGAAGCCATTTCTGGGTTGAAATAAAAAAGTATTTGAGTATTTATACTGGAGTACGAACTACTGTACAGTATCACGGATACGCATTTACGAGTTAAAGTTGATATTCATTTTAAGTATTTACCATTTGTTGTAATTTATGTATTAAAATATATATTTTCCTATGGATCCAGACTTTCGGCCCACCCTGTATATATATATATATATATATATATATATATTATATATATAAAATGGCAGAACAATTTATACAGAATTGAAGTGAAACATTTGTTTCTACGAAAGCACATACTTAATCATATAAATATGATAAACCCATAATAAACGCAGGGACTTATTTAATGTTTTGAAACTGCGGGTAACTAACAGTCCAACAGTGCTCCACCCTGACACACGAGAAATGAGGACAAGGACGAATTTCAACTCTCGTACCCCATATAGAAACACTGTCGGACTATTGGTTACCCGCAATTGCGAAACATTAATTCCATAATTTTACCAAGGTATTACACTTAATTACATTTACCGAGGTTAATTAAGTGTATAAAAACAATAGAATGTATTCGTGAGATTTAAAAATGATGAAGCTCTTAGAAACGTCAACTTAAAAGATTTGTCACATCTACAGTTCACATCCAAAATAATGTAATCGAATGATCCATCTGTGACTTTGATGTAACAATTTCCCCTAATTCAAGGTTTCATATTACCATTGGCAGTGCTCCTACTTTATTGGCTCCAGCTCCGCTCCGTTCCAATCGTTATTGCTCCGACTCTGTCCGCTCTAGCCAAGGTTTTTCTTGTCTTGCTCCAGCCCCCGATTCGTTCCAGACAGAGCTGCTCCGGCTCTCCTCCAGCCCAGCAGCGTCTGCTCCGGCTCATCTCCATTCCAGGAATGCCATTCTGGCTCCGGAACTAACCATATATATGTGCTACAGGGAATATGTCTAACTAGGGATTTCATGAAATCGCTAAAGTGTTCAGGGATTTCATGTAAAGTTAGTTAAGTCGTGATTTTTCGTTAGTTTTAACGAAAATATCACGACTTTAACCTGACCAATCGATGAATCGGTACAGAATGTAAATTCTGTAACCGATTCATTGATTTGTTGTACCTGATATTCCATACATTACAGTAAAACCAAGCTCACCCTCTCGTCTATTGTTAATTTCGCAGCCATCCCCTACCTAAAAGAAAAAATATTATAGTAACACTGAAAAGTCCTATGATGCGCGACTTTTGCGCTACCCTATATATATATATATATATATATATATATATACCGGGTGTCCGAGAATTATCTGTACAATGTTTGGCTGTTATTAAAAGTCAACCATGAAGTGTAGAAATTCCAGTGTTGTCCCATTTTACAGAGAAACTCATTAAGTTTTTTCTGATAACAAGTTTTGACAAGTTTTTTCTTTTTTGTACGCGGTGACAGACATTGATGATTTAAAAGCAAGAATCACAGCTGCTATTGAGCGAATTGATGTGGATATGCTGCAGCGTACATGGCAACATTTGGATTATCGATTGGATGTTTTGTGAATCACTGATGGTGCACATATCGAATGTTTGTAACAACGTTACTTTAATAAAAGAAACTTTTGAAAATACAGATTCTAAATAATCTTGTTTAAGAATTTTACATGTGTTATCAAGAATTTTATTAAAAGATGAAATTGTACAGATAATTTTCGGACACACTGGAATTTCTAAAAAACTTGTCTAAACTTGGTATCAGAAAAAATTTAATGAGATTCTCTGTAAAATGGGACAAGACTGGAATTTCTACACTTCATGGTTGACTTTTAATAACAGCCAAAACTTGTACAGATAATTCTCGGACACCCTGTATATATATATATATATATATATATATATATATATACACACACACAGTAGGTCCTATAACGTAATTTGGCTAATTAAAGATTGTTTATGAGTCACCATTTGACCTTTCGGTCAAAATAAATAAATATTAATAATAAAGGAGATAAAAATCTTCGTTGAATTTTCCTTTAACTAAACAAAACAGTCGACTCTGTAAAACACAGCAGGCCATGTGAGTTGGATCTATGCAAAATGGTTAAGACACTGAGTTTGTGAAAGATATAGGCTGTAAGACGCGAGAGCCTATAAACAAAGATGTTTATGCAATGGTGCTTGAAGACGGACTGCCTTTGAAACGTCACTCGTTAACGGCTCGAGGAATAAAAGCATTAAAATGTTGTTAAATCTTCCCACGGTCGAAACTGATGCAGGTGTAAGAAAACCTTCGTCAGCGTCTTCGAGCACTTATCTTGTACGGGTAAACACAGACACTCCAACTCTATGGAGAAGAACAAAGCGCTTCTGTGATGTTTGAATGCAAGTGAGAGGAAAATCTCCGTCCGAAAAGTATCTTCTGCTAATGAAGTTAAATTCTGACTTAGGTAAAGTGCTCTGTGATAAACTCCAGGCGTTCCATGGTACTTAAAACATGTGTATGAGGCACGAAGCTATCACAAGGTTGACCCTCTTGTGATGACCTTCGATACGGACTTTTGACGTGTCTTGTACGTCTCAGGTTTATACATTTTTGTTCTCCCTTTGTATGGTGACTCGGTATGTCGCTTTGCTGCCTCAATAACAGAAGTTTATGCCGTTAATTACAGGTTCTCTTTAACTTGAGGCCGATTTCAATCTGACTGTGTGAGTTACGAACATTTACATGCCCCTCGATAATGCGTCCTTTCTTCTCACTACGTTGAAAAGAGAACCACTTGAATTTTTGAAGCAAGGGTAATGACGATGACGTGTACCCTTTTCACAGTTTTACTGAAGAAGAAGCACTACACACACACGAGATAATTTGAAACTGTTTGTACACTGCACTGTGGTTTTTAGAGGACCGAGACAATAACTCTCTCTTAGAGCAATTGGACGACGACTTGACGACAACTGACAACTGACTTTTTCCCGCTCTCGTAGTGAGTCCAAGCTTCATCTCAGAAGAGATACCTCTAGGTGTCACGTTTAAGATGGATTCTTAAAGTCACAGATTTTTATTCCAATAATTATTAATGGCGTTTGCAAATAAATTGTAAATTTTAGTTTTATAACGAACTCATTTGTGTGAGTAGTATGGGCGTAAAATGGTAGAGTGCAATGTAATGTTGCAAAGGGGGAGATGGGGAATGTTGCAAGAGGTTATGCAACAAGGGGGCTTATCCCCCAAGCTGCAATGAAGGGGGTAGCTTTGGGAGGAGAAGGGAGGATGACCTCCCCCACAAAGGGGTAATCTTAGCCTAAGAGAGGGAGAGAAAGAAGGAGGAAGGTCTTTGGGGGAGAAGTTGGGATGTCCTCACCCCGCAAAGGGAAACCCTAACCTAAGCCTTAACCTAAGAAGGAGAGAGGGGTGTTCGCCTGACTCCAGCCAGACGCATAATGAGAGTTCATCCGAGCGCCCGCTGTCTTATAAGGTGTAAATCAGCCAGTTGGCTTAAGCAGCCAGTCCGCTTAGAAGGCGCAAATGGCTTGTTCAGGTGTACATTATGAGGGTTGAGTTGACAGATTGCGCTATTTATTTAATTAAAGCATATATTCTTGACAGTTGGCTTAGAAATCCGCCAGTTTGCTTAACCCGCCAGTTGACTTAGAAGACCAAGAAGGCAGGTGTATGTGCATATATTAATTAACTTTTCAGCTGCCAGATTGCGCTATTCAGATATACTTGACAGTTGGCTTAGAAATCCGTCAGTCGGTTTATAAGGCGTAACCAGCCATTTGGTATACATAATTAAATAATAATATCGTTTATATATACAACCAAAAGAATTAAATAAAACACCACTACATCATCCTGTTTATTTAGACGAATTATTGGAATCAATTTCACGAAATATATAGAAAATAAATATACAATCCTATGCAAACGATGGAATATATATGATAAAAAAATAACACTAGTATAAGAAATACGAACGAGGAATATATATATAAAAAAATAAAAAAATAATATAAGAAATACAAAACGATGGAATATAACCATCAATATAACAGTACAGGAGAAATATATATACACAATTATATTAACTAATTAAATATATTGAAAATAAATATACATCAAAATACATACACTTTATGTTCTACTGCGCTTAACTAAAACACTAAACTCGCACGTAATCGAGTCGACAGTCACATCATTATTGCTTTGCAATACGCAGTAAATACGATTTAACATTATTTCACCGCTCAAGTTATAGGGATACCAATACTCGATGTAAATGGCCTTCATATCGTTCAATACTATTTTTGTGCCCACTTTACATTCGGTTGGCAAGTTAGCTTTAAACACGGCTAGAATACACTCACAAGCACGCACAAAGAGGTCATCGTTAGCCACAACATCATTATTAAATGCAAGTTTATAAACACTCCTTTCCAATCGATGGTTTATTCTTACCGATCCGAACTCATCTTTACAATGCATAGCGGCAGTTGAAATAATCTTCCAAGTCGTAACGACAGCTGCTCATTATATAAAGAAATAGTTCTTCAGGGTGAACGGTGTAGGTGAGCTCTTCCCTGTACCGCTCAAGTGCTTTGTACCAAAGTTCATGATATTTCAGTCTAAACCCTTTTAAATAAGCATCCAGCTCTAGACAATTCTCGCCTTGTTCAGTCCTACACTCGGTAAACCCGTCGAGCAGAGCGGTGTATGCGTATTCAAGAACCGTATCAAAATAAAGCATATCCGTAACACGCGCGTCTAATATAGGCTTCAGCTTGCGGAAACAGACGATTTCAAACATTCTGTGTAGGATGAATCGGTTTCGCGTGGGGACAAGAACGTTATTATCAGATGCATTCTTCCACATCAGTCGTATATTAATGCAAAGCTGATCGTTATTTATACACAACGTACAAACAATGGCATATGAGAGGGCATTACTAATCTGTTCTCTTCTTGTACCTACACGTGCAGGAATTTTATAACGATCCTCACTCCACTTCTCAACTACCACGAAGATTCTATTCATTTCCTCAACACTTAAATAAAGAATATTCCGTTTTCCAGAGTTTGTTTGTCTACAAGTCGTTTCCAGTACATAGTTAATGGCACCGGTTTTACGCCTGAACACGCGCAATGACTTCGTCACGGACACATCGTACACGGCATTGAGAATGCTGCTCAAAGGAAGTTCCATCGTATTGAAGGAGTGCACGTCCACTAGGTTCAAGCTCTGGGATGACTATGAGCCACAGGCGAGCGGATCGGCTCGATGGGAGGAGTGAGTCACACCATAAGCTGATGACTCGTGTACGGCGTTGTTCCAACGTGAATACTTGTAACCCATTATACTGGGTAGGTGTTTTTGAGAAATTTTCGGATACATGAAGCAATACCGGTTTTAATGTTTTATCACTCCCACTCCCCAGAATGCGCACCAGACATTTTCGTTCAGGGTAATTTTCACGAACTAAACACATTTTATTCATACTCCGGCGCACTATTTCAGAGAAACATATGCCCATATTTTTCCTTTTTGCTTAGCAAACGATACTCGTCTCTAAATTCTGTTAAAAACTCACGCAGGCCTTTAGCCACAACCTCACTACAAATCTCGTCATGATATCTATTAATGTAGTGGTAAAAATGCTTAAGTTTCTCCATGATGACAAGATTTACATTCTCAGCCGCAGGGTACGAGTACTCGGTATGATACAACATGATATAATATCGCTTGTCACACCACTCATCAACAAGTTTCACTAACTATAACTGTTGCTTCTCTTCTGCACGTGTTTTTTCTTCCACTTCACGGTATATGTAACCTTTTATAAAGTTTAGTCCTACAACATACTTCAATACATCGCTTGTACCACGAAATCCCGCAATGCTCTCGCCAGAATACCCGTAGAGTATTTGTACCTTTTGTTCCTCAAGCTTCGCACGGTTCAATGTAGCCTTAAAAATATCAAAGGAGGGTGGAATAAGGGAACCATTCGGTATCCACCATATCTTCACACTTTGCCGAATACCACTTCATAAACGTCGAACACGCAATGTTAAAGGTAGCCATTACTATTTTTTGTCTACGTGAGAAATGCACGTTTGAGACCCAAGGCTTGCAGCAGTCAACTGAACAAGCAGGGAAGAGATACGCCCAGGTAGTAGCAGGAGTCACGTGACCGACCATACAAGGGGGCGGAGCCTAGAACTTTCTCCTGTACATACGCACACACACAGACACACACACACACACGCACACACACACAAAGGAGAAAGTGAAACGCTAATTGAAACATGATTTATTTAATAAACGAAATATTCAAGGTGTGTGTATATATAAAAATACATGTAATAAATAAAATAAACATATCACTAACAATAGACATAATATATACATATATATATATATATATATATATATATATATATATATATAAAACAATCAAGGATTATGGTATCCAAAGGGTACAGTATCATAGGTACCAGGCACCTGGTAACGTTTCCTATAGGTGTTACGGCACACCTTCGTACCCCTAAGTTCCTTCACGCCCCCCAGCTTCTGCGCCCGAAAATTGTGGGTCCCTACAGTTAGTTGGGTTTGATGGTTGTCCTCATCATTATCCAAGCACACCAGATCCTTCAACGAATCAAAGTTAACGACCCGCCGATTCGCCTGGTTGAGCGTGATACCCAGTGGCGGAGCAAGAGTGTCACGGGCCCCTGTTCAAAAATTATTTATGGGCCCCACAAAATTTAGATTTTAGTTTAATTTATACATATGAATCACAAAAACCTTTCGATCCACTCAAGGTGGCCCTTAAAACTGGTTCTAATCAATTTGTGTTTTCTATCTATTCTAATTCACCTCAATTTATTGATTTTAGTAATAACTGAGTAACAAATAACAATAACTTTTTGTAAAATTTAAAAAGTAGTACACAGTGATTCACTATAGTCATTAGTATTCAATAATACACTGCGGAAAATCAATTAATGTAATTTTTACTCGCACACTCATCCACTCAGCGTCTCAGCCATTGAAACTGATGCTTCACTGCGTGTCGAGTCGACAGATCCCAAACGAAGAAGAATATTTCTGAACGTTTAGAAAAATTTCGTTTCGTGCGTCGACGTGCGATCAGAAATAAGTGGTGTCACAGTGTAGTATAGTATATACAGTAATGTACTAGTATACCAGATAGTAGAATAATGTGATGGTTTCAGCATTTTGAATTCTAATTTTGATTTTTATCTATTGCAGACATCATTTCAGATGATCAATTATGTATTTAACATATATAGTATACAGTTTTACCAGAAAGGGGCCCGTAGTCGAAAGAATAACCATGTTTCTAAATGCATTTAAATACATTAAACAAGTTTAAAGGACATATTTTCATGCACATTTAGATCTAATTTTTATATGAAATACTTGAAAATTATTATTTTTCCTTGCCAAGGTGTTATCAAATATCAACCAACCGGGCCCCCTAAAGGTCCGGGCCCCGGTGCACTGCACCGCCTGCACCTAGCTAGATCCTCCACTGGTGATACCCTTAGCCTTCACGATATATTTCATATCCTCCCCCACCCTCACCCGTATCCCATAAGTTTTTGTACCTGTTGAGACAAAAGAGTCGGCGTATGCAATGTTAGCCCTGTTCAAAAATCAACCTTTTCTTATTTTCATAGGTTTCTGTACTTTTTCCCATGCTTTTTGACCTGAAAAGGCCGAAAATCACAACCATTTTGACCTAGGTTGTTGGGAAGCATTGCCGCATGGAGCTTTAAGTTTTCTGCCTTGAAATCGGCCAAAAGCACCAGTTCCGGGGTCCCTTGAATCATGTTTTGCACTATAACTTTTTATCTAAACAAGATAAAGCAACAAAATAGGCACCAAATTAAAGTGTTTTTAATCCTCTTTCTAACTTATACAATTATGATAGTCTTGGAACAAGAAATGGCACATTGGTACATACAAAGATTTCAGAAATATCACAAAATTCATTTTCTCACACTCAAGGCAGACAAGGCGCCTTATTCATGACACAAATTTGAGATTAACATTTTGTCACAAGTCTAATCGATCAAGAAGTGAAAGCATTACATGATGATTAATTTCATAATGACATTTACACAGTCAGTTGTTGAGAGTTTGTTTCTTGAAGCTGTCAAAGCGGCGTCTGTTGAACTCCACAGCTTGAAGGAGATAGTCCCTTTGCTTGGCATCTGTTGTTATGACATTTGCAAAGTCGCTCATCATCTTGACACCACGTTCAGCAATGTCATTCACCGCTTTCAGATTCTTAACATAGTCCAACGCTTTTCTGTAGTCCTCATTCTGTGGCCAAGACGTGACAGGTTCCAGAAGCCACTCGGATCCAATGTTCAGTGTGTCCAGCAGGAAATGTGATTCTGGGCCAATGAGATCAACCAGGGTGGTCTTAGCTGTGACTCTCTGGAATAGAGGCTTTCCTGTTCTGAAGCTGTCTGGCTTCTCAGTGGCATGTAACTGGGCAGCAATGTCGTGCTTCAATGTGTCACTCAATCTACTGCTGAACAGGGCAAATGGCACGACTTCCTGCGTCAGGTACCATTTGTGGTTTTCCATCTTATTAAGTACTGCATCAGCAAGCTCTGGGTCAGTTTTCTTGTACTTCAACATGTCCTGGATTAGACTTAGATCATTCACGGGAGCATCTGCAGCAGACATTGATCATCCATACAGGAGTGTAGAACAGCGCAAGGAAGGTGTTGAGTCTTTCCAGCTTTGATACAGTGTCTTCGTCGTACTCAAGTTGATCTGCAAACATCAGCATTTTCATGGAGTACAGGTTTCTGGCCATCCATCTGGCCTGATGAATGGCGCCTGGTCGACTCCAGTGAATACCTCGAGGAGGCGTTCCTCCAAGAACAATGACTGTCAGTTCAGCCATTTCCCTGTAGTCGGCTCTTGGAAGCCTTTCTGCTGTTAGAATGTCTTGGAGTATTTCTTCACTGTTCTTCTTCTTTTCCTTCAGCTATTTGCTGTTGATAGCCAGCATCTTTGGGTTTTCCTTGGACAAGTCCGTCCAAACATCCTTCAGATGCTCAAACCAGGGATTATCTGGCCCCTTCACCTTCCCAAACAGCTTCTCCCAAACTGCTCCTACTAGGATTTCCAGGATGTGATGTCGACAGGCCAGATAAAACACCTTTTTGTTCAGCATTTTCTCTAGCAGTTCGGCAGCTCCTCTGTGAACTCCACTGTTACTGGATGTAGTGTCAAAACAAGGGCAGTAACATTATCCGTAAGTTCCCATGTCTCCAGTAAATCCATTGAAGCCTCAGCCTGAGCTGTGCCAGAAGAATTGTCGATGACAGGTACTCCCAATAACTTTCCTTCAGTGTATGAAGGTGGACCAGACACTAGCACAGCTAAAGTCTCTGAGGTACTTCCAGGTTCACTGCCCAAGACATCTTTGAGCAACTTTCCATCCCAGTGTAAGGCAGCGTACTGTGAGGGGTTTTCACAAAACTTGGACATGTGACTCTGGCTGATATTATACCTGGACAGCATTCTGTTGCGACGTGTTGTTGAGGTTGAGATGACGAAGTTATCCAGATCAGCCCCTCTAGCTTTCAAGGTGGCAGAAACCATGGCAGTAACTTGATTGTCTGATAAACCAAGACGATCAGCTGTATTGCAGATGACATCACATTCCATGACCTTCCTTGGAAACGTCAAAGTCACACTAGTCACAGTGTCTTGATGGTGAGAACATCCAGGACGAGGCTGATGGTAATCCATGTCCTCTGTGTTAGCGTCGTTGTCAGTTGAGTCACCCCAGGTAATGTCATCCACATGAACAACTGCCTCCTGTTCTGCTGCAGCTGTAAAATAGTACAACATGTTAAGACAGTAATTGTTAAGTACATGCTAAATATCGCAATGGAGTAAAACTTAAAACTTTTTGTAACGTTCAAAGTAATTAGTTTTACCTTGTTCTTGCCTATGCTGCAGTCTTTCATTCCTCGCTGCTTGCTGCAGGGATCTTGTCTCAAAAATCTTGTCATGACCAGACATATGACCTTTCCTCTCAGTCTTTTGGTCTTCGTAGAACCTGATATCCTCATCTTTCTTCTCTCTGGATAACAGTCTGTTGTTCTGTATTTCCTGGATTGCATCTGGAGCTCCTATATCGAACAGGCTGTCTAATTCCAGCACAAATGCTCCTCTTTTTCCTCCAGGGTTACTTGCTCTTCCTTTGCTTTTCACCAGAGCACGATGTTTCTCATGTAGTTTCATGAAGAGCTTCATTGCGTTGTACTTGGTCATTGTCTTGATCCTAGCCATCTGCCAGAATGGGATGATAGATTCAACTGTTTCATATGCAAGGTCTTGAACCATGGGCCTCCCTGCATTTTCCGGTAAATTCTGAAGATTAAGGAAATACTGGAACGCCTGTCTGTTGGTGGGAAGCTGGGAACCACTGATAAAAGCTGAAGGGTATCCAACAAGGAAAGTTTCAGTGAGAGATCTGGTAGATGGCCCAGTTGACACCTGCCTGTGGAGAGTACGTGGAGGTTCTGAGATATCAACTGTGCGCCCACGGAGCTCCCTCAGCTCCTTGCTTAATGCCATTGTGAAGTTGTAACTTGTAGATGGTTTTCTAGATTCTGATTGAGTTTCTGTTGTTTCCTGAAAAATGATAGATAATTATTATTATTATTATTATTAATTATTATTTATTTATTATTATTATTATTATTATTTATTAATTTTATGCTCTTTCATTTGATACCTAATTTGTTGCTCTATCTTGTTTAGATCAAAAGTTAAAGTGCAAAACATAATTCAAGGGACCCCGGAATTGGCGCTTTGGCCGATTTCAAAGCAGAAAATTTAAAGCTCCATGCGGCAATGCTTTCCAACATCCTAGGTCAAAATAGTTGTGATTTTCGGCTTTTTCAGGTCAAAAAGCATGGGAAAATGTACAGAAACCTATGAAAATAAGAAAAAGTTGATTTTTGAACAGGCCTAAATTGCAATGTCTCCATACTCATCCTTGATCTCATCAGTCAACTCCCCGAAGAATTCACCAATAGGAGGCATGTATTCACCCTCCCTCGCTGTGAATATCACACTATCTGTATCGGCGTACAGAACCCTCCGACCAAGAGAATGTAATAGGCCCCAAAGTTTGATGCGGGCGTAGGCCGTTGTGAAACTGGTTACAGGTATGTTTGTAACGCGTGAGGTATCTGTGGCCAATTCAGTATTGTTGCACTTTATTATGTAAGTATTACCTACATTCACAATCTCCATGACCTCTTTATCGGGAGCGTTGGCATAATCCCAGACTTCACTATAACTTTGCCAAATGAACGTTCCCTTTGCCAGTATTCTGTGCAAATTTTCACCAAAGACTGTTTAGACACAACTTTGCATTAAAGCGCTTGCCTGTATTCTTTACAATTAGGGAACGGTCAAGCTGTATACCTTCACGGTCACAGTAACATTGAATATAAGCCGATTTTTCATCTTCGGTATCAACTCCTCGCGGATACCCTGATGCTTCTACCTTATCCTTCAAAAAAGTGTTTATATATTGCGTGAAAAGGTTGGGTAGCTTCTGAAACCTCCACACCTCATGTATCTTCAATATTTTGTAGCCATGGCGAACGCCTAGGTCCAGCTCAGGGCTTGTATATACACCTCTGATCTTACGCCGGTTGGTTGTATGATTACAATCCCCATTGTTCTCCTCTGCGCACTTCACGCACAGGGGAAACATGAGCGTGTGATCTATAACGACGGGTAAGATCGGCATCCATAAATCGCGTGGGGGGAGCACCTCTACGAAAGAAAGGCGGAAATAGTACACGTTCGAATTTGTGGAAAGCACTTAGCTGGGAGGCAGATCAGGTCCCACCAGTTTTTCAGCTTTGCTAATTTACAAGGTGTGAATAATAAAGTGTCTTTAAACTGTACATTACCTCTTATTTGCATCTGTATAAGTTTGTTTCCTCTTTTCAAGGGCTTACCTGTAAATATCTCAGCTGACTCGTGCTCAAGCAACTCCTTATAAAGGAACTGTGTGTCAAATTTTGCCCCGTTATGGACAAGAATATACACAGTCATTTTTTTTAACTTGTCCGCTAACTTGACAATATAGGACACAAAGAGTTTCACAGGGCTGTCGTGGGAAATCGTTTTAAAAACGTTTATCCGTTTACCACATTTGTGACACTCATCACACTCGATCTCCATGCACTCATCACAGATAGTCTGGCTTACAAGTAAATGTGGAATAACCTCTTTGGTTTCAGTGTTCGTGTATGTTTCTGTATCGTAGTACACAGTTATACAAGGGCTATTTTTAGGATTAGCGTCTTTCATATAACATACATGCTTTACTCCAACCGCTTTATATTTCTCATGGTATGTAGAACAGTGAATTTCATCACATTTATGCTTGAAATTCCCCCAATTATCCATCATATGCAACATACCACATTCACAGATTCTCATTTTCCTGCACGTGCCAATTAACTTATGGAGCTCAAAACAGTTATTATTGAAAAATGTGCGACTACACACATCACAATCCCTCTTCTCAGCTTCAACTACACGGCTTTCACATTTGGAGCTTTTACACTGCACACATACCATGTGGCAATCTTTACAATGTTTCACTATATCATCCGCAAACTCGATACACCCACTACATCAGTGGTCGGCAACCAAACGTCCACGAAGAGCCATTTTTTTCAGAATTGCGAGTAAAAACGGCGACCGGAGCCGATATATATATATACTGTAGATAACATATATTATCCAAGAACTGAAAATGTCACTATGAATCTACGTAATGTTATTCTCGACTAATGGATAAATTGCTAAGGTTAAACTTACTTACAGTACATAGGGGCCTAGATGACTTAATGAGATTTTTGTTCTTGGGTGTCTTTCGAAAGCTGTTCAGTGTTTGGAGAATGATTTGTAGTTTTCAGTTTCAAGCAAGATTGTAGGCTTGTGCCATTGAGTTGGCTTCTTAATTTATTTGTTAGATAGTTCATACTTGAAAATATTTGCTCACAGAGGTACGTAGATCCGAAGATTGATAGAATGCCAAGTGCATATTTCTTAATGATTCTGTAAGTGTCAGGTAATGAATTCCATATTTCAAATACAATTTGATCTCGTTTTTTTAAACTACCCAGTTCTGTCTATTTGTGTTGCAGTGCCAGTGTAGCTTGTTGCTTTTCTAGATCTTCAAGTTCAGAAAGCAGCTTTCTAAATTTTGAAGTCCAAATATCTTTTTCCTGCAAATCGGCTAATTCAAGTTCTACTTCTGCTTGGTCAACTCCTGTAAATGCTGAAAAGTTGAGCGTAGAAATATTTGCTTCAAGTGGTTTTATGACGAATGCCAAAGTCTCCTTTTTCCTTCGGAATTCTTGAAAGCGTCCTTCAAAATCTTTCTGCATTTTTATAAGAGCATTTTGTAAGAGCTCTGTATCCAGGTCATTGTTTGTAGTTTCTCGGTACTTTTTTAATGAGGGGAAATGATTCATTGAACTGGTGGCAATATATCTGACAAGCAGTGCTAATTTTCGTTCAAATGATAACACCTCTTCTAATAAGAAGACAACAATGTTTCCCTTTCCTTACAGTTTCCTGTTAAGGTTATTTAAGTGTGAAGTAATGTCCACCGTAAAATGAAATTTTTGCAGCCATTCAGGGTTTGTGAGCTCTGTATATTCATGGCCTTTTTCATGCATAAATCTTTTAACTTCTTCCAAACAGATTGCAAATCGTTCAAGTACTCTTCCTCTGGAAAGCTGTCGCACCTTGCTGTGAAGGAGAGGGTCCGAATACTGACAATTAACCTCTTCTAGAAATTCACGAAACTGGCGGTGGTTTAAGCCTTTTGCCATTATTTTGTTAACAATTTTCACTACTCACGACATTACGTCTGTGAACTCTGGGAGAAAAGATTGTGCACACAAAGCTTCCTGATGAACGATACAGTGAAAAGATATTATGTCATGACCAGTCTCTTTCTTTAATAGAGAAACGAAACCTTTGTGTACCCCTATCATACTCGGCGCACCATCAGTCGCAACGGAAATAACGCGGCTTGTTTGTATTCCTTTTGTTTTCAAACAAGTGATAATAGCTGATAAAATATCTTCCCCCTTCGTCTGACCAGTGAGGAGTAGTAAATCAATGAGTTCTTCTTGTTGGCCGTCGGAATTGACATACCTGCAGAGAAGGGCAATTTGTGCAACGTCATTAACATCACATGACTCATCACACGCAATAGAAAATGTCTGGGCGGAGTTGATGTCCTCGGTTTGCCGACTGCTAATTTCTCTGGCCAAATTCACAGCTCTGTCCCTCACCGTCTTTGCTGACAATGGCATGTCTTTAATTTTTTTTAACAATTTCGTTTTTGTTCTTGAAATCACTGAACAGATACTCTGATGCTTTAATGAGTCTTTCAGATATTCACCATCTGTGAAAGGCTTCCCTCCTTTTACTATCTCTTGACTTACGGCAAAACTAGCTGCAGTTGTGCTACATGAGAAGTTAACCCATTTCTTAAAAACACTCTGACTTTGGTATCTTTTGTTCCTTAGTTCCTCCACAGCTGCCTTTCTGGCATCTCCAACTGGATACTTCTCAACAAACGCACTGTGCTTTCTATGAAAGTGTCTTTCGATATTGGACTTTTTGTTATTGGCCATTTCTTCATTACAAATGGTGCATGAAGGGAGTCCCTTCGAATTATGTATGAATACAAAACTTTCTGTCCACTTACTTTTAAATTCTCTATTTTCCTCCTTTATTTTTCTCTTTTTAGATGCCATTTTATAACTAGGAATATATAATTAAAAAATAGTATATTTCACACTATAAATAATTCGAAAATAAATTTAAATTTAACTCAAAAATAACAGGCACTGACCTTCAAACCAACGAACAATGCACTGAAGTTTAGGCATCCTAACAGGCTAATAGAGTAAATTGCCCAATGCGCATGCGTCAAGTGTACTTACTGATCATGGACGTGTCAAGTAGGATAGATATATATTATTTAGGATCATATTTTTGAGATGGATATTGTTGGCTTATACTTATAGTTTAAATTTAATTAATTAATTTATTCATTCATTAATCAACCAATTAAACAATTATTTAAATAAAAAGCAGCTTATAAGCAATTTTCAATTTTCATTAGTCACCATTAAAACCACGTTCGGAATCAAATTTCCGAACTGATATCTGTTCTAGATATTGACTGACTTGTTTTTACTTAAAACTATAATTCACCTTTGATTTCAATAATTTCTTTATCTGTGATATCATTTCGTGCTATCAAGACGTATGAGGGGTCAGGAGCCGCAGGTTGCCGACCTCTGCTGTAGAATATAAGGATCATCACTTAAATATTTATTATATTTTGTAAATGACACACTTAGGAGTGTGACGTGTTAGAAATGGATTCTGTCTAAAAATTCAGGTTCACGAGCCCATCCACATGTATTATATCTGGACCTACAGGATGTGGTAAAACTGTGTTTATGCTTAAAATCATTAAAGGAAAGGGAGAGATGTTCTCAAAATTTGTGCATAAAGTTATAGATCAGTGTTCAACGAGTCCCAAGGTGACATTTTGTTCTACAAAGGTGTATATGACGTTAATTCGTTAAAGGGAAATGAACATACAGTCATTGTAATTGACGATCTCATGTTGGAGATGGATAAAACGTTTGCCGAGACATTTACAGTATTCTCCCACCATCTTAACATAAGCGTGTTTTTCATCAATCAGAATCTATTTTTCAAAAATAGATACATGCGCGATGTGTCGGTAAATATACAATATCTAGTCTTATTCGCGCAACGTAGAGATGTATCACAAATTGGGGTATTATCCATTCAAATCTTCCCGAATCAGCGTAAGGAGGTTTTGAAAGTTTATAAAGAAGTTCCATGCCCGCGTTACGGACATTTGCTTTGCGACCTTCATCCGTGAAACACGTTTAGGGTGCTTCTAAGAACGAATATATTTACAAACGAACCTGAAACGGTGTATATTCCAGAATGACAAAGAGGCTAAAGAAATACCATGAATTAATAAAAATCTCCGACTTTTTAAAATGCAGCTGTGAAATCTGTCTTAACCTTATAAATTGCAATGTATCAATGAAACCCCCTCAGAAGGCTCGCCTACGCCGTTACAAGAAAATAATACGTACACTCGCTCGTAAAAGTCAAACTGTGGGAAGAAAAAACGAATTACTGTATTGTACAAAGAGGAGGGTCATTCCTCCCCATCTTATTTTCAGTTTTGGGTTCTTTACTTACTAGATTAATATAATGAAGAAAGTTGTAGTGATTCCACACGAGGTGTATGCTTCACTGCAAAGTTCAAAGAATCCAGACACGGTTCTAGAACCCCGTAAAAGCAGGCTTAAAAAGTGGAAAGCGAATTGTTAGCCCTATTAAACAGTGAAAAAAAAAAACACCTGATGAGAAAAGAATCTTATTACAAGAAGCTCTGCAAAAATTTCTTCACGAGTACAAAAATTATAAGAATCCGACAGAGATTCCCATGGTTATTAGTCACAGCACAGACAACGATGGGTATGGTGACATAGGGCCTGTGTCCGACGATAGAGCTAACCAACCAAAGATTAACGGGCCGGCCCCACAACATATCGAGCAGGTATTAAAAAGCACCCTCCCACATACATTGAGGAATAAAGGCTTAAGTCTTTATAATCTATTGAAAGAGGATCTCAACATACAATGGACCGATACAGGTGAGATCATTGTGGAAGGAGTAAAGGTACAGGGATCGAATATCATAGACATCCTCCATGATCTGGTGTGAAAGTGGGATAGGCCCTCACCATCAGGATGGAAGCATATTAAAGCAAGACTACAACAGATAAATATCCCCAAAGCAATGATAGCAAATCTGAATAGGTTCAAAGACTTGGAACATGCATCGCACATGCCACAATTGAAAACGCCATCACCCCCGGCGGTAACACCTCTGAAGAGGAGAAAGAAGAGGTTAAACAACGGTCAACCCTACCCACGTGCCTCTAAAATACGCAAATGGCTAACATATTAAGAAGACGCTATTATGACATTTCTAGCCCAGCCTCCTACGGAGGCGTAGACTGTACAGAAGTGTTTACAATGAAGGAGTAGGGAAAAAAGATGTTGAGAAATTTTTGCGGGAGCAGGACGCTTATTCACTTCATAAGCCTGTGAGAAAAACGTTTAAAACAGCCAAGACAACAGCGGCATCGATTGACTCTATTTGGCAAGCAGATTTAACAGACATGCAAAGATATTCAGTATATAACGATGGTTACCGCTACATCCTATTCATAATAGATGTATTCTCTAGATATCTGTGGCTAATTCCTCTGAAAAGTAAATCACCTGAAACAGTTGCTAAAGCCACCAAAACGTTGATGTTGAAAGGAAACAGGGTTCCTGACTATTTTTGTACGGATATGGGGAAAGAATTTATAGGCCGAGCTTTTCAGAACATGCTGACAGAGTTTAATATCAGCTACTACACTACCAATTCTATACATAAGGCTTCTTTAGCTGAAAGAGTTCAACGTACCATAAAGGAACGCATGCACCGCTATTTTACATATAAAAACACATACAGATATATAGACATTCTGGAATCATTGGCCTCATCATACAACCGCTCACACCATCGCACGATTGGGACAAAACCTAACGAGATTTTAGAAAGAGGTACGTGAACAGAGTCCGATGTGAGAAGAGATGGAACACCACCACCACACTCTGCGCGTTTCAAAATCAATGATTATGTAAGGCTGTCGCGTTCGGGAAATAAATTCGGGAAGGGATTTGAGCAAGGCTGATCACGTGAGATTTTTAAACTTAGGGTTATGAGACCTAAAGGCGAGATAATGTTGTATTACGATGAAGATTTGAATGGGGAAGAAATCGCAGGAGGCTTTTACCGAGAGGAGCTGCAGAAAGTGATATTTAATTTAGGAAAAAATGTGTTTAAAATTGAAAAAGTTTTAGGAAGCAAAAGTTCAGGTAAGAGAAAAATGTACCTGGTGAAATGGCTAGGATACCCAAAAAGGTTCAACACCCATATAAAAGCTGATACAATAATGAAGCTTAAATAGTATGCTACATGGCGCCTAACCATTTCTCCGTCACACTACCATCCTCCTCGTCCCTGTCTGTACATCCTAACAACACCCTGGCCAACTTTGTAACAGAACTCCATGAGCCCATTGAATTGGGTCGTGATTCGTATGAGGTGGGGATATGCGAAATTCAGCTAGACATCCTCTTTTTAAATATTGATTATAAAGATTCCGTTTTTACGATTCTTAGAGACCTTGATGAGTGTGAAAAAGCCGGGGTAACTCGGGATGAAACTATACGTATCGCCCGGACTGAGGATGCACGGTATTACAGTACAGTAATAACACTAGGTCCGGGCCATTATGGTGCGGCTGAGGATGTTGTGAGAGACTAAAACGTAAGTTTGAAAAAACAAATCTTACGGCTGATTTAGTATACGAAATCGTAAACAAAGAAAACCCTGCACATACTCTAATCCTAAAATGAAAGGCTAACAGAAATATTAAAGACAAAGGGCTGTTCAAAATTATAACCGAGGGGCGATATCGATCAGCCTTCCAAAGAGATACCTTTCACGAGGTACAACTTGACTTGTCCAGCCTAATGTATCTGATGAAATTGGAGAAATTGGTTGCTGGCTTTACACCCCCAGACATGTGCAATATTTACAGCAATATAGTGGAGCACCAGTTTCTTGGGGATACCCAGGCACGCCTGCTACGCATTCCACACATCCCCAACCATAGCGGGAAGAGCTTGAGTATTACATATGACATGCCCCATTATGTGAATGTCGCGACTAATCTAGTAACTAGGGGTGCACCGGGTATGATATCCGACCGGATAATCCGAAATATCCTGTATCCGGCAGGATATGGGTTATATCCGACTGGATATGCCGGATATAGGCCAAGACATTAGAAAATTAACACCTGTATGAAAATCTGCCATAATATGATAACACATTACAAATAATATTTTATACAGAAAAAAATGGAAAACCCTCCAGGGCCCACCCCTAAACCAGTCCAGCAACACTTTTTATATTAAATCAACACAATACTGATGACAAGAATAAATAAAACATCTGTCCATCCTTAACGATTACCGTTCTATTAACATAATCAGAGCTTTTTATAAAAACGTCAAAATATTGCTAGACCCCTGCACTTGCTTTCCATTCTTTTTTCTCCTCTTTTATCTTTATTTTCAAAACAATACAAAACATTACAAGCTTGACAAATGTAAAACAATACATTGCATACAATATACTGTAAAATGCCTGGAATGAAATCAATGAATGGAGGGCAGTATTGTGTAGATCAGATGCCGCCATTCAGCCTGGAGGTCTTCAGAATAAAAAAAAACCTCAACAACAGTGATTTAGAACTTTTTTCCGTTGTGGTGCAGAAACAAGAGCATTTCTCCTCTTTTAGGCAATATTCGGGATCGCCTTGCTTCATAGATGTTTCCATATTCAGAAAACATTCTCTCTGAAAATACAGAGGATGCGGGTGTGCAGAGACGCTTTGAAACAATAGTTTTAAGGAGAGGAAATCGGTCCTCCTGCTTTCAAATTTGAACTGGACAGCGTTTCCTATCTAAGGGGTTCCAAAAAACCTTAGCTCCCCCATTTTCAGCTTACATGTTTAATTATATCGAAATAGTTTTTAGTGATTATAAAAATATATAAAATTCTTTATTTATTGCAGGTATTAAAATTACTCTAGCTGATCAAGTGATAATATAATGGCTTCTCAATTAATTGGTGATTCGGCGAGGCAACGTGTGATAGATCGCATACGAGCAATAACATTTCAAGAAGCTCGTGATGCTGGAGCCACCTTTATAACACGTTCATGGGTTGCCAAAAAGTTGCGAAGAAGTGAGGACTTCGTCAAAAGAAATTGGAATAAAACTTTGGATGAATGTGAAATGGATACAACCAAATCTGGGCGCCCAAATTTGCCACTCTCTCAGGAAACAAAGGACATCATTGAAAGCGGTACGCGTAAGCGGAAAAACAGCTGTGCTAAACTTTCTAGAGAGATCGAAGTGTTGAGAGGAAAGATCGTTAGTGGTGAGATCATTCGACTATACCGTCATAGGCAAGGTTTAAAGCCTTGGCATGAACTTCCAAAGCCAAGAAAAACTCAACTTAACATCGATGACAGAATGTGGTTTGCCCATTATTTTGAAGATTGGGATGTGGATGATTTCATGCATTTAGCTGTCTCCGATGAATTTTTTGTTTACGTAACACGTCGGCCTAACTACCAAAATGATCGAGTGTGAGCCACAACACCAGATGAAATCGAAATCGATGACAATGAACATTATCGCGAATTATTAAAAAGTCCAGACTGTGTTGGTGTTTGTTTTGTCCACTGCAACGAAGCTCATGTGGGTGCTGAAGCCAAATGGTCAGAGTTGGGATGGACAGTATTTTCATGATATTATTCTATCCCAGCATGTCATTCCTTTTCTAAGAAACCCAAACAATGTTATGGATGTCGATCAGGTCACACTTCTGCACGATAAGGCCCCCTGCTTTAAGGCATTAGCCACTCAACAGTTGTTGCGGAACCATGAGATCGATTTCTTTGGAAATGAAGAATGGCCAGGAAATTCTCCTGACCTGAACGTCTGTGAACACATTGGATCAGTTATAAAGGACAAGGTTGAATGTCTCTCGTTTCAAGAACCTGAAGCAAATCGATTTTCGAAGGATACAATGACGCAACACATTGAAACTGTTTTAGCAAATTTGCGTAACGATCAAGATCTATTCACGTCACTTTTGGCAAGCTACTCAAAGCGAATTCAGGCTGTCTTGGAAGCCAATGGCGGGAACACCAAGTTTTTATTGTTTTTCATTAAATGCAGGATTAAATTCTCTTTCGTAGGGTATGTTTAGTTTTACTGTACCTCTAATGGTTTAGGCCATGGGCGGGGGGGTTAAAGTTTATTGGAGCCCCGTACAAGAGGTTCAGATACATATCGGTCTAATTCCCCTGCAATCAGTAGAACAGGAGCAGTCTTTTTTTCAACCTTTTTTCTCTTGTAACTTACTTCCCCAGATTGCTTTCCTTTTGTGATCTCCATAAAACACGCTTCAAGAATGTCCTCTTCGTCTTTCCTCTTTCGCATAGGAGAACCGGAATTTGAACTTCTTTCGCTTCCACTTTCATTACCTTCACTTTCATTTTCATTAGAATCATTACCACCTTCGTCATTTTCAATACCTATGACTTCTTCAGACAGCCAGAATTTGGCCTGCTCTTTTTGATCTTTTTGAAAGAAAGATAACTTATACCGCGGATCTATTGCAGTCGCAGTCACATAAACCCTGTTTTTCATTATGTTCAAAGACTTCCCATCACTACTCTCCGACAAGAAACGCGCTCGAAGAGAAGTCAGGAGTTCTCTCTTTGTCGTTTGAACACCTTGGTCATCATGGCCAATCTTTGAAAGAAATCTTTGTAAAATACAAATGCTTGGGATTACTGAAGACAAAGTTGATTTTTCCGCTCATTTCCTGAGTTAGTTGGAAGAATGGTTTTAATATTTTAAGGAGATTTCGTATCAGTGTCCACTCGAAGGATGTGATGGTAGGTAATTCACTACGATCAGCCAAATACAGTTGCACTGGAATTTTTAATTTATATAACCTTTCTAGCATCAAATATGCACTGTTCCAACGTGTTGGGACATCTTGAACCAATAGGAGAGGCTCAAGATTTTGCTGCACTTGAATGTGTTTGAAATTGTTACAGGCCAAAGGAGAATGATTAAAGTGAGTTGCAAGACGTCGACTTTTTGCAAGGATATCAATTACATTCCTCTGAACCATAATTGAGTCACTAATAACCAGTGGTGTAGTGCTGTGGGAACGCGTGGGAACGGCGTTCCCTTACTTTTTTGGTAGACGGAACGGCGTTCCCTCACTATTCAAATAAATCCGAACTTACAAATCTCTAACGTCATGAAATTTTAATTCCCACATCTAGAAGAAATATGAGAAAGAATCATTAACTGCTTCATTTCTTTTAGCTTCGACTGAGGCAATGCTAGCCTATAAAGATCTGGTGAAACAGTCACCACGGCGTACCAGTTGTTAACTTTTTTTTAGTTAATCATTCCAGTTGTTAGCTATTTTTATTGCTCGTACTGGATGTCGTATATTTAATGACACTGGAAATACTGCATCTTCAACCTTGGAATATATCCTAATATCCAGTGCATATGACCTCAAAATATCCCTGAAATTGGTCAGATTTCAAAAGATTTCCCGGGGGGCTTACAGTGCCCCCGGACCCCCAGCTGTATGGGCTCGCCGCGTTCGCCATTGTCCCCCCCCCCCGCATCTGAGTAACACTTTCAAAATGCGTTCCCTCACTTCTTTATTTAGCACTACACCACTGCTAATAACCAGTTGGAGTAAATGAATGCTGCAATGTATTGAAGGTATTTCAGCCAGGTCACTACCAAGAGCCATATTACTAGCTCCATCCCTCACCAATAAATTCCTCTTGTTTGCATCAAGATCCCAACTATCCCACATAGAGCGAAACTTTTCAGATATATTCTTGCCAGTATGCGACCCTGAGAAATGAGAGGCATGTAGCACAGCATCGTATCTTTCAAAATCTTTACCTATCCAGTGACCCGATAATGATATAAATCTTTCTTGAGAGGTTGTGCATGTCCATATTTCTGAGGAAAAGCTGACATGCTTTACTTCTTCCAACTTCTGAGCAATTTTAGACTTGAACTCATTATAAAGACGAGGAATTATAGTATCAGAGAAGTACCTTCTGCTCGGTAAGAGATATCTGGGTTGGAGGTAGGCCATTAGATCAATAAAACCTTCATCTTCAACTAAAGTAAATGGCTGGTTGTCCAAAGTCATCATCAGGCCAATTTTACGAAGAATCATCACAGACCTAGAGTCATTGATGTCCCATATTTTTTTAGATGAAAAGCTTTCCTCTATTGAGATCTGCTTACTCATTTGGTCTATTTTATTTTCTTTCAGAGTACTACCAGTAGAAGTTGATGGTTTAGCCCGAATTCTACCTATGCCTATTTCCTTTGATTCAGTCGCAGCTATTCTTTTTTTTGTCATTTTCGTTTTTGGCTTCAGCATACTCTTTTGGGTGATTAATCTTCAAATGATTATGAAGAGGTGTTGTGCTAAAAAACTTTTGGCCACCTTTCTCCGTCCCACGTTTGATAATCTTTTGGCAAATATTACACTTTGCAGTGATATCGCTAGGATCATTTATTGTATACAGTGACCACACAAAACTTATCATGATTAATACTTAATAGTTTAATACAACACAAGAACCTGAAAGAGAACAAAACAATTAAACATCTGAATATACTTAAATTATTATTTATCTTATATTTGGGGGGGGCGCTTGCCCCCAATGCAAAACAAAACATAGCAATATGAGTGTAAAAATAATACGATACCTAATAATATATATCCGGCCGGATAGATATGGCCATATCCGGTATCCGGTATCCGGCTGTCCCCTTGCTGAAGAGGAGCGCCAGATACCTCGGGAGGAAAGCGCTACAATCAGGTCTTAACACGGCATGGGGCTAAACCTGAAGGAGCTCTAAAAAAACACTTAAAGCGTACACGGGACGAAATCGTCAAAGATGCAAAGATAAAAATGCGTGGTGGTGGGAAGAAGAAGAGGGATGTCCGGAAGAAGGGATTACCACCACGTGGCATTAAATGTAAAACGATATTAAAAAAGAAGTGTTCTAAGCGAATGAAACCTATGGTTGACCATTTTTTGACTGATATAAGCTAAGGACATTGATCTCATGAATCATAGTTTGTTTACTACTTGTCGAGAGAGGAGGCACTTTGACATGCCCCCCAACTCAAGTTTCTATTGAGCACAGTGACTTTATTACAATTAACCCTTTAACGCAATTAGTTCCCTGAGTGATCCAATAGAATTCGTGATACCCAGCTCAGACCCTTATTTTTTGGATCCAAGCTGTGTGCACATGTACGCTAAACTACGTATAGCCCATTCTGATGGAACGGACTGCGATGACAAATATGCTGTATACCCTGAAACAAACTTTCTGCACTCCTTATTCAACCAGTGTGACGTATATTTAAATCAGGTCAACATATCGGCAGGAACGGGGTACTATCACCTACGAGCATATCTGGAAAATGTGCTGAACTTTTCCAGAGAAGCGAAGGATACCTTTTTAAGTGCCGAAGGTTATTATCAAGCTAAAGACGAAAGTAGTATAAAGGACAAATTTAAAAATTCTAAAAAGAAGATATATGTGTTTTGGACGTCTGCATACAGATTTCACATTCCAGGAGAAACTGCTCGTGAGCGGGGTGGATATGAAAATAAAGCTCACCCTCACGAATCCTGAGATCTGTTTAAATCTGGATGCTGATTAAGAAGAGGGTGCAAAGACCGTTGTGATTAATATTATGGAGACATATCTCCGCGTACGCCGTGTGAAATTAAGTTCGCTTAAACAAATACAAATTGAGAAAAATTTACTACATGCCACAGTAAAATACCCAATTAACAAGGTACAGAACAAACTATACACGGTGCCAGCAGGGTTGGCATCGAAACAGATGGAAAACATCGCCCTGGGAGTTCTACATAAAAGGATATTAATTGGAATGCAGGAACACAATTCGATGAATGGAAAATATAAAAAGAATGGCTTTAAATTCGAGAATTTCGGCGTTAAAAATATAACTCTATACGTCAAATTGCGTTGGGGGAACATTGGATACGGATTAATCATCAGACGCTGTTCCCGCTTTGCGCGAGAACATATAGTAATCTGGCCCATATTGCAGGTGATTGTGATGAGCTCGGGATTGGGGTAACGCAGAAAGAATTCATCGATCACTTTAACCTTTACCCGTTTGACATCACACCTGACTTCTCTGCTAGTGTAAATTCACACTTAAGTCCACAACAGAGTGGAAACATCTCAGTCAGATTGGAATTCTCCAAGCCGATAGACCTGCCTATTAGCGTACTAGTATACCTCGAGTCACAAACCCTAATAGAAGTAGACAGATTTAGGGGTGTTGTCACTGACTTTTAAAATGGACGCGAATACACTTCAGAGAGTAATGAATAGTGAACGAATCACACGTTTCAAATTTATCGGTGTTTGCGAAGAATGAAACATTGAAATTGACAACTACGAGAGATTGCGGTAGTCATATTGTGAACACAGATGTTATTGGTAGTGAAGGGATTCATTGGTTTGCAATCTATTTTAAAAATAGGGACCGCATGTACTATTTTGATTCACTCGGGACTCAGTCCTGGAGTGACCCTGTTATTGTAAAATTTCTCGAGCAGATGCATATCTCCGTAGTTGTATGGAATCCCTTTCGGCTACAAGGATATTTTAGTAATACTTGCGGGATGTACTGACTTTCTTTTCTCATGCATATGTCACGTGGTAAGGAATTTATAAATTGTTAAAAATTATTCGACACGTGTCACACTCAACTAAACGACGAAATGGTATGTAGACAGATAAAAAGCCGTTTTCCGATTGTGCACATTCGTTGTGTAGTATGATGGTTCGTGTGTGTGTGTATATATATATATATATATAATTGCATCCAATAATGTTAGTTTGTGTATTCTGTAGCCTATTTAAGATGGTTATTGTACTAAAACATGATTTCTTTCATTTAATAAATTGATGAAAATACATTGTGTCTTCTTACCCGAAAACAAAGATCGAAACATAAGAAAAACTTACATTATTTCGTTAATAATGTGACCATTGCTGGGTTGACTGCTCGGTGAAACTCTACCTTCGTATTCAGGTCCACGACATGCGTTTCTTCAAAACGAAAAGATTGTATAACACGAGGAGTCAAATCCTCATCGGACCTTTAAAGAGAAAAGATAATTAATTAGTTCATACTGAATCTTTTTTAATAAAAACCCAATTGTTTAAAACATATGCAGAGTATTACAATGTGAAGATATCTTCGAACCGCTCAGAGAAGTTCCTTTAAGAGAAAATGCCGAATAACATTCCATTTATTATGGAATTTATAAAATTATTTAAAACTTGCAAATGATTGCTATAAAAAAAATTCAACGAATAAAAACAGGACTTTAGCATAATATTAATTGCAAACTAATCTATAATTGCGGATACCTACTATTTAAATGAAGCATTTTAGATGTGATGAGATGAATTACTACAACCCTACATATATATATATATATATTGGAAATGATGCGCTCAGTGTAGCTAACGTTTACAAATGGCACAAAAAGTTTAAAAATGGAGAAACATTTGCTCGTACCAGAAATCAAATCTGTTGGACATTTTCATCGATACGAGAAGTGGAGCGGCAGCCACTGCGTTCCTTGTCTTCAAGCGATGTTTCTCCACTTTTAAACTTTTTGTACCATTTGTAAACGTTAGGTACACTGAGAGCATCATTTTCAAAAACTGTTTTAATCATTTCGTTCGTCTCCGAACGCGCGTTGTTCCATTTCAGAGATTTATACGTACTGCAAAAACACACCCACCTTTTAAGCGCTCAAACCAACTACTCACTCATGGTAGCAGATTTTGCTTCAGACTGCAGACGCCAGAGGGCAGGAAGACTCACATATGTAAACGGTTATTTCTTATTTGCATTCATTTGTCCGTAGCAATAAGATTATCGATACTTTTTGATCACTCCTCGTATATATATATATATATATATATATATATATATACAGCGTTTAAAGTGTGTATTTTATTTTGCATCATTTTTCTTTTATTGTTAATTAAATATACTAGCATAAAAGTATGAAGAAAACAAATGAATAAAGGAATCCTCAGTTGCATTGATTTCGCTGAAATTTCTTTATAAGAAAATAAAACTTCTCATTAATTCTTTTGGTTTTATATATAAAGTGTACTGTTATTTTCTGTGGTCACTTTGGATTTTTGTTTATTTCGGATTAATTGTCAAGTGAATTTCTTTTAAATATTGGGATTCATTTTGCGTCTAAATGTATTGTAATAATTCGAGCAATTATGGAGGACGTTTTCCTGTCTCTTGTAGGCAGTGTAAAGCTCTCGCTTAGTATATATATATATATATATATATATATATATATATATATATATATATATATATATATATATCAATATGCACACTTTAGATGATAGTAATATGCGCTGATGTATTAGTATATTTATAGTACTTAGTAATAGTAGTATAGTAATGGTGTATTGTACTTAAATAACAGTAGTATCCCTTGTTACAGGAAATGGCGGCATTGCAGTTATCGTTTGAGCAACGTAAGTGGATTCTGAAGCACTACTGGAAGACGGAGAATGTGGCTGAGGTACAGAGACATTAGAGAAATGAGTTTGGAACATTACCACCATCACGGGTAACAATTACAAGATTACGTGATAAGTTTGAGACTGACAGAGCAGTGCAAAACGTCAACAAAGGCCGATCTGGATTTGAACATTTAAAACATTAAAGTAAGCAGCACAACCATGAAGGTATTGACGCTGCTGGATGATATTTCGAACATTAAAGAAGGCTATTTGCTATTTGCTTATTGATATATATGTTAATATGATGTGTAAACATTTTTTGGGACACTCGGTATTACTAAAAAAAAAAAAATATTGGGATTCATTTTGCGTTTAAATGTATTGTAATAATTCGAACAATTATGGGGAACGTTTTCCTGTCTCTTGTAGGTAGTGTAAAGCTTTCGCTTAGTTGACTATATTGAGAAGACACAGAGGAATAATAAAAGTAAATAAACACTTTCGGAAAAGTTAGTTAAAATAATTATTGTTTTTCTTTTATATATAAAAAGTGTTTTAATTAGTTCGAGCAAATTAAGAACGTCTCCCTCTCTCTTGCCTTTAATAAATAAATAATAATATAAATGGTGCAGCCTGGTAACCCTGCATATAATTAAATTGTATAGGAGTCTCTGGAAACTTATCTATAAATAAATAATTAAAATGGTGGTATCTGGTAACCCTCTTTTTATAAATAAATAAATAAATGGTATCTGGCAACTCCAGACCCTCTATATAACAGATTCTGGGCCCCTGGACGCTCATTATGCGGCTGGCTGGAGCCAGGCGAACACCCTCTCTCCTACTTAGGTTAAGGCTTAGGTTAGTTTCCCTTTGGGGGGGGTGAGGACATCCCACCTTCTCCCCCAAAGACCCTCCTCCTTCTCCTTTCTCTCCCTCTCTTAGGTTAAGGTTACCCCTTTGGGGGGAGGTCATCCTCCCTTCTCCCCCCAAAGCTTCCTCCCTTTCATTGCAGCTTGGGGGTAACCCCTCCCCTTGTTGCATAACCCCCATCTGCAACATTGACTTCTTGCATACCTCCCCCCTTTGCAGCACTGATTTGTTGCCAGACCCCCCCTTTGTTACATAACAACTTTCAACATTTCCCTCCCCTTTGCAACATTGATCCGCATTTGCAACATTGCTACATTGCATTGCACTCTACCATTTTGCGCCCATACTACTTGTGTGACTTATCTTAACTGAAGGGAAACATTTAGAATTTCGGGGTTGTCTTTTTAAGATTTGGCAACCTTGAAAATAGTTTCGTGGTTGGGCAGAAAGTTACCAGATATCTACTGCAGATATTAAAGTAATTCATAAAGTATTATAGATTTAAAGATCAATACCTAAAATTATATCATAAAACATACAATAATATGCTTTAAATTTTAACAAAAATGTATTTATTGTGAAAACCGTTTCCACATGGCTCCCCTCCCAGGGTTGAAAATATAGAATTAAATGAAGAATCCTCTCAAAACAAAAGTAGTCGTATGTAATGTTAACACACGAAAAAATTAAAAAGTACACCTAAATTATTACACGACAGTATACTAAACACTTAAATCTAACTTATGCACTAATGAAGCACTATAATTATCACTTTTTTGTTCTTGAGCACTTCGAATCTAATTTCTCTTGTTCACTTTGGCATAGGTTTCACTGTATGCATACACTTTTAAATCAAACACGATTTTTATCAAAAGTTCATATGGAACAGACTGAGAGAAAGGAATTATAAACTATGGAAGAATCCTAAAGTGAAATTGATATGATTTCTGCAAGGTTTAATGAGCTGCTATCTTAGAATGGGTGAAGGTGTATGTTTGTTTTGTATAAATGTATGGGAAAGCTGGGACTGAGAATTGTGTAAATGAATGTATGTGCGTTAAGTTAAAACCCTCTAAAGAGAAGTAGTCTACCAAGAAAGCAATACGTATGGGCATGAAGAATTTATGGAATTTTGCATAGTAAATTTTGGTTTGTTTGAGAACTTTCAGAACTTCAAAACTGACTAAACTCTATAGCTTTGAGGTAATAAAATTAAAAAGTGCTAAACGATAAAAGGCTTACGTGTGGACATTGCTCAAGTTTTTGGATGTATGCGTTGGTGACTACTTGCCTACGACATCAATCAAGCCACGTCTTGAACGTATTTTTTAGGCTAATGGTTAAAGCGTGAATGCCTGAGTATCGCCTAACGGGTGTAAGAGTACGTGTAGTGATATATTTTGAAAGGGGAAATAAGGTTAAAGAAGGCAATTATGTAAATCGGCTTCATGATTATTATTCTTCGTTTCCTGTGTTAGATCCTTTTTTGAGGCTATGCGAGTGACTTTAATGATGGAAGTTCCACTTCTGAAATCAAAATGGCAGATGGCTCAAGAAAATTATGCCCATCGACTGTTATGGGCCAAGCTTGGGTCATAATCAAATGGGGCCAATCGAAGTGATAACCTTAAAAGGCGGTGATTTATCGGGCTGTGAGAGAATTGATAGGACTCGAAACAATCTTTGAGATGAGAAAGACGGAGAAATCCGATGAATTCTGAACACGAATTAAAAAATGAGTTTATGGTGGTAGAAGGAACATTTATTCAAGAAGAAATTTTATGGTCAATGCCAAGACTCTCAATTCGCAAATTCACCCGAGGTCAGGGGCGTACCCAGAAATTTGCCAAGGGGGGGGCGAACTTAGAACTAATCGTAGAAGTATAATTAAAATAGAGATAAATTATTTTTATGTACGTTCATGATGAGCTTATCGTTCAGTTAGAGATGATTAACTAGCTACTGCTAAGACACATTATGAATAAAAATATAAAAATTATATTATAAAAAATATAAAAACTATGATAAAAATCTGATTAGTAACAATATTCAATGCAAACCGCAATTAGGATGCTCAGATTTGTATTAACATAAGAATAAAAAAGTGCTAATTTCGAGATTAAGCATTTCCTTGGACTGTTACCTTTATAAAAGAAAATTATTCTCAGGGCCGGACTAAGAGTTTTCGGGATCCTAAGCCATTTTAGATTTTTAGTAGTAGGGGAGGCAAGAGCTAGCGCCGAAGGCGCTGAAATTTTTTCACTTTCATTCTCATCCTGTTCTAACCTAGCAATTTTACTGGGAAAATAATAATAATTTATTAGTCCAACGGGGGGCGATCGCCCCTGTCGCCCTCCCCTTCGGTACGCCTCTGCCAGAGGTAGAGCAAATAAGGAAACAGAAGAAGAATGAGTCTTCTATTTCACAGAAAAGACAGAAGGAAGATGAATCTTCTGTTTAGTAGAAGAGAAGGAAGACTTTTGCAGGTGTCTGATGTGGCACTACAAAGTTCCGATTTTCAAACCTAATTAGAAAGAAAGGAATCAAATGAAAGGTGTCCTGGAGGAAGATGCAGAGATGCATCGCTCCCTTTAGCGGAAATGTAAAGGTGGTAATTTCGAGTTCAGCTCAGATGCGTTGTTGGCGCGTGGTGGATTCGCAATTGGCAAACAATGGATCTCATCAAGACGACAAGACTCGAGGTCATAGGCCGAACTTAGACCATGTCCCTCAAGCATAGGTGAGTTTTCAGTGACCTTAGAAGAATTCACATAAAAAGGGGGGGTCCCCTCTGTGAATCCGTGCAGCGCTCATTACTCATTACATGATAACCCACCCCCATATTTGTCTGCCGCATGGCTGGCCTGACGATGAGGGCTGTGTACACTGTACAGCAGTTATCGTCGTCGCATATATGACCACTACCTGATCCTCTTTTGTTGGGAGAGTACTCATGCCCGTCGAGTGATGAAGGAAGCTCGTCAGTATTAGTCGTTATTTGCGGCGACGATAAATTCTCTAACTCGTATATCCTCCAGTTTAGAATCGAGTTTACAATTCTGGGAAGTGTACTCCAAACTACTCACCTGTTCTGAAGGTGGACGGTATTCCTGTTGCCGAGTCGGGAGTTGTGGCAGACGTATTAACCACCTTCTTTGCGACTTCTCCGACTTCTCCGCCAGGTGGAGAGGAACGTTACATTCTTTCCTTTTACCTGCCGGAGCTCCGGTCTGCACTCTCTTCCTGTGGCAACACGTCTCTGGCCCGAACGATATTCCATATTCAATGGTCCATCATCTATTTGAAGAATATCTGGCATTTTTGCTTGACTTCTTTACCAAGGCTTGACGGGGAGGTGTCCCGTTTGGTGGGGATGTCTGAAGTTCTCCCTTTTTCTAAGCCGTGGAAGGATCACGCGCATCCGTTGAACTGTTATCCCATAGCTTTGACCTCGTGCCTGTATGAGCTTTTCGAAAAGCTCGTAAACGTTGGCTAGTCTGGCATCTGAAAGGTGGGGTTTTTATTTTCCATTCCCAGTCTGGTTTCCGGAGGATGCGCTCTACCTAACACCCTAATCCAGTTGGAGTTGTCTGTGTGCGAAGCCTTTGCCTCCGAGCAACATTGTATTTGTTTTTTTCGACCTGGAGAAAGCCAATGATAGTGCTTGGAGACATAGCATTTTACAACAGGTTTATGTCTGAGTTTTGCGAGCATTTGCCTTTGTCTATTTTGGCACTTTTGTTAGACCATATGTTTCGTGGTGGGTGTGGCACACTCGTTCCGCTCCCGTTCCCAAGGTGGAAAGTGTTCCACAGGGAAGTGTCTTTAGTAACACTCACTTTGCTACTGCCATTAACGACATTGTATGACATTGTATCAGCGCTTCCACCTGGAGTCTTGAGCACGCTATATGTGGAGGATTTACCGATCTTCTTTTCCGCGACAGGATGCCAGTGGCTGACCGTCGCCTGCAGATCGCCCTGGGACGGGTGTCTTAGTGGGCGGATTTGCATGGCTTTCGTTTTTCGACTTCAAAAACGGTAGTCATGCACTTCTGCCGAATCCAAGGAATTCACCCGAACTTATTTGTGGTAACCGGATTCCATGCGTTAATGAAATACAATTCCTCGGGTTGGTATTTGATAGGAAGCTGACCTGGATTTTGGATACGGTCTCTCACTCCGATATCCGCTTGGCTATGAGGATCTTCAGGTCTCATTTTTTTATGTAGTAAGGAGGGGGGTAAGGGCGAGCGCCCGCAAAAGTGCCCCCTCCACAGAAGATGGAAAGAGCCAAAAACAAGGTCTCCAAGGCTCAATGATGCCATTTTTCTTTTTTTTTAATAGAAATTTGGAAAATGTTGTGTGCTGTGTAAGATGCCTGTATGTGTAGTGAGGAATAGAGGGAGAAGTGTGTAGTTGAGAACATGCTGGACTGCTCACCAACCTGAGGGTAGATGAGACGCGGAAAAAGATCAGCCAAGGAGGACAGTGACAGGAGAAACGGGAGTTCCAGCACTCCCTGTCTCCTGCCTAACATCCACCCTGGAGTACTTCCCTGGTTAAGTGGTGTCTTCTAAATTGAGTCCTCAGTCGCTGACCGTTAGGTGCTGTGCCGAATATGGAGGCTTACGGACTCACACGTACTTGTACTTTAGAAAGTACCTTTACCCCTTTAAGACTGTCACCCTCGTCTTCCACAGTCTTTCGGTTACAGGGCCCACTGTTTGGTGTACGGGCTTCAGTTCCCTCGGATACTGGTTGCACATGCGATATTTCCAACGGTTTCACCGTATGAATTGCCGCGAGTGTCTTTCTACCGGTATTTCACAGACATCAAGTCTGTCTCCTCTTCTTGAAGAAATTTTCCCTTTATGCGGACTCAATTCCAATTTTTACAGTCGGCTCCAAGTCCGATGCTGCATCGGATTTGCAGCCGTCTTTCCTACTTTTACGCACAGTGGCAACTCACCTACCACTGTATAAATTTTTACTGCGGAACTTTCCGCTATTTTATTGACACTTCGAGTAATTTTTACCCTTCCCGACCCTCTTCCCTCTTTGTATTTTTAGCGACTACAGAAGCGTGCTGCAAACTTTAGAGTCTTTCAGTTGTATGCATCCCATATTTTTAGATATTTTAAAATAGATCCTTTTAATTGTTCGTCATGAGGGCGGGTTTCCTTCTGTTGGGTGCTTGCCCACGTTACCGTTAGCGAAAATGAGGATGCGAACCAGTCCGCAAGGTCCACTGGTTTCCGTTCCCCCTTCCAGGAACTCGGGCTGCAGTCCGCGTCATTTGGTAGCATCGTTGGGATCTCCTTCTTGTCCCCAACAACATGCGTCAGATCGCAGCTACGGTCTTTCCGTGGAGGTATCCCCATACGTTCCGACGGTGAAAAACTAACTTTTCCCGCCTTGGAATGGGTCAAACCCGCCTTAACCAGGGGTTTTAAGGAGTGTCCCAGTTTTGGGACTTGCGGTGGCGTTATCTGTCGGCCCATCGCAGGGGGGATGTAACCTATCCTCATCTTCGGTGCTCGGGAAAGGAACGTGCTAACCCGGTGGCGGGGCTTTTAGGTTTGTCGAGGAGGTTGACCTCCTCCTTCGTTTGTAAATATTTTAACCCTATATTTTACTTGTTTCTATTTCCACTGCATTCACTTCTTCGATTCGTATCATTTACTCTCCATTTCGTCATTTGTCATCCATCTCGTAATTTTCATGATTAAGTTTTTAGTTTTAATTAATTATTTACTTATATTCGACAACAATGATATGAATATTGTGACCCAAGAGGGTTTGCACCTAATTAATCAATCAGACTAATATAATGCCCATAATGACCTACTAAACAGCCAGTAATTAATAATTTTCAAACGTTAGTTACATGAAAGCTAGTTACTTTGACAAAAATCATTTAAACCTTTTGAATACAAGATTTTACAGTGGGATTTCCTTTTATTTAATGATTTTACTCGCTATCGATCAAGCGTTTTGTATCTACAACAACTATCAATTGACTGAAGTGCATCATGGGAAAGACGAATTTTGAAAAATTTGAAGTCAGATCACTATTGAACTTATCCCTCGAAATGAACTTGATTTATACAGTACAGTGGAATGAATAATTTGAAAGTTAAATTTTGTTACATTTTATTTTGACCCTGCGAAACTTTTTATACCTGTTTGAGTAACGATATTTTCTGTAAGTAGCCCCATCAGTATTCACTTGATCGGCCACATACAGTTCATGGAATAAGGTGTGGAATTTGGAATGACTAGAAAGAGCTGATAAAGTGTCAGAAAACACACTTAATTTCCCGACAGAGGAAAAACAATCCTGAGAAGCAAAAAAACGCGTGTTTATTCATGATTTTCCATTTATGGACCCTAATGTTATACCAAATGGTTTGCAATTAAATACTGCCATTCCCTCGAGTGCAGGGGGGCTAGCACATCAAACACCTCTGGTCGCGAAAGCGTTATGCTTTCTTTCGGGTGTTCAAATATGCACCAGGTTGTGTTAGCGTTTACCTTCTCGTACCATAGTGGCAGCTGCCGCGGCTTCTACTCAAGAGGTCTCATGTTCAAAACAAAAGTGTCCTTTTGTTTTATCATTTGCGTATCTTGTTTTTGTTTTGTTTGTTAGCATGTCTGTTTTTGTCAGCGGTGGGAAACTTTAATTTTCAATAAAAAATGAGCACTCACTCTTTTGTGATCAAAATTAAATTAAACAGAAGTGGACAAACAGTGCCTTTGATTAAAAGGTTTTTTTTTTTTTTGTGACAGTGTGTACCTTCGTACCTTATGAATGTGTGTACCTTCCTTATTCGTTATAGTTATGCAACAAATACTTTACATCAAAGAATGTTTCAACAAATTACAGACAAAACAGTGGTGTAGCGTGGTAATTTTCAGTACGCATGCAGTACAAGATATACTGTAGCATTGTATATTATATATCGTAATACACATACCTAATGTGCATGGAACAAGGAACCCTTATAGGATATTCTTCCATGCACATTAGGTTTGTGTATTACATAAAAGTTATCACAGGGAATCATTCTGAGTTGTATCACATTAAACAGACGTGTTAAGTACCTCGAAAGTGGACGCTCAAAGTTGCCGGTTGAGGTTTAACTTTTGGATTTTGGCTAAAATTGCAATAGTTACCCTTCTTCTTTGATGTGAATTCAATTTGACGCAAATACAACGCGTTTCTTGCGTATATCGAAGTTCTCTGCTTAGCTTCTGGAAGAGGAGATTGTAGACATCAATCGACCAGGGAAGTACTCCGGAGGAGGACGTTAGGCAGGAGACAGGGAATGCTGGAACTCCCGTTTCTCCTGTCACTGTCCTCCTTAGCTGATCTTTTTCTCTGTTTCATCTACCCTGTGAGCAGTCCAGCATTCTCTCAAACACACGCTTCTCCCTCTATTCTTCACTACACATACATGCATCTTACACACTGCACAATCTTTTTAAAATTTATTAAAGAAAAATAAATAAAATGACATGGTGGGCCTCAGATACCTTGATTTTGGCTCTCTCTTTCTTACATAGGGCGGGGCGGTTTTGCGGACATTTTGGAGCCTCTTTGGTGGTGCTCTTTACTCGCGTTGAGCTTCCATCATGAAAAAGAAAAAAAATTCATTATTTGCCATTTACCATTACTTATTCGGTGGATTCAATACCCCAGAAAGGTTCCTTGTTCCATGCACATTAGGTCTGTGTATTATATGAAAGTTCTCAGGGGACCATTCTGAATTGTATTTTGTATATATATATATATTAGGGTGTTTCATACCTATAGGGTAAAATAAAAATGAGCTTGGAGTTTTAATCCACACGTTTCTCCGTATTCTAAAGAACAAGAAAACACGTTTGTGCAAGTTTGAACCAGATCGCGCTGCATTTAGAGGCCCCCAACTTTGACGACTTTTTGTCAGTTCATTTCTCGCCTGCCTGCAGTGAAGACGGTTTTCTTCGTCACTTGAGCGGTTCGTGTTGTATAGCCTATTGGACAACTATGGAGGTAATTATATATGCTACTAATTATCTCATTTTACTGTGGTATTGAAATTTATTATTATTTAATTTCTGTCATTTTACTGTGGTAGTGATATTTATTATTAATATTACATGAAATTAATTAGTCTGTTGCATATTGGACAACTAAGCTGGTAATTATTTATGATACTAATTAATGTAATTTTACTGCGGTATTGAAATTTATTTAATTAATGAATTGTCAAAGAGAACGTAGTGTACACGTATCAGTTTTATAAATAAAGAAAAGCAGTAACTGGGACTCGAACCAGTGTCATAGCCGTTTGGCGGCATCGCTCAAGTCGGCGTACACAGCACGCTATCCACTCCCTAGATGGTGTAGTGGATAGCGTGCTGTGTACGCCGACTTGAGCGATGCCGCCAAACGGCTATGACACTGGTTCGATTCCCAGTTACTGCTTTTCTTTATTTAATTAATGAAATTAATTACGATGTGAAATTATTTCTGTGGAATTATTTAGTTTGTTTTCTTTTCCAGGTGTCTACCAGAGCGAAAACAGAAGTGTTTCTTATTGGCCAGACGGATGCGAACATCACATCAAGTGGCCTTCCAACTCAGTTGCAAGTACTCAAAAAGTACTTTTACCACCAAAAGGAGCAAAAATTTGGACGTACTAAATGCCTGAACCTGTGCCTGGATGCCTGTCTCATATTTTGGGAGAGAGCGAGAATCCCCATGATGCGTCGAGATTCGGCCTTGAGGAAGATGGAATCCCTTCTCAAGGAATACGACCGGCTTGTGAAGCACAAGTCACATAAAGCAGAGTCCTTCCGAGTGAAGGAGGCGATGTTCAAGGAGGCAATAGCGAAGGAGATCATGGACATTGCTCATTCACAGGCTAAGGAAATGATGAAGAATCAGGAGGACATCCACTTTCTCGACATGCAGCGTGAAGATCCAAATTCCTGCAGCATGGGCCCTGTTGACATGAAGCTTCACTATAAGGAGCAAAGAGTTCAACTGTTCTCTGACGAAGAACGAAGAGCAGAAGCAGTATTTGCTCAAAACTGTGATGCAGCATAGGGCGAAATACCCGAATAAAACCAAGAAGGATTTCATGGACAAATGATTCGCAAGAAGTGGTTATGTTTTTTGTATCTTTGTGAAAATGTGTAGTGAAATGGTACTCGTTTGTTGAATAAAAATTCATTGACAGATTTTTGTTTAATTTTTTCCGTTTATGATCTGCCAGAGCATCAAACTGGGGACCCGTAAACTTTAAACTATTGAATTAATACTTCGGTTTATCAGTCTCCTCAGCAAATGGAACAAGGGGATCCATGTGGATTAAAATTTTTCCAAACTTTTAATTTATGAAACACCCTAATATATATATATATATATATATATATATATATAATATATATATATATATATATATACTGTGTGTGTGTGTGTGTATATATATATGATGAATAAAACCACGAAGTGTTCCTGAGGATGTCATTAGACGAAAGCGCTTGAGCACCATTCTGTGTTTCCTTTCCTTCGTGGTTTTATTCATCATAAATATTTTTCACGTGTTACTTTCGTGAAATAATTTTCATATATATATATATATATATATATATATATATATATATATAGATATAGTAGAAGTAATATTGATAATAATGATTATGGTTACGATTGATTGTTAATGATTGATGCTGATGTCACCATGTCTTGCAGACCAAATAATGTTATTAATTAGATTGATTGATAGAATGAGTTTTCTTCCTTTATTAAATAAAATAAATGATTTATGAATGAGACAAAATAAAAGTTGGTTGTTTACAGTTGAAATTAAATGTGCACTTGAATAATGACTTCATGATGGTTACATGTTTACATGGTAGAAGTTCTCGTGTCACTGGTTCTTCGGAGAGAGAGGTCGAGGTGCGATGATGGCGTCCTACTCGAGAAGTCCTTGTAACGAGGTTGAAGTGTGAGGCAAGGCATAAGCGCATGTCTTGAGTGAATCCTCGCGATGTGACATCATCTTGGTCGTACTTGTGTGACGTCATCTTGGTCGTGTTTGTGTTGTTAGACTTCAGAACGTTGTCAAATGGAAGCGCAAAATACCTGACGGCGTTTCATGTATATATATATATATATATATATATATATATTCAACTGCAAAGAACACGCAGTATAAATAACGTAAAGAACGACGCTTGTATAGGAGATATTCCGCGCAAGACGAGAGAGAGAGAACGAAACAAATGAAAAAATGAGGTGTATATATATATACGGGACCATTCTGAGTTCAATCCCATATATATATATATATATATATATATATATATATATATATATATATATATATATTAGGGTGTGGTCTAAAAAAATTAAAAAGAATAATATTCCACAACCACAAACGATGTTGGAAATAAAAAACTGGATCGATTCGTGCCTATTTAGAGGTGGCGCAACTCGAAACCTTAGTATCATTTTGCAGTAGGGTGGGTTGAAAAAATTTAATTTAATGAAACATGTTGAAAAAGATGCCCGAGTAGTCACTGATTAAGGAATAAGTCATATCTTTTAGAAATATTTATTTCGGTAGCAACTATGAAAAAATAAATTGCGAACAAAGGCCACAAAAAATCCTTTCTAGCATGTTTCCTTAAATTAAATTTCGTCATAGGTATGAGGATCTCAACAGTAAACTCAATTAATGCCGATGTCTATCAAAAAACCATTAATAAACATTGTTTTTGCTTATTTTAAAATGTAGGACCCACATGTGTTTGACCTATCATGTGTATTTGTGTGCCTACATGCGTATTTCTGACCTATCATTTGTTTGACCTATTATGTGTTTCCTGGATTCAGCATTTTATTTTCTTTTGTTTCAAATTAATAGCATAGTTTGCAATGACCTTTTTCTGATATGACAAGAGAAAAAGTGAAGCATTCTGTTTTCGGAACGTCAGCAGAGCTTCCTGGCAACCAACTTCCAACTTGTGAGGATGTATTCAAAGCTTATCTTAAACATAAGCTCATTACTGCAACATTTAGCACTCAAAAATACGCTGAAATTATCGCGGAAGATGTGAATGATATATATATCCGTGCTTCCATTCCAACAATCGGCTTCAAAAGCATAGTAATTAAGGTAAAGAGATTAATTGAGAAGGGACAAGAACTTAGAAAATATCCCATGAGTAAAAGATCTTTCAGAAATTTATTTGACATATGTTGCTGCAACTGCTATGCCTCCGCTTCTCGTAAAAGAAGTGAGTGTAAATGCGCTAAGGCAGAGAAAATCCCGAATGATGAATGGGAGTTCTGCATTGATCAACATACTGAACGAAAAATGATCATAGGTAAGTTGGACAAAGTGAAAACTTCAAAACTACAACAAATGGAAAACAGAAAGCGTAAAAGACAATTCTTTAAAGATAAACAAAAAAGTTTTGTCCATGAAATGCAGTTGAAGCCTTGTGATATTGGTGAGATCAGCGCTGAAAGTGAAAAAGGTCATCAAAATGAAGATTTCGAATTGAGCGAGTACGAGTTAGATACAGAAGCTAGCACTTCTCAAAATCGACACCAATATCCAGAATTATGCAAGGCAGTTGATCGATGCAAAATAAGCAACCGTGATACTTGTTTAATTGCTAATGCTGTCTTAAAAGATCTTAATCTATTATCTGAAAATACTACGATTGATCCTAGTAAACTACGTCGTCAAAGAACCTTGTGGAGAAGCATAGAAAGAAAGAAACATGAAGAACAGAATAAAGGAATAGTTTGCCTTAGATCTGATGGAAAAATTGATAAAACTTTCAAAAGTGGGAGAATGCCAGCGGACTTTGAATGAAGACCACTATGTGTTAGTTTCATTTCCAGGAAACGAATATATTGACCATGTTGCTCCTGAAAGTGGAAGGGCAAGTGATATTGCTAAAGAAATTATATCAGTAATTAATGACACCAACTCTGCATCGACTTTAAAAACAGTAGTTTGCGATGCAACTAATGTAAATACAGGTAAATCAAATAAAGTAATTAGAAAACTAGAGCTGACATTGGGAAGACCATTACAATGGTTTATTTGCTTACTTTACACTAATGAGCTTCCCTTGAAAAAATACCTGGAAGTTATTGACGGGCAAACGACAGGACCTCGAAGTTCACAGGGCAAAATCGGCAAGGATCTGAACTTTCATCCAAAGAACAAACCAACTGCAAAATTTCTACCTATCGCTGGAAAAGTGATGGACTTACCAGAAGAAGTGCTAGTAGATCTCAGCAGTGACCAGCAATACCTCCATAAGGCGTGTTTATCAATTCAAAATGGTCACGATAAAGGTCCAGCTATCAAATTGTTAGAAACTGCTCAACCTGGGTTTCTCAATAATGCACGGTGGCTGACAAAAGTAAATCGTCTCTTACGTTATTACATGAGGGGCGTAACTAACGGGGGGGACATGTCCCCCCCCCAACTTTTGAACTGAGGGGGATAATATAGGTTTTGTCCCCCCCTAACTTTGATCTAAGTTAGCTTACGTGAAGGAAAATATTTAGTTCTTGAAATAATCTATGATGAGTAAGTCTTTAATAATATTAGTCCTATTAGTATGCTGGAAAGTATTACTGATCAGTACTAATACAGTAATACTGCAGTGATAGATACTTTCATGAGACATCTAGTTATTTTTTACTTTAATTATTGCATATATTGTTTTCCTTTAATGTTAAGTATATACTTGATATACATAAGGTAGTTGTGAAAATACTTCTTTGATTTTCCTATTACTATCATAAATATAGATCATTCTCTAAAATCTAAATCATAGTATTTTAAGAGCATCATTTTGGTCGCAAACACATTACCTACAGGATAGCAGCACAGAAATTCATCGCAGGATTTTTCATCATTATAATTGTCCCCCCCCCCAACTTTTGAAAGCTAGTTACGCTCTTGATTACATGTCGCACGAAAAACCATCAGACAATTCAAAGGATTGCTCATTTTATATTGAACTTCTATGCTCCTGCATGGTTCTATATGAAAGCAAACTGGTCTTGCCAGGATGGGACCAAGAACTTTTCTTCATGATTGAGCTCTATCAAAAACTACATACAATCGACCAAGACATTATTCGTCCTGTGTTACAAAACAACTGTTACTTTTGTCATCCTGAAAATATCCTTTTATCTGCTAGCGCTGACAAGAATAAGAATATTCGGAAGCTAGCAGTCGAAAAAGTGCTACAAGCGAAAAGAGTGTTATACCGGGTGAAATTCGAATGTTTGACAAGAAATCCATCAGGCTCAACTTCTCAGCTTCGACCTACATGGATATGATTGATTGGAACGAAATGGATATTACTGTTCCTTCCTTACTCTCTGATGTTATAAGTAGCACTGATGACTGCCAAAAACCCATAATTCTTGACACATACCCGTGTCATTCCCAGCATAGGCGTATGGGATGGCACTTTACTGGAGGAGCGGAAAAAATTTGCCCTGAAAATTTTCAGGGTGCCCTGATTTCCGCATAAGCACTATGTGTAGCATAAAATAACACAAAGGTTAGAGTATGAGTAATATATATTAAAGCCTTTTTGATATAAAAAAACATTACAATTTACAAAAATGAGATAAAATTTTGCTTCAACGTTTCTATGATAAATGACAAGCAAAATACGGCGTTGCAGTTGATATAGAATTCAGTAAGTCCTCAACTTACGTTTTAATTATTAACTACAGGTATAGTAGCAAATAATTAATTCACCTCAAGAAGTAAAAAAAAAAACCAAAGGAATGTCAGGAAAAATCTGCCCTGAAAATTTCGGTATTTGCCCTGAAAATACTCAATATTTTCCCTGAAAATGCTCAATTCTCTAGTTCTGGGGGGACTGCCGCTCCCACCACCCTCCTCATACGCCTATGATTCCAAGGCATTTGAGAGAAATGTGAAGGAAATCTCCTCTGCAAGTGGAAAAGTCTACGGACATGACGCCCGCCATGGAATGGTTATTCTCAGCAAGAAATCTCGGCTAGAGAATCCAAAAAGAGAAATAAAGTCAGATTTTAAGTGAATCAACATGAGGATAGCAGTTACACTTCATATAATTTAGTGATGAACACATGTTTTGGTTTACAAAAGGAAATACTGTTATAATTTTTGACCAAACTAAATTTGCTTCAAAATTTTGGCTTTTCTTTAAAATTGAAGTCAAAGTTGCGAGAATGCACATATTTATAGGCTATAAAAGGTGGGTACTAGAGCACCTTTTCAGCCATGGTTCATACTGACAACTTGAGTTCGATATATTTTCGTCCCGCCCTATTATACAATTTGGGGTAGCAAAGTTCTTCAAATGTGCGCCACCCTTAACTATTAATGGATTTAGCTCAAAATCCTGTCTGAGGTCCTTTTATATATGAATAATAAGAAAATGTATAAGGAGCTATTATTTGTGAATTTTACGTTTTTACCATATGCTGTATGGAACTGCGCATGGAACAAGGAACTCTTCTGGGAAAATCAAATCATGACCCGGTCATGATTCGTTGCTCACGTTGGGCTTCCATCACGAAAAAGAAAAACTTTAGTATTTGTCATTTACCATTATTTATTCAGACTATAGTGGATTTAATTTTCCCAGAAGAGTTCCTTTTTTCTATGCATGGTCTGTGTGTAACATTATATATACGAGTATTAGGGATGTACCAAATACTAAAATTCACCAAATACTAAATATTTGTGCAAAATTATAAGGCCGAATACCGAATTCCGAATATTAGTTTTATTTGGGTTATTTGGCGTCACTATAAAAAACTGATGCCTTTATCAGTTTGACAGCACATAGAATTAATAGTAAATGTGAGAAAAAGTAGCATGTTTTAGCCACCAAATCTGCCAGATTTCCATACTCATGAAAAATTTACAACCGCATTGACTTCTATATTGCAAGAATGGTCAATAAAGAGCGATCGTGTGCATGCAGTTGTGCACGACAGTAGCTGTAATATTACTAAAGCTGTTAGCGTTATCAAAATTACTCCTATTGCATGTGCGAATCATACTTTAGCACTTGCAGTTGATGAAGCCCGTCTTAGCCAGAAATCTGTTTCAGAGATATGTGCAATTGCGCGCCCAATCTGTTGCATTTTAAATATTTATCTCCAGCCTTTGACAGACTTTAGGAATTCCAGAAGCAACATAATTTACCCGAAAACAAACTTATAAGAGACGTTATCACCCAATGGAACTCTACATTCTACATATATGCTACAACAAAAAACTGCGGTTGTTGCATACGACTCGGACTATGACATACTGTAGCAACCTTCAATAATCATCAGTGGACTCTAATTCAGTGTGTTGTAAAGCTTCTTAGTCGATGTGAAAAATTAACGAATCACTTTTCCTCTGATTCTTCTTGTCTTCACATGGTGTCTCCCGATGTAACAGATCTCGTAATATTTTTGCCTAACATAACTGATGATGCAAGTGTTCATACTATGAAAAACGATTTAATAAAAAATGTACTCGTTTCAGGCAGTGGAAGGCAGCCATTACTCGCATGATTTCTCACGTTTTAGACTCTCGTTTCAAATTTGCTTGCATAACAGTGCCTGAGTTTGTAAAAAATTAGATAATCATTATGGCTGCATCACCTAACGCTAGTCCTGCACGTAATATAACCTATGGCGATGAAGCAACTGATTTTGTTTCACGAGAGATCAAGAACCTTTGAAAAAGAAGCCGAAGGTTAAGTTATGGAGTTATTTCGATGAGGCTGTGCCTCCATCTATCAAAAATAGTCAGAAAAGTTACCAAAAAGAATTAGCTATCTATTCAAAGGAGCCACGAGTCAGTCGCGACACGAACCCTCTTGACTGGCGTCGTCATGATGGTGAAAGATTCCCAAAACTACTGAACAGCTTGGTTTTGCTGCGCGCCGCCTGACGTCACCGGGTCTCGATCCCGGGGTCGATGGATTCGTAGTCAGTGATGCTAACCACTACACCACTGAGTATATATATCTGTCTTTCCTTGTGAACAGATGTGTTCTATCGAGTGTCCAGTATTACCAATTGAATAAGTGGTTTTATTCGAAGTGTCTTTAAAAGAAATAAGTGTTTGGTGCTTTCTTAACTAAATTACCTCCTGTTATTAAGTATTCATAAACGAATATATTTTATTTATTGACTTTATTTTTACTGTATTATTTGATTAAACCAAGGCGAGTGCACGTGGCTTGCCTTGTTTGTTTTCCTTCGAGAGGGTAAAATTCCAAAACGTGGTCTAATAAGGTTGATTTTGCCTTGCTGAGGATCATCAGGTAGGGTGTGGTCACCGTCCATGGGGAAAAAAAATCAAAAGGGAAAAAAGTCGGCCGAATTGTAGACAGATAAGTTTTTCTTCTTTTTTTTGGCTTTTTATCCATCTTTATTAACACTTTTTTTTTGACAGAACCTTCTTCGGTAGCTTAATTAAGTATATATTCATTTAGTATAAATTTGGGTTGCAGGAACCTGTTTCTGCGTTTGAAGAACATTTTTTCGGCCTTGCGCAGGTGACGTCACAATAAGCACGCAGTAGACCTACGTTTTATTTATTAATTGCTCCTTACTTATTCTAGGAGATTTACATCGTTATTAGATTACTATTTTTAACTCGAAATTAATTTCGAAACGCTCGTTTTTTAATTAGTTAATAGCATGACACCCCCATCAAGTACTTGCAGTCGCTGTAAAGGAACGTTTGCCGCTTACGCGTTTATTTTGGCTAATAATAATGATCATTTAGTTTTCAGGTGGTGCTCAAACATGGAATTGCTGAGGAACGAGCTAGAGCGTGAGAGGGAGGCGAGAGTGAGGTTTGAAGAAGGGGTGGTGCTCCTGACGGCAAAGTTAGAATCCCTTGGGCCTTCTGAGAGGAGTTATTCTTCAGTCACGGCCCCTCCTGCCTCAGTTTCTACTAATGATATAAATAATACCAATAGCCCTCTCTCTTCCCCTATTTCCCGACCCTTCGTGCAAGTGCATAATGGAGCCTCATTGAGACAACCTAAGACTTGTCTATCGGTATTAACGAACAATAAGTTTTCTGTTTTAGGCTTCGAAGACGTAGATGAGCCTGAAATATGACTGTTTGGTGATTCCATTGTTCGAGGGCAGCTCGAGGAATTCTGCGGGAGAAACCCCCGTCGTAAGCGCCGTTACTTCTACCCTGGTGCAAGGGTGGAGGATATAACTAATAGTGTTGATTTTTTACAGACGGAACCTCTGAGGACACAACGTATGTTATTCACAACGGTACTAATAACGTTCTAAATTCTAGATCGGAAGAGCTGCTGGCTAGGTACAGGGACTTACTAGAGCGACTAAAGGGAAAAACTAATAAGATTGTTTTAACAGGTATACTTCCTCGAATTAGCCAACGTAACGAGTTCTACAGCAAGGCGACCTATATTAACAATAACCTAAAGTCACTTTGTCAACGGGAAGGAGTGCATTTTGAGAATTTTTGGAGCAGTTTCTACAGCAGGAGGGACTTGTTCCTCGGAGATGGACTTCACCTTAATGACGTTGGAATTTCGCGTTTAGGAAGACTACTTTATAATACTGTTTCTTCTTTTCAGTCTGCCATAACTCGAACGGTCCCGGCGTAATTTCCTTAAAACTCCCTTGCGCGCGCGAAGGTATCGCGGTTACAAACAATTTGAAAGTTCTATCCTTAAATGCTCGTAGCCTACGAAATAAAATAAACGAATTTTTTTCTTTAATTGCTTGTAAAGACTATGATTTAATTGTGATAAATGAATCGTGGCTTAGCACTGAAACACGTGACTATGTAGGGGAATATCAAATTAGAGGTTATAGACTTTTTCTTAAAAACAGAATAGGTAGGCGAGGAGGCGGTGTTAAGTTGTATATCAAAGACAATATTGCGAACGTTCTAGAAGTAAAGCACAGAATTCCAGAACCGATAGATTCGACTATAGCAGAACTTAAATTGAATGATTTCAAACTTCTTGTTGCCGTTATATATGGGCCCCCCTAATCAAACAGCTGATAGGGACGAAGCGTTATATCGTGAACTTAAGAGAATAATAGGTAGTGAGCAGGCCTTAGTTATGGGTGACTTTAATTGCGCCAACGTGGATTACGATACAATACAGGGAGACGCAGAAGGTAATCGTTTAGTTAATTTTCTCGAGGATAGCTATCTTATTCAAAAGGTTGGGGAACCTACGAGGTTAGAAAGTATTTTAGATTTAGTGATAACTACGGACGATAGGCTAATCACTGATCTTCAAGTAATAGAACCGTTAAGCAATAGCGATCACAATATGGTAGAGTTTGTCCTCTCAGTAAGTCACTCGAAACCAGCTAACTCGACTAAAATTCCTAACTTCCAGCAGGCAGACTTTTGTAAATTTAGAAATGAATTGTCACACGTCAATTGGAAAAACGTAATGAGGATCTCCAATGCAAAAATAATGTGGGAATCGTTTAAAACAGTATTTAGGACTATAAATGAGGAATGTGTACCGTACAAGATTAAGCGTGCGAAAGTAATTAACAAGCCCTTGTGGTTTACTTCTAGAGTAGGGGATATTATAAGGAGTAGAGATAGGGCTTATAGGCTACATAAGTGCGATAAAAACAATTTGTGGTTACGAAACAACTACATATCCCTCAGGTGTGAAGAGAAAAGCGTAATAAAAACGTCCAAGCGTGATTTTGAAATCTCCATAGCTCGTGACGGCAAAGAAAGCCCCAAGCGATTCTTTCAATACGTCAATAATAGGAATCCAGTAAAGAGTGTCTTGAGGCCGTTGAAAAATCCTGACGGAGAGCTAGTTCCTGAAAACAAGCAAATGGCTACCTTGCTAAACGAATTTTTTACGTCAATTTTTACAATAGAAGATGTAACGAATATCCCTACGGTCATAGACATAATACCTTTTGACAATGGTAATACTTTAGATAATATTGTGGTTAGTCAAGGGGAGGTAATGTGCTATATTGATAAAATGAAAATGCGTAAATCACCGGGGCCGGATTCCATATATCCCATACAACTAAAAGAATTAAAAGAAAGCATTGTTGTGCCGCTAACAAAAATTTTTAATGCGTCTATTTCTGAAGGTTGCGTACCAGATAATTTTAAGTTAGCAAATGTAACACCTATTTTTAAGAAAGGCGATAAAAGTGCGGCGGAAAATTATAGACCAATCGGTTTAACGTCTGTTGTAGGTAAGCTACTGGAATCAATAATTAGGGGTCGTATAATCGAACACTTGGAAATGCATAACTTGATTAGAAATACGCAGCACGGTTTTAGGCGAAACAAATCTTGCTTAACTAATCTTTTAGAATTTTTTCAAAGCGTGGTTGAAGTTTACAATAGTTATCGGGCGGTAGATGTAGTGTATTTAGATTTTCAAAAAGCGTTTTGACATTGTACCGCACAAAAGACTCATTGAAAAAACTAACGCTCATGAAATCAGGGGTGTAGTAATAGAAGAGTGGTTGCGAGGTAGGAAACAGGGTAGTCGTTGATGGAGCAGAGTCGTGTTGGGCTAATGTAGCGAGAGGCGTTCCTCAGGGTTCTGTATTGGGCCCCTTGCTTTTTCTTATATATATATATATATATATATATATATATATATATATATATATATATATATATATATATATATATTAACGATTTAGATGTCAGCTTAGTCAGTACAGTTTCAAAATTTGCGAATGACACGAAATTAGGTGGTAGGGCAATTAATGACGAAGATAGAGGTAAAATCCAGGAAGATCTGAACAAAATCGTTGATTGGTCATTCACATGGCAAATGAGATTTAACGTCGCTAAGTGCAAAATTTTACATAGAGGTTCGCGTAATGATAATTTTGCGTATAGTATGCTACAACCACAGTTAGTTAGACCAGCCATGAGTGGATCCTAGGGTCTTTGTTGGTTTGAAACATTATAACATCATAACATATGTGTGTGTGTGTGTGTATATATATATATATATATATATATATATATATATATATATATATACACGGTATATTAGGGTGAACCACACATACTGTATATGGTAAAATATTAAACTGCAAACATAAGAGCTCCTGGTGCAGTTTCTCATTTCTTATATTAAAAAAGACTTCAAACCAGATTTTAAGCTAAATCTATTAATATTTAAGGGTGGCGCAAGTTTGAAGAAGTTTGCCACCCTAAACTGAATATGATGTGGAAAAGGTTTTCCACAAGAAAATAAAGTTTTGGTTAAAATTTAAAAATATTATTTGTGTGTCTAAATTAACGTATTAGTCCTTTTATTGTGTTTGTATAAATTAAAATATGAATCCGTTAAATTTTTAATATTGTATAAAGTGCTTCAATGCTCAATACAGTGCTTGGCATCCTTTTTCGATAACCCTAACGATTCCAGTGTTGCCACATCTATAATCTTAAAACAAAGACTCCTAAATTAAAATTCTAAATGTTCTTTTAGGCTATTATAAATCACATAAAAGAGTTAAGTGTAAAACTACAATTATATAAATTCTTGGTTCAAGTAAAGATAACCCCTCCCAGGTCACACTAGTAAAGCAAATCCCTCCCAAAAATGACCAAGTAAAGATAAGCACCCCCAACCTTTTTTAGTTAGCTTTATAAGGCTAACTAACGAAAATATCACAACCTAACCTAACCAATCGTCAAGGGCGTACAGTTGACCTAACGATTGGTTAGGTTAAGTCGTGATATTTTCGTTAGTTAGCCTTATAAAGCTAACTAAAAAAGGTTGGGGTGCTTATCTTTACTTGATCCAATTCATTTATTACAATTTATTGAATAAAAATTAAGAGGGGTGGAAAAAGATTTTAATTAAAGCGGTATTGGCTGGCAAGTGTGTCGCAAAAATCATTGAAAACATTGTATTTGTGTCGTTCATGCCACAAAAAATCTTGTAGGTACGAGTTCAGGAACTCTCGCTTACATCCAATCATCCGTTTAATTCTTAGTTTGTGCTTATTCCAGTAGCTTTCGACCGCCTGCGTATGCACACCAGTAACTCTATCTACAAAGTTTAAAGAATGATTGACGGTATAATGGGTATAGCCAAAGTCACTTTCGATGTTTCGATATGCTTTCCATTCGTCACTGTGTATGGTTGTTCCAGGGCGGACTACTTTCTGGATTATTGGCAATAGTGTCGCTGCACTGCGTGCGTCAACAATTTCCATATACCCCAACGATGGAGACGTAGAAGAGTCGACAATTCCGAATACCCATAAAGGAGTTTGAGGTGCACGTCCCCGATGATGCTTTGGTTTATGGCTAAAACAACTCTCATCAATTTGCACAATTTTACCTGGCCCACCAAGTTTGATGGGGTTCTCGTTAAAATAGTCTGTACAAATTTCACGAAAAAAGCTAAACATGTCAATCACAGTCACTTTAAAAACGTTCAATAATGCCACAACCTCCGATACAGGCATTTGCTGGCACCAATAAAAAATAGCTTATATCCACTTTCGTAAGGAAAGTCGAGAGTGGTAAAAGAATGAATCCTTGCGAATTGATATGTCATGTTTATACTTTGTACACTCTTTATTTTGACATTTCCACACGTGCTTGTCTTACAGTTTCGCTCTATCAGTCCAATGCATTAAACCATTGCACTTACTGCAATTCAGTTCACTTCTCAAAAGACACTTTTGTTTCATCCAATTAATGGCAGGAAGAGGATCATCAACAAGCAAAGGTTTAATTATTTCGCTGAATACTGCACGATCCATTTAGGGTATTTACTGAAAATATAAACCAAGTTTTTAGAAATAACTTGCTTACTTATTTACTGAATGCATGTTTTTGAATCACTGAAAATATAAACCAAGTTTTTAGAAATAACTTACTTACGTATTTACTGAATGCACGTTTTTGAATCACTAAACTAAATTCTCGAGGTCAGTTACCATTATGATTCTCATGACGTCATGCCGCAAATTAATATTGGAACTAAACCAACCAACCAAATTTTACCTCACGACTGTAAATTAATTTTGGAACTAAACCAACCAACCAAACTTTACCAACTTTACCAAGTAAAGATGATCCCTCCCAAAAAATGATCAAGTAAAGATAGTCCCTCCCTTTTCTGTTGGGAGGGATTATCTTTACTTGATCCAAATTCTTTTGCTAATATCATTATTAGAGTAGGACTTTGCAAGTTTAATAATCTATTGTAAACGTGCTATCGTGGGAGTTTCTCCAGGGCAGAGTGGAAACACTTTGAGGGGACAGGCGACGCCTCACTCCTCGAGAGTCAGTGTTCCGCCCTTGGGGCAGCCGGTCTTGGCTCAGGTCCTTCTCTTTCTTTTTACAATTCTCTAAACAAGTGTTGTGTTAAGGATTCGATTTTTCCAATTATTGTGCATTGTAAAAGAAATCTAATATCTTAGTAGTGATCTATCCTTGTGCAATAAAGACTGACAAAGGTAATTTATATCCTTCGACGAGAGAAGCATTATATTCTCTTAACAGACTGAGAGAGAGGCGCCATTAAACGAAGGTATAAATTGTATTCCGCAACTCGCAGTCAGATAAAGTTCGGTGGAAAGAAGAACCGTGGACGTCAGCGGTAAAAAACGTCATTGCCGCTACAAAATTATAAAAGGAAAACAGCATCATCCACTATTCCTACCCTGGCTACCTATACCAGGATTAGAAGAAAACATTTCATAGGCCACCTTGTTTTCTTCCGACACTGTCACCGAGGTGCAAGATTTGAAAACCTTCGTCAGACAGAAACCCCGCTAGAAGGAAGTCAACGCATCTGAAACGAAGGTCGGATTTTTCTCATTTGTTTAGAGAGAGGACCGCGGCGAAAATTATTATTGGGCGCGTGGAGAGGAATTTTACAAATTTAATTTCTCTTGGAAACGTCATTGGCGACGCACAGCATTGACGTAAATTCCCACAACGAAGAGTGGAGGAATCATCGAAATTGGAGAAGATTTTGAAAGACTTTGATTGTCAACGAAAAACGGATGGACTGCATTGGAATTGGTTAGGTCACCACTGAAAGAAACTTTCGAAACGTTCTTCGTTCTCTAAACGCATCTCATTCGAGAACGGTTTTACATGGGCGGATCGCGGTGAGGCGAACGCATATGAATCGTCGGCATTGAAGAGGACTCAGAAACAAAACAAACGCTCTTTCAAGACGGAATAACGAAGAAAAAACTCGGTAACTAGATTAAAGTGTTTTCGGCAAGTAAGATTAATATTAGTGTCCATTAACAAATGAAACGATAAAGTGTATCCGAATTTAACGTATTGATTTGAAGAAAAAAAAATTAAAATTTTTTTATCATTATTATTCTCTTTTGTTGTGTAAAAGGAATTTAAGTACGTGAGAAAAAAAAGTGTATCCCAGTTTCATGTATAAGGTTGAATTTTTTTTTTCATTATTACTCTTCTTTTTGTTGTAAGAAGATTTTTGTTTTTTCCTGCAATATATATATATATATATATATATATATATATATTATATATATATATATAATATATATGTGTGTGTGTGTGTGTGTGTATAGATAAGTGAACTATATTTGTTGTTTGTAAACAATGTAACTTTTCGTTAATGAGTTAAAAACGATTTTTGTTTGTTTGTCTGTGTTTGCAGTCAATTTAATTCAACTTTCTCTTTTTTTTGTTGTAAGAGGAAATAAATTCCAAGTTTGTGTCTTTTTACATGCAGTAGTTGCGTATATAAATATATAAGTTTCTGCAAAGTATATGGTAAATTTATGGAATTTGAGAAAAAAAAAATTTTAGTGAATATTTAATTTTTTTTTTAAATTTGAATTGTCTCGTATTGTTTTAACAGAAAACGGAATTTTCGATTGATTTTCATTTATTAGTGGACTCTTAAATTAAGTGTAGTACAGTATGTGTATATATAGTTCGTGCGTGCGTTTGGTTGTTGACTCGTTTAGAGCGTGAATTTGGCGCGTTTCGACGCATTGATTTAGTAAAAAAAAAAAAAGATTTGTTTTTCCTTTTTCTCTCGCTCTTTCACGTCGTGACGGTACACGAACTTCCTTTTTTGGGGTCAGTAGTATGGGCGCACAATGGTAGAGTGCAATGCAATTGTAAATGTTGCATAATGTTGAAGAGTGCCAACCCCCACCCCCTTTATTGCAGCCCCACCTTTGTTGCAAGGCACCCCAAAAATGGGGGAGGGGAATGTTGCAACTTGGAGGCGGAGTTATCTCCCAAGCTGCAATGAACCTAACCAAAGAGGAGAGGTGTTCGTCCGGCAGGAGCCAAGCGCATATTAAGACTTCAGCCGAGCTTCCGTTGTCTCATAGGCCAGTTGGCATATCTGGCTGAATTGCCAGATTGCGCTATTTATTTAATTAAAGCATATATTCTGGCTTATTCCGCCAGTTGGCTTAGAAGGCTGAGTTGCCAGATTGCATTATATATTTAATTAAACCATATATTCTAACATAAGCCGCCAGTTGGCTTAGAAGGCTGAGTTGCCAGATTGCGCTGTTTATTTAATTAAAGCATATATTCTGACTTATTCAGCCAGTTGGCTTATCTGGATGAGTTGCCAGATTGCACGATTTATTTAATTAGAGCATATATTTTGACATAAGCCGCCAGTTGGCTTAGAAGGCTGAGTTGCCAGATTGCGCTGTTTATTTAATTAAAGCACATATTCTGAATTAATCAGACAGTTGGCTTAGAAGGCATAAATGGCCTGTATATATTAATAACCTCCGAACGAATTCAAAGCGCACACAAACGCACATACAGTCAACGACTCTACACCCATAAACCCCCTATTATCACACACACACACACACACACACACACATATATATATATATATATATATATATATACCACCACACAAAAAAGCATCACATCACCAATAATCGCCTAAGTATAGACTTTTAGGAGCTCATCCCATCAACAGCACATGATGAGAAGAGGGCTACGACTTTTAGGAGCTCATTCCATCAACAGCACATGGCGAGATGGAGGCTACGACTTTTAGGAACTCATCCCATCAACACCACGTAACCGATATGAGGATTACAACCAAGCGTCCAAACTTAGACGATTGGTAGTGAAACTCTTACACAACAACCCACCAACCACCTCAGCCACCACCTTACTTACCAAGACCTATTAAACATAAATAAATAGGACCCCATTATTGCAACACTCGATCATGTTGCTTATTTCCCTCTCTCACCATCAGTTGGCGTATCTGGTTGAGTTGCCAGTTTACACTATTTATTTAAATAAAGCATATATTCTGACTTAATCCGCCATTTGGCTTAGAAGGTTGAGTTGCCATATAGCAATATTTAATTAAAGCTTATATTCTGGTTTAGAAATCCGCTTTAGACACCAACAAATTGATATAATTAAATACCGTGTACAAATAAAAATGAATAAATAAAACGCCAACACATCATTCTGTTTATTTAGGCGAATTGAATGAAAATAAATATACATTGGGGAATATATATGATCAAAAACTAATAATAGCATCATGAACGGGAAATATATAATAAAAAATATACAAAACGGTGCATTATCAATATATTAGTACAGGAAAATTATATACAGTTATAATGAATAATTAAATATATATAATCAAAAATATACAAAACTTTGCATTATCAAAATATTAGTACAGGAAAAATATATAGTTATATTAAATAATGAAATATAATAATATACGAAACGTATAATCAATTGCATATTAGTAGAGGAAAAATATATAGTTATATTAAATATATTAAAAATATACGAAACGTATAATCAAATGCATATTAGTACAGGAAATATATATATATATATACACAATTTAAATATACATCGTTTATGTTCTACGGTGCAAAACGCTAAACTCACACATAATAAAGTCTACATCCACATCACATCGCTATTACTTTGTACGACGTGGTAAAACCGTCCAAGCATCACTTCACCGTTTAACTGATACGGGGGCCTATACTCGACATAAATGGCTTTCATATCATTTAATACTATGTTTGTGCCCAATTTACACCCGGCTGGCAAATTATCTTTAAACACGGATAGAATACAATCAAAAGCACGCACATAGAGGTCATCGTTAACCACAACATCATTATTAAGTACAGGTTTATAAACACACCTTTCCAATAGGGGTTTTTTCTTACCGTCCCGAGCTTTTCAATCGTGAACTCTTCTTCACTCTGCATAGCGGCAATTCAAATAATCTTCCAAGTCGTAACGACAGCTATTCATTATATAGAGGTACAGCTATTCAGGGTGAACAGTGTAGGTGAGCTCAGCCCTGTACCGCTCAAGTGCTTTGCACCAAAGTTCAGGATATTTCGAAGAATCTAAACCTTTTAAATATGCATCCAGCTCTAGACTATTCTCGCCTTGTTCATTCCTACATTCGATAAATCCGTCGAGCGGAGCGGTGTTTGCGTATTCAAGAACCGTGTCAAAATAAAGCATATCCGTAACACGAGCGTCTCATATAGGCTTCAACTTGCGGAATCCGACGATTTCAAACATTCTGTCGAGGATGAAACGGTTTCGCGTTGGGACAAGAATGTTATTATCAGATGCATTCTTCCACATCAGTCGTATATCAATGCATGGCTGTTCGTTATTTATACACAACGTGCAAACAACGGCGTATGAGGAGGCGTCACTAATCTGCTCTCTTCTTGTACCTACACCTGCAGGTATTTTATAACGGTCCTCTCCCCACTTCTCAACTATCACGAAGACTCTATTCATCTCCTCAACACTTAAATAAATAGCAGTACGTTTGCTTGCTTGCCTGCAAATCGTTTCAAGTACATAGCTAATGGTACCGGTTTCACGCCTGAACACGCGCAATGACTTCGTCACGGAGACATCGCACGAGGCGTTGAGAATGCTTCTCAAAGGAAGTTCCATCGTATTCGCACGTCCAGTCGGTTCAAGCTCTGAGATGACTATAAGCCACAGGTGGTCGGAGTGGCTCGACGGGTACAGTGGGTCACGCTGATGAAACGTGTATGGGTTTGTTCGAACTCGTATGTTTCGTGAGGTACACGGGTGGTCGGATCACTAGGGGGGGGGAGCGCGTCACACTGCTAAAGCGTGTTCAGGTTTGTTCGAACACTCTTGGAGAAACATGAAACAATATCGACTTTTAATACTTTATCACTCACCAGACGTTCATTTCCACAAACTAAACATTTTCACAAGCCGGAGCACTATTTGAGAGAAACATATGTCCATATTTATCCTTTTTGTTTAACAAGCGATACTCGTCTCTAAAGTCTGTTAAAAACTCACACAGCCCATTAGCCACAACCTCACTACAAACCTCATCATGATATATATATTAATATAGTGGTAAAAATACTTAAGATTCTCCATGATGACAAGATTTACATTTTCAACCGTAAGGTACGAGTAATCGGTATGGTGTAACATGACATAATATCGCTTGTCACCCGACTCATCAACGAGATTCACTATCCATAGCCGTTGCTTATCTTCTGAACGTGTTGCTTCTTCTACTTCACGGTATATGTGAGCCTTTATAAAGCTTAGGTCTATAACATACTTCAATACATTGTCTGTACTACGAAATCCTACAACGCCCTAGCCAGAATACCCGTAGAGTATTTGAACATCTTGGTCCTTCGCACTGCTCAATGTAGACTTAAAAGAGGCAAAGGAGGGGGGAATAGGGAGTTTTTCAGTATGCACCACATCTTGGCACTTTGCTGAATACCACTTCATAAATGTTGAACACGCAATATTAAAGGTAGCCATTGCTATTTTTCTTCTACGCGAGAGAGTACACGCCTGAGCTCAAGGGTATGCAGAAGTCAACTGAGCACGCAGGGATAGAGGCATGCTCAGGTAGCGGCATGACTCACGTTGCTGGTCTTACAGTGGGCGGGGCTTAGCTTTTTACTGTTCACACACACACACACACACAAGCACGCACGCAAAGGAGAAAATGAAACGCTAATTGAACCACGATTTATGTAATAAACGAAATATTCAAGGTGTATATACAGGGCGTCCCAAAAAAATGTATACACACTTTAACAGCTGATAGCTCAATTGATGTTTCTTTCTTTCCAAGTTAAACCGATTAGACTTAATAATGGCAGTCAGACTAAGCTTTGAACAAAGGAAATTCATTCTAAAATGCTACTGGAAGTGTGAAAACGCAGTTCAAGTGCAAAGACAGTTTAGGAGGGAGTTTCAAACAGATCCACCAACGCGACTTACCATCACTCGAATTAGAGATAAGTTTGAAGCCGATGGAACTGTTCAGAATGTCCACAAGAAGCGTTCCGGAAGACCACGGACATCGACAAGCCCCACAAAGCAAGAAAGAGTACTGGAAACGTATCACCAAAGTCCAAGAAAATCTGTGCGGCAAGCGAGTCGTGAGGTAGGAATTTCAGAATCGTCTGTCCAAGGCATTTTGAAGCGCTGTCAATGGAAAAGTTACATTCCAAGATTAGCCCATGCTATTAATGAAGATGATCCGGACCGAAGAGTGGAGTATTGCGAGTGGTATTTGGCACGATGTGGATGTGGATTGGACGAAGGGGTTTCGTAGAATACCCTCCGCGTTCACCAGACCTCACACCACTAGACTTTTTTTATGGGGATACTTAAAAGACAAAGTCTACGCTATAAAACCTGCAACAGTCGCTGAATTGAGAGCAGCCATTGAACGAGAATGCACACAAATACCAAACGAAATGTTTCGTGATGTTTGCGATTCCATTGCTTCGCGTTATCAGCAGTGCCTGGACCAGAACGGACGTCAGTTTGAAAACAGGCGTTGACAAAACAATTAAATAATGTCTGTAGATTCTATTACATTTTGAAAATGAAATGTATTTTAATAAACACTGCCTTTATAATTATTTAACTGTATATATATATATATTTACAAATACGTGTAATAAATAAGTTAACAATAGACATATCAAAGATTATGGTATCCAAAGGGAATGGTATCATAGCACACCCAGCTAATCTTATTTTTGAAAACTGTCAGGATATCTACTTATGGTTACAATTTTTTGTTACTCTAACGTAAAATTAATCCCATCATGTTTTTGTCTGTTTCCATGGTTATTATTTCGGCATATATATATATATATATATATATATATATATATATATATATATATATATGGTGGAGATTTAATAATATTTTTCTCGATAATTCAGCACCGCTGTGGGACAAACTTTTAAGAATTATCTGCGTTTAAATGCGTGGTATTTTTCTTTATTTTAATTACCATTATAGGACCGAATCGGACCTATGCCGTGTTGTAGCTACTTTTAATGAAACGGTAATAGATGATATGGATGCTTCTCTGCCCAGCCAAACCAGTGATCTGAATACAGAAGTCGAGGTATTGGCGCACATTCGGTCCAGCGAGTGCCACGTCATCGAGGAGATAATGTAAGTGTTTTTGAGGTTAAGAACAAAACACATTGTATTTTCATTTATTAAATGGCAGAAAACATGCACAAAACGGGGCCAGTATCCGTTAAATAAGTCTTATTGGCTACAGTTACAAATGTACATACAACTTACACAATAGAGATATACACCTTACACAATACAGGGGGTGCTAACATATGGGAACCTTTTTTTATCTGTCTGCATACACTTTTATCGTTTATCTCTGTGTCGCACTAATCAAATAATTTTTAATAATTCATAAATCCCTTCCCATGTGACATGTGCATGAGAAATAAAATGCAATACAATCCGCATGCTTCAATATAATATCCTTGGAAACGATATGGGCTCCAAACAATCTCAGGCACATGTAATTGCGCGATAAACTGTACAATTACCGAATCATTCCATGGCTGAAATCCGAGTGAATCAAAATAGTACATTCTTTCCCTATTTTTAAAATAGATTGCAAACCAATGAATCCCCTCACCCCCAACAATGTCGGTGTTAACGATAATCCCGTGCCAGTTTCTCGTACTTGGCAGATTCAATATTTCATTCTTCGCAAACAGACCGATAAATTTTGAGCGTGTGAAACGGTCACTTTTCATCGCTCTCTGGAGTGTATTCGCATCCATTTTAAAACTCTGTGACCACGTTCCTGAAAAGATCAACTTCTATTAGTGCCTGTGATTCGAGGTACACGGGTATGCTTATAGGCGCGTCTATAGGCTTGGCAAATTCCAACCTGACTGAGATATTCCCACTCTTCTGTGGACTTAAATGCCTATCTGCGCCAGCAAACAAGTCAGGCGTAATATCAAATGAATAAATGTTAAATTCTTCAACAACTTCTTTATGCATTACACCAAAACCAAGTTCGTCACAGGCGCCTTATTATGGGCCAGACTTCTATATGCTCTCGCGCAGAGCGGGAACACAGCGTCTGATGAGTAATCCGTAATCATGGTCCCTCCCAGAGTGACGCCATTTACGTAGAGAGTAATATTTTTAAGGCCGAAATTCTCGAATTTAAAGGCACTCTTTTTATATTTTCCATTCGTCGAGGCGTGGTCCTGCATTCCAATTAATACCCTTTTAAGTAGGACTCCAAGGGCCACGTTTTCTTGTTGCTTCGATGCCAACCCTGAGGGGACCGTGTACAGTTTGGTTTGATCTGTACCCTGTTAATTTGGTATTTTACTGTGGCGTATATTAAGTCTTTCTCAATTTCTATTTGTTTCGGGGAACTTAATTTCACTCGACGTACACGCAAACACGTTTCCATGATGTGTATCACAACGGGTTTCGCGCCTTCTTTTTGAACCCAAGATTTATGCAGATCTCAGGAATCGTGCGGGTGAGCTTCAACTTCATATCCACCCTGTTCATAAGCAACTTCTCCTAGAATGTAAAGTCTGTATGTAGATGTCCAAAACATTCATATATATTTTTTTTAGAATTTTTAAATTTATCCTTTATTCCATTTTGATCTTTAGTGTGGTAATATCCCTCGGCTGATAAAAAGGTGTCCTTCGCTTCTTTTGAAAAGTTGAGGAATTTTTCCAGATAGGCTCGTAGGTGGTAGTACCCCGTACCTGCCGAGATGTTAACCTGGTTTAAATACACTTAACACTGGCGCTGAATATGAAGTGTAAAAAGTTGGTTTCAGGGTAGGCAAAGTAACTATCATCGTAGACCGTTCCACCTGAATGGGCTATACGCAGTTTAGCGTACATGTGCATGCAACTCGGGTCAAAAAAGTAAGGGCCTGAGCTGGGTATCACGAATTCTCTAGGGGCACTGGGTGGACTAATTGTGTTTAATGGGTTAATTGTAATAAAGTCCCTATGCTCAACAGAGACCTGAGTGGGGGGCATATCAAAGAGGGACAGTTCGGATTCACAGCATTGTGAACTACACGGATGGATGAAACGTGCCATGACGAGTCAGAAATAGTGCCTCCTCCCTCGACAAGTATTAGTCAACCTATGATTCGTGAGAGTAGTGTCCTCAGCTTATATCAGTTAAAAAATGATCAGCCATAGGTTTCATACGCTTAGAACACTTCTTTTTTTTATTTCCTTTTACGTTTAGCGCCACGTGATGGTAACCCCTTCTTCCTGGCAGATCTCTTTTTTCCGCAACGTGTTGGTAACCCCTTCTTCCTGGCAGATCTCTTCTTTCCACCACCACGCATTTTTCTCTTTGCATCTTTGATGATTTCATCTCGTCTACGTTTTAATTGTTTTTTTAGAGCTTCTTTAGGCTTAGTTCCACCCATTATGTCTTCTACCGCGTTAAAACCTGTTTGTAACGCCTTCCGTCCTAGGTACCTGGCACCCCTCTTCAACAGTGGGACAGCAGTACGTAGTATGGATGAAAAATGGATCCAAGTCCACTCCCACGCTGGTACCTCACCCCTCGGTAGACTGTGAACGGTCTTCGAGCCATTATAAACGACGAAAGTGTAGTTTAACTGTTAAGCTCCCATCGCCGAATGGGAAATTTTTTCCCTCAATCGTTCTTATATATGTCGAGGTGATAGTTAATAACACTGGTCAACAAAGATTTTTCATCTGAGTAAACTTTGTGGTGGCTGGATAGCATTTTTCACGCTGATTCCAAAACTGCATTCAGATTTTTTCTAGCACGTATAGTTTTCAAGATGAAGGCATATATATAACTACACAGATTTAACCATTTTAAATAGGCAAAATACTAATATTTCAACATTGATTGTGTTTATTTTATTGTGTTTTGTTTATTCATCTTATTTATTTCAATTATCTTAATTATACATCTTATGTATTTCAGGTGTGAGCTTTTACGTCTAGCAGCATTGTGATTCAGGCAACAACGCCGTGCTTTGTGTGTCAAAAGATCAGTCCAGTCCAAGAACTTGTTGTGTCAAGTTGGTGTACATTTTTTTTGAATTTATAGTTTGCTCAGGTCAGTCAACATGCCTCGACAATGTAAGAATGACCCCTGAAAGCAGTTCTTTTGCATAATGGTAATATAATGCCATCCATCCCCACTGCCCATTCCGTCCATCTACTAGAGACATATGACAATATGGATATACTACTTAAGGCAATCAAATACGACAGTCATCAATGGAATGTTTGTGGAGATCTAAAAGTTATAGGAATGCTTATGGGTATGCAGTCAGGATTCACAAAATTTTGTTGTTTCCTTTGCCTGTGGGACAGTCGCGCCACTATAGAACATTACACCAAAAGTGACTGGCCACTTAGGTATACATATGTCCCAGGGATAAGCAATGTCCAGTCTGTCCCTTTAGTGGATCCCCAAAAGATCTATCTGCCACCTCTTCACATTAAACTTGGTTTAATGAAGAATTTTGTTAAAGCAATGGGTAAAGTCAATTCTGAAGTGTTCCAATACCTTTCAAAGAAATTTCCGAAGGTTACTGCAGCAAAATTGAAGGAAGGAATTTTTGTTGGGCCACAAATAAGGGAGGTTTTGAATGACACTGAATTTGAAAAGTCCTAAGTCCGCTGGAATTGAAGGCTTGGCTGGCGTTCAAATGGATATGTGAAAACTTTCTTGGAAGCAACAAGTCACCTGCGTATAAGGATGGAGTCAAGAACCTCCTTGATGCCTTCAAAGAAATGGAGTGTCAAATGTCGTTAAAAATTCACTTCCTGCATTCCCACTTAGATTTCTTTCCTGAAAACCTTGGTGCAGTGAGTGACGAGCAAGGAGAGCGCTTCCATCAAGATATTCAGATGATAGAGAAGCGCTACCAAGGATATTGGAATGAAAGCATGATGGCGGACCATTGTTGGATGCTGTATCGTGACAATCCAGGCCAAATTTACAAAAGGAAATCACACTCACAGCGCTTTTAATAAAATAATGTATATATTCTTTATTTATAAGTACATTGAATACAGTATATGATGTATTTGTTGTTTAGCATTCCTAAGTGTGATCTATACATCCATAAATTTTCTTATAGCAATATCAAAAACTTAAAAATATCAAAACCAGTGTATCTATATAACTATACGTGCTAGAAAATAAATAAAACCAGATTCGGAATCAGCGCAAAAGATGCATTAAGAAAAGTGTGATCATGTTTGTGATGAGAAAAAGTTTCATTTTGTTGGCCAGTGTAATTAGTCGCAACATTCACATAATGGGGCTTGTCATATGTAATGCTCAAACTTTTCCCTCTATGGTTGGGGAAGTGCGCAATGCGCAGCAGGCGCGCCTGGGTATCCCCAGAAAATTGTTCTACGATATTGCTGTAAATATAGCACATGTCTGGGCGCGGAGAGTTTTCACCAAATTTCTCCATATTCATTTGATACATTGAACTGTACAAGTCATGCTGTGCCTCGTGAAAGGTATCTCTTTGGAGAGCTGCGCTATATCGGCCCTCAGCCACAATTGTGAACAGCTCTTTATCTTTAATATTTCTACTAAGCGTTGACTTTAACTTCAATGTGCATGCAGGCGTGTCTATGTTTACGACTTCAAAAAGTAAATCGTATGTCAGGTACGACCTTTCAAGACTCTTGTTTAACCCTCACAATGTCCATGGCTGTATCATAATGCCCGATTCCTAGCGATACATTTGTGCTATAGTACCGTTCCTCACCGAACAGGACTGAACGCATAGTATTGTCTAAGGTTATGCCTAATTTTTCGCACTCATCGATCTTCTAAGATCAGAAATATGATTTGTTCATTTTCAAGAGTTAAAAATTTGGTGGCTAACTGAGTTCACATAACCCCACCTCATACGAATCACGCTCCAATTCAATGGGCCCGTGGAGTTCTGTCACAAAGTTGGCGAGGGTGTTGTTAGGGTGTACAGACAGGACGAGGAGGACGGGAGTGTGACGTAGAAATGGTTAGGAGCCATGTTGCATACTATTTAAGCTTCATTATTGCATCAGCTTTTATATAGGTGTTGAAGCTTTCTGGGTACCCTAGCCATTTCACCAGGTACATTTTTCTCTTTCCTGAACCTTTGCTTCCTATAATTTTCTCAATTTTAAACACATTTTTCCTAAATTAAATGCCACTTTCCGCAACTCCTCGCGGTAAAAGCCTCCTGAGATTTCTTCCCCACTCAAATCTTCAATGTAATACATCATTATCTCACCTTTAGGTCTCATAGCCCTAACTTTAAAAATTTCACGTGTCCATCCTTGCTCAAATCCCTTCGCGAATTTATTTCCCGAACGCGACAACTTTACATAATCATTGATATTGAAACGCGCAGAGTGTGGTGGTGTTCCATCTCTTCTCACCTCTGGACGCGTACCTCTTTCTAAAACCTCGTTAGACGTTGTGCCAATCGTACCATGGTGTGAACGGTTGTAGGATGAAGCCAATGAGCCGAGAACGTTTATATATCTGTGTGTTTTTATGTGTAAAATATCGGTGCATGCGCTCCTTTATGGTACGTTGAACTCTTTCAGCTAAAGAGGCCTTATGTATAGAACTGCTAGTGTAGTAACAGATATTAAATTCTGCCAGCATGTTCTAAAAAGCGCGGCCTATAAACTCTTTCCCCATATCCGTACAAAAATAGCCAGGAAACCTATCTTCTTTTCACATCAGCGTTTTGGTCGCTTTAGCAACTGTTTCAGGCGATTTATTTTTCAGTGGAATTAACCACATATATCTAGAGAATACATGTATTATCAATAGGATGTAGCGGTAACCATCGTTATACAGCGAATATCTTTGCATGTCTGTTAAATCCGCCTGCCAAATAGAGACAATCGAAGCAGCTGTTGTCTTCGCCGTTTTAAACCTTTTTCTCACCGGTTTATGAAGTGTATAAGCATCCTCTCCCCGCAAAAATCTCACAACATCCTTTTTCCTTACACCATAAACACCTCTGTACAGTCTATTAACGCCGCCATAGAAGGCGGGGTTAGAAATGTCATAATAGCGTTTACTTAATATGTTAGCCATTTTGCATATTTTACGTAGAGGCACTTGGATAAGGCTGGCCGTTTGTTCTCTTCTTTCTCCTCTTCAGAGATGCTGCTTCTGCTGGGGGCGATGGCGTACTCAGTTGTGACACATGCGAGACTTGATCCAAGTCTTTTAACCTATTCAGATTACCTATCAATGTTTTGGGGACATTTATTTGTTGTAGTCTTGCTTTAATATGCTTCCATCCTGTTGGCGAGGGTCTGTCCCACTTTCTCACCAGATCATGAACAATATCAACGATATTGGATCCTTGTACCCTTGTTCCTTCAACAATGACCTCGCCTGTATCGGTCCACTGTATGATGGGGTCCTCACTCAATAGATTATAAAGACTTAAACCTTTATTCCTCAATGTATGTGGGAGGCTGTTTTTTAGCACATGTTCGATGTGTTGTGTTCCGTTGTTCTTTGGTTGGCCATCGTCGTGGCCAGGTCCTGTGTCGCTATGCTCAGCACTACTCGCGCTGTGCCTAATAACCACGGGGAGCTCTGTCGGATGCTTATAATCCTCGTACTCATGAAGAAATTTCTGCAAAGCCTCTTGGTACAAGATCCTTTTCTCATCAGGTGACTTTTCACTGTTTAATAGGGCTAGCAACTCGTTTCCATTCTTTTAAGCCTACTTTTACGGGGTTCTAGAGCCGTGTCTGGAGTCTTTGAACTTTGCAATGAAGCATACACCTCGTGCGGAATCACAACCACCTTCTTCATTATATTAATCTAGTCAGTAAAGGACCCAAAACTGAAAATAAGATGGGCAGGAACGATCCTCCTCTTTGTACAATAATGCGCTTTTTCTTACCCACAGTTTGACTTTTATGAGCGAGCGCTCGTATTATGTTCTTGTAACGACGTAAGCGAGTCTTCTGAGAGGGTTTCATTGGCACATTACATTTTATAACATTAAGACAGATTTCACAGATGCATTTTAAAAAGTCAGAGTCGATATTTTTAACAAACATCTGTTGCAGTGCCCGGGCAATCGTTGATAGATTTTTATTAATTCACGGTATTTCTTTAGCCTATTTGTCATTCTGGAATATACACCGTTTCAGGTCGCTTGGGAATATATTCGTTCTTAGAAGCACCCTAAACGTGTTTCGCGGGTGAAGGTCACAAAGCAAATATCCATAACGCTGGTTGTGGCCTCTTTATAAACCTCCAAAAACTCCTTACGCTGATTCGGGAACATTTGATTGGCTAATACCCCAATTTGTGATACATCTCTACGTTGCGCGAATAAGACTAGATATTGTGTATTTAGCGACACATCGCGCATGTATCTATTTTTGAAAAATAGATTCTGATTGATGAAGAACACGCTTATGTTAAGATGGTGGGAGAACTGTAAATGTCTCGGCAAACGTTTTATCCATCTCCAACATGAGATCGTCAATTACAATGACTGTATGTTCATTTCCCTTTAACGAATTAACGTCATATACCCCTTGTGGAACAAGATTCATCTTGGTACTCGTTGAACACTGATTGATACGTCGAATAGCACCATATAACTTTATGCACAAATTTTGAGAACATCTCTCCCTTTTCTTTAATGATTTTAAGCATAAACACAGTTTTACCACATCCTGTAGGGCCAGATATAATACATGTGGATGGGCTCGTGAACCTGAATTTTTCTACAGAATCCATTTCTAACACGTCACACCCTAAGTGGGCCATTTACAAAATATTACAAATATTTGAGTGCTGCTCCTTATATTTTGTTTTCTTCTTCCACAGAACCGTGAATGACGACGATGTACAGCACCCCATCATCGATATCACAGACGAGCCCGTTGACCGTACAGCTACAGAACCCTTCCCCGCCGACGAGCCCTCACCAGCGACACCTGTAGCACGCGCCAGTTCAAAGCGGAGGCGTGATGAAGAACCCTCCACGTCAGGTATAAAGCGTGCCAGGATTGCTCCGGTTGTTAGACCAGTAATAGAGCCCCAACCCTCAACGTCTTACGACCAACCCCACAATAGTACCTTCCTCAAATATACCCCTTATTCAATTCCGGGTACATCCTCCACAGCAGCTTCCCGTTCTGTTGAGGATGGCATAACATTCGAGTTGGTGCGCACCGCTACCCCCACCCCGGCCTTGACTAGAAATCGGTATATAGTCAGGGTTGATCCTAGATCCATGTATAGCAATGGTGTCGAACACGGACTACGGTACATAGTTGAACGTATTGTAGAGTTTGCCCTTCAGAACCGCGACGAACGTGAAATCAGGATGCGGGTCAGATGACGGAGATGTAGATGATTTTTGGGTAGTAATACCGTTCACATTGGCAGCTGAAGATATAGGGTATATATTAGTAGTATAGCCTTCAATATGGACAACTTCACGGTAAATATTAACCGTGTATTCCGTGTTGCGGGTCATAGTGCCACACCTTATACTCTTAACTTCAATTTTCAGGCTATTTATAAATGGCATATAAACGCCGATCGTGGTTGCGGCTTTATAGCAGTAGTCTTAGCGCGTATGTTTACTGTACTAAATACACGGGCCCAAAAAATTTGGTTGCCCACGGTAGTGGAGCGTGCCCGTAAACTAGCTGTAGACTGTAAACTTGAGTTTGACTGTAACATGGGTCCTGAGGAGCTGAGAATGGTAGAACAGGAAATGAATGTTCGTATAGTTGTATTTGGAATGGATGATCGTCGTAGAACTGTGTTTTTAAAAGCTGTGTGAGAGATCGTACAAGACTCCTACTTATTTTAGGACTGACAGGGACAACGTATCTTCCCATCCGTAATATAAGGGACCTTTACGCGAGTTATGATAAAAGTCGAAAATATGGACGACATCATGATTTGTGTAAGGGGTGTATAGAGTTTGCGGATGATATAGTGAAACATTGTAAAGACTGCCACATGGTAAGTGAGCAGTGTAAAAGTTCCAAATGTGAAAGCCGTGTAGTTGAAGCTGAGAAGAGGGATTGTGGTGTGTGTGTGTTAGACGCACATTTTTCAATAATAACTGTTTTGAGCTCCATAAATCAATTGGCACGTGCAGGAAAATGAGAATATGTGAATGTGGTATGTTTCATATGATGGATAATTGGGGGAATTTCAAGCATAAATGTGATGAAATTCACTGTTCTACATGCCATGAGAAAAATAAGGCGGTTGGAGTAAAGCATGTACAGTATGTTATATGAAAGACGCCAAACCTAAAAACAGCCCTTGTATAACTGTGTACTACGATATAGAAACATACACGAATGCTGAAACCAAAGAGGTTATTCCACATTTACTTGTGAGCCAGAATATCTGTGATGAGTGTATGGAGATCGAGTGTGGTGAGTGTCAGAAATGTGGTAAACGGACAAACGCTTTTAAAACGAATGCTCACGATAGCCCTGTGAAACTCTTTGTGTTCTATATTGTCAAGTTAGCGGACAAGTTAAAAAAATGACTGTGTATATTCTTGCCCATAACGGTGCGAAATTTGACACAGTTCCTTTATAAGGAGTTGCTTGAGCACGAGTCATCTGAGATATTTACAGATGATCTCTTGAAAAGAGGCAACAAGCTAATACAGATGCAAATAAGAGGTAATGTACAGTTTAAAGACATTTATTATTCACACCTTGTAAATTAGCAAAGCTACCCAAGGTGATGGGCGTAGCAGCTGAAGTTTCAAAAGAATATTTCCCTTACACTTTCCTCACTCGCGAAACTTTAAAAAACGTAGGACTACCTCCACCCAAACATTACTTTAACTATGAATGTATTAGCACAGATGAACCTGAAGATTTTGACTGATACGACAGCAGTTTTAATGAATCTAATCCTTATAATATAGCTGATGAATGTAAATGTTATTGCGTGAATGATGTGCGCTTGCTTAGAGTATGTTTCCAGGCCTTTAGAAGGATGTGCATATGTCGTTTCAAATGCGATCCGTTGCAAGTCGCAACGACTATCGCCTCATTATGTTTTACGGTGTTCAAAAATAACTTCATGCCTAAAGACACCTTAGCCATTATCCACAGAAACAACCCCCGCAGTTATGAGCACAAGGCTATTTACTGGCTCATGCACCTACAGCAGGAGACAGGTGTATACATAAAGCATGCCCGCAACACGGGTGAAGTACTCATTAAGGTTAATGGTCGCGTTTTTTGGGTTGATGATCTAAGTGAAAACCGAGCCACTGGTGAGAAGACTGTGTACTCCTTTAACGGCTGCTGGTGGCATGGATGCCCCCGTCCTGAGTGTGGAATCGTAAGAGATATCCACGGTAGATCTGCCGACTGTCTTGCGTTGACCCGCACCCGCGATCAACTTATAGGCTCCCAGTTCACTCACAAAGTCTTGTGGGAGCATGAGTATGATGCACGGATGGATGCAGATGGACAGTACCGTGAAGAAATAAACACGATCAAACGTACAATGGTGCTGGATCCTCTCAAATGCGGTGATAGCTTGTTCGGAGGGCGTACAACCCTCTTCAAGCTATACTTTCCGCCTACGGACGGTGTGAAACGTCATTACTACGACTTCTGTTCTTTATACCCCTACGTGATGAAGAACAATCCGTACCCCGTAGGTGCACCTGAAAAAATGGTAGGTCTCACCATACTAACTATCGAGGAGTTTTTAACCAACTTGAATGAGCGCTACTTTGGACTCTCTTTCGTAGACGTGCTCCCCCCTCGCGATTTATGGATGCCGATCTTGCCCGTCGTTATAGATCACAAGCTCATGTTTCCCCTGTGCGTGAAGTGCGCAGAGGAGAACAATGGTGATTGTGACCATACACCCTACAAGCGTAAGATCAGAGGTGTATATACAAGCCCTGAGCTGGCCCTAGCCGTGCGCCATGGGTATAGAATAATAAAAATACATGAGGTGTTGAGGTTTCAGAAGCTACCCAACCTTTTCACACCATATATAAACGCTTTTTTGAAGGATAAGGTTGAGGCGTCAGGATATCCGCGAGGGGTTGATACCGAAGATGAAAAAAGGATTATCAGCGTTACCGTGACCGTGAAGGTATACAGCTTGACCAAGTCAAAATTGTAAAGAACCCTGGCAAGCGCTTTAGTGCAAAGTTTTGTCTAAACAGTCTTTGGGGAAAATTTGCACAGAATACTGGCAAAGGTAATGTTCATTTGGCACAAAGTTATAGTGAAATCTGGGATTATGCCAACGCTCCCGATAAAGAGGTCATGGAGATTGTGAATGTAGGTAATACTTACATAATAAAGTATAGCAATACCGAATTGGCCACAGATACCTCACGGGTTACAAACATTCCTGTAGCCAGCTTCACAACAGCCTACGCCCGCATCAAACTTTGGGGCCTATTGCATTTTCTTGGGCGGAGGGTTTTGTTCGCTGACACAGATAGCGTGATATTCACAGCGAGGGAAGGTGAATACATGCCCGCTATTGGGGAGTTCCTCGGAGAGCTAACAGACGAGATCAAAGATGAGTATGGAGATATCGCATACGCAGACTCGTTTGTGTCAACAGGGCCAAAAACCTATGGGGTACGGGTGAGGGTACGAGATGATACGAAGTATATCGGGAAGGCAAAGGGTATCACGCTTAACCATGCGAACCGTCGAGTCGTTAACTTTGATTCGTTGAAGGAACTAGTGTGCTTGGAAGATGAGGATGACCAGCTACCCCCATCTGACTGTAGGTACCCACAATTTTCGGGCACAGAAGCTGGGGGGCGTGAAGGAACTTAGAGGAAAAAAGGTGTGCCGTAACACCTATAGGAAACGTTACCAGGTGCCTGGTACCTATGATACCGTGCCCTTTGGATACCATAATATTTGATATGTCTATTGCTAACTTATTTATTACTCGTATTTGTAATATATATATATATATATATATATACACCTTGAATATTTCGTTTATTAATTAAATCGTGTTTCAATTAGCACTCCGCTTTCTCCTTTGCGCGTGTGTGTGTAGGTCAACAATAAAAAGCTAAACCCCGCCCACTGTAAGATCGGCAACGTGAGTCATGCTGCTACCTGCGCACGCCTCTATCCCTGCATTCTCAGTTGACCTCTGCATACCTTTGAGCTCAGACGTGTATTCTCCCGCGTAAAAGAAAAATAGTAATGGCTACCTTTAATATTGCGTGTTCAACATTTATGAAGTGGTATTCAGCAAAGTGTCAAGATGTGGTGGATACTGAAAAGTTCCCTATTCCCCCCTCCTTTGCCTCTTTTAAGGCTACATTGAGCCGTGCGAAGGACCAAGATGTTCAAATACTCTACGGGTATTCTGGCTAGGGCGTTGTAGGATTTCGTAGTACAGACAATGTATTGAAGTATGTTATAGACCTAAGCTTTATAAAGGCTCACATATACCGTGAAGTAGAAGAAGCAACACGTTCAGAAGATAAGCAACGGCTATGGATAGTGAATCTCGTTGATGAGTCGGGTGACAAGCGATATTATGTCATGTTACACCATACCGATTACTCGTACCCTACGGTTGAAAATTTAAATCTTGTCATCATGGAGAATCTTAAGGATTTTTACCACTATATTAATATATATCATGATGAGGTTTGTAGTGAGGTTGTGGCTAATGGGCTGTGTGAGTTTTTAACAGACTTTAGAGACAAGTATCGCTTGTTAAACAAAAAGGATAAATATGGACATATGTTTCTCTCAAATAGTGCGCCGGCTTGTGAAGCTGTTTAGTTTCTGGAAATGAACGTCTGGTGAGTGATAAAACATTAAAAGTCGATATTGTTTCATGTTTGCCCAAGAGTGTTCGAACAAGCCTGTACACGCTTTAGCAGTGTGACGCGTTCCCTCCAGCGAGGCGCCCACCCGTGTACCTCACGAAACATACGAGTTCGAACAAACCCATACACGTTTCATCAGCGTGACTCACTCTACCCGTCGAGCCGCTCCGACCACCTGTGGCTCATAGTCATCTCAGAGCTTGAACCGAGTGGACGTGCGAATACGATGGAACTTCCTTTGAGAAGCATTCTCAACGCCTCGTACGATGTCTCCGTGACGAATTCATTGCGCGTGTTCAGGCGTGAAACCGGTACCATTAACTATGTACTTGAAACGATTTGTAGGCAAGCAAGCAAACGTAATGTTGTTTATTTAAGTGTTGAGGAGATGAATAGAGTCTTCGAGATAGTTGAGAAGTGGGGAGAGGACCGTTATAAAATACCTGCAGGTGTAGGTACAAGAAGAGAGCAGATTAGTGACGCCCCCTCATACGCCGTTGTTTGCACGTTGTGTATAAATAACGAACAGCCATGCGTTGATATACGACTGATGTGGAAGAATGCATCTGATAATAACGTTCTTGTCCCTACGCGAAACCGTTTCATCCTCGATAGAATGTTTGGAATCTTCGGATTCCGCAAGCTGAAGCCTATATTAGACCCTTGTGTTACGGATATGATTTATTTTGACACGGTTCTTGAATACGCATAAACCGCTCTGCTCGACGGATTTATCGAATGTAGGAATGAACAAGGCGAGAATGGTCTAGATCTGGATGCATATTTAAAAGGTTTAGATTCTTCGAAATATCATGAACTTTGGTACAAAGCTCTGGAGCGTCACAGGGCTGAGCTCACCTACACTGTTCACCCTGAATAGCTATACCTCTATATAATGAATAGCTGTCGTTACGACTTGGAAGATTATTTGAATTGCCGCTATGCAGAGTGAAGAAGAGTTCACGATTGAAAAGCTCGGGACGGTAAGAATAAAACCCCTATTGAAAATGCTTGTTTATAAACTTGTACTTAATAATGATGTGGTTAACGATGACCTCTTTGTGCGTGTTTTTTATTGTATTCTAGCCGTGTTTAAGGATAACTTGCCAAACGGATGTAAAGTAGGCACGAAAATAGTATTGAATGATATGAAAGCCATTTATCTCGAGTATAGGCCTCCGTATCAGTTAAACGGTGAAGTGATGTTTGGACGGTTTTACCACGTGATGCAAAGTAATAGCGATGTGGATGTAGACTATTACGTGTGAGTTTAGTGTTTTGCGCAGTAGAACATAAAGGATGTATATTTAAATTGTGTATGTATATATTTCCTGTACTAATATGCAATTGAATATGCGTTTCGTATATTATTATTTTCAATATATTTAATATAACTGTATATATTTTTCCTGTACTAATGTGCAATTGATTTTACAACGTTTTGTATATTTTTCATTATATATATTTAATTATTTAATATAACTGTATATATTTTTCCTGTACTAATATATTGATAATGCACCGTTTGGTATATATTTGATTATATATTTCCCGTTCATGATGCTATTATTATTTTTTGATCATATATATACACACACCCCAATGTATACTTATTTCCATTTAATTCGCCTAAATAAACAGAATGATGTATTGGCGTTTTATTCATTCATTTTTGTTTGTACACGGTATTTAATTATATCAATTGGTTGGTTTCTAAAGCGGATTTCTAAACCAGAATATATGCTTTAATTAAATATTGCTATATGACAACTCAACCTTCTAAACCAAATGGCGGATTAAGTCAGAATATATGCTTTAATTAAATAAATAGTGCAAACTGGCAACTCAACCAGATACGCCAACTGATGGTGAGAGAGGGAAATAAACAACATGATCGAGTGTTGCAATAACGGGATCCTATTTATTTATGTTTAATAGATCTGTCTATTGGGTCGTATTTAGAGACCTTGTCGGTCTACCAGGAGTTGGTAAGTAAGGCGGTGGCGGAGGTGGATGGTGGGTTGTTGTGTAATAGTTTCACTACCAATAGTCTAGGTTTGGACGCTTGGTTGTAACCCTCATATTGGTTACGTGGTGTTGATGGGATGAGTTCTTAAAAGTCGTAGCCTTCATCTCACTATGTGCTGTTGATGGAATGAGCTCCTAAAAGTCGTAGCCCACTTATCATGTGCTGTTGATGGGATGAGCTCCTAAAAGTCTATACTTAGACGATTGTTCGTGATGTGTTGCTTTTTTTGTGGTGGTATATATATATATATATATATATATATATATATATACAGGGTGTCCCGTAAGTCTGGACCCATAGGGATTTATAATATATTTTTTATTGTATTATTATTATTTTATTATTATTATTTTTTTATTATTTTTTATTATGATTTTTATTTGTGGGGCCACTTGAAAGCCAAAGTGTACGAGGTCAAACTTCAGAACATTTTCCACCTTAAAGCACGCATTGTGGAGGCGTGTCAAGAAATTTCTGCGACTGTGATTCAGAAAGTGCTGTCGCAGTGGAGATTGCGTCTTCAACTATGTGTGCGACACAACGGCGGACACTTTGAACAGATTATGTAATAAATTTTTGGACTATTTTGTAATTTTATTATTTTTCCCTATGGGTCCAGACTTACGGGACACCCTGTATATATATATATATATATTATATATATATATATATATATATATGGGAATGAACTCAGAATGGTCCCCTGAGTTTTTTATGATACACACAAACCGTGCATGGAACAAGGAACTCTTCTGGGATAATTAAATCCACTATAGTCCGAATAAGTAATGGTAAATGGCAAATACCATAGTTTTTCTTTTTCATGATGCTAGCCCGACGTGGGCAACGGGTCATTCGGAAAGAGGTCCCATAAATATAGCTTCCCTCACCAGCTATCTGCAAAGCAGACAGGATCCAGCTTTGGGACATGGATCTAGGGTTTAAAGAAGCCTAGCCCTCCTACATTTAGAACCTCAATATAAGCAAAAGACTCGCTGCCTTCACGTCAGATTGAATAAATCAAAGAAAAAGGGGTAACTATTATATTTTTAGCCAAAAACCAAAACTTAAACCTCAACTGGCAGAATTGAGCGTCCACTTTTCAAGGCACATAACATGTCCGTTTCAAGATGGGAATGAACTCAGAATGGTCCCCTGAGTTTTTTATGATACACACAGACCGTGCATGGAACAAGGAACTCTTCTGGGATAATTAAATCCACTATAGTCTGAATAAGTAATGGTAAATGACAAATACCATAGTTTTTCTTTTTCATGATGCTAGCCCGACGTGTGCAACGGGTCACTCGCAAAGATGTCTCATAAATATAGTTTCCCTCACCAGCTATCTGCAAAGCAGACAGGATCCAGCTTTGGGACATGGATCTAGGGTTTAAAGCAGCCTAGCCCTCCTACATTTAGAACCTCAATATAAGCAAAAGACTCGCTGCCTTCACGTCAGATTGAATACATCAAAGAAAAAGGGGTAACTATTATATTTTTAGCCAAAAACCAAAACTTAAACCTCAACTGGCAGAATTGAGCGTCCACTTTTCAAGGCACATAAAATGTCCGTTTCAAGATGCTTTAAACCCTAGATGCATGTCCCAAAGCTGGATCCTGTCTGCTTTGCAGATAGCTGGTGAGGGAAGCTATATTTGTGGGACCTCTTTGCGAGTGACCCGTTGCCCACGTCGGGCTAGCATCATGAAAAAGAAAAACTATGGTATTTGCCATTTACCATTACTTATTCAGACTATAGTGGATTTAATTATCCCAGAAGAGTTCCTTGTTCCATGCACGGTCTGTGTGTATCATAAAAAAACCAGGGGACCATTCTGAGTTCATTCCCATCTTGAAACGGACATGTTATGTGCCTTGAAAAGTGGACGCTCAATTCTGCCAGTTGAGGTTTAAGTTTTGGTTTTTGGCTAAAAATATAATAGTTACCCCTTTTTCTTTGATTTATTCAATCTGACGTGAAGGCAGCGAGTCTTTTGCTTATATTGAGGCTCTAAATGTAGGAGGGCTAGGCTGCTTTAAACCCTAGATCCATGTCCCAAAGCTGGATCCTGTCTGCTTTGCAGATAGCTGGTGAGGGAAGCTATATTTATGGGACCTCTTTGCGAGTGACCCGTTGCCCACGTCGGGCTAGCATCATGAAAAAGAAAAACTATGGTATTTGCCATTTACAGTTACTTATTCAGACTATAATGGATTTAATTATCCCAGAAGAGTTCCTTGTTCCATGCACGGTCTGTGTGTATCATATATATATATATAATAATATATATATATATATATGTGTGTGTGTGTGTGTGTGTGTGTGTGTGTGTGTGTGCAGTCGGTGACTGTATGTGCGTTTGTGTGCGCTTTTAATTCGTTCGGAGGTTATTAATATATACAGGCCATTTACGCCTTCTAAGAAGCCTTATAAGCCAACTGGCGGTTTATGTCAAAATATATGCTTTAATTAAATAAATAGCGCAATCTGGCACCTCAGCCTTCTAAGCCAACTGGCGGAATAAGCCAGCTGGCTGATTAGGGGTCCTATAAGACAACGGCAGCTCGGCTGGAGTCTTAATATGCGCTTAGCTCCTGCCGGATGAACACCTCTCCTCTTAGGTTAGGTTCATTGCAGCTTGGGGGATAACTCCGCCTCCAAGTTGCATAACCCTTGTTGCAACCCCATTTTGGGGGTGCTTTGCAACAAAGTGGGGTGGGGGTTAGCACTATGAGGTGCCTTGGCACTCTTGCAACATTATGGAACATTTGCAGTTGCATTGCACTCTACCATTTTTGGTCCATACTACTTGGGTCTTTTCGGTTTTAGGTCCGGCATTGGATTATTTCCATGTTTTTGGTATAGACGTAGATTTTTACGATGATTCCATTTCTGCAATCCGTTTCTTGGAGAAATAAACACGAGAAGAGTTATGGCCCAAAACTTGTATTCAAATATTCACCTATACTTAACCTAACCTAATCTACCCACTAGCATAGTGGCAAAATGCTTGAGAGCAATGCAATTGCAAATGTTGCATAATTTTGCAAGAGTTCCACCTCCACCCCCATGGTGCTAACCCCCCCTTTGTTGCAAGGCACCCCCCTTTGTAGCAATGGGGAGAAGGTGGAACGGCCTCACCCCCCAAATGGGCATACCTAACCTAAGGAAGAGGGGGGACCTCTTTGGGAGAGAAGCTAGTACTGCCTCACCCCGCAAAGGGGCATACCTAACCTAAGAGAGAGAGAGAGAGATAGAAGGAGGAGGGGACCCAAAGGAAGGGTCTTCGCTCGGCGAGAGCCACGCGCATATGAGTCCTTCAGCCACCCCGCCGCTCTCTTATAGGACCCCTAATCAGCCAGTTGACTTAATCAGGCAGTGCCTCAGGGCACCATCAGCCAGTGCCTCGGGACATCATCAGCCCATCAGCCAATGCCTCTGGGCATCATCGCCTCCGGGCATCATCGCCTCCGGTCATCAGTTGATACATGTGCGTCGGTGTGCGTCGCGCGCTAAACGGCGGCGGATTCAACACCGTCCCGACCTTACGTGGTACCGTAGGTCTAAGGCGGGTGTAAAACAATTGGTACGAAATAAAAAATAAATTAACAATTCTTACCGAAAATAAATCCCTAATGACTCCCCGTAGGTCTAAGGCGGGTGTAAAACAATCGTACGAAATAAAAAATAAATGAACAATTCGTACGGAAAATAAAGGCCAAATGATCCCCGTAGGTCTAAGGCGGGGTGTAAAATAACTCGTACGAAAAAATAAATGAACAATTCGTACGGGGGAAAATTTCAACTCAAAAAAGAAAGAAAAAAATATACCCCTAATGACACCTCGTACGTCTAACGTGATAAAACAATTCGTGCGAAATAAAAAATAAAAGAATAATTCGTACGAAAGAAAAATCCGCGGGACCCTACACGCACACACACAGTCACACACACACACACACACTTTCATTGATAGGATTTTCAATACTCGGTTCTAAGTAAGGTGAAATTATTATTATTACTACTACTGATATATATATATATATATATATATATATAGGGTGAACCAAATGTAGGTGGACAGTAAATGATAACGTTTATTTTGAGAATACATATTTAATTTTTTTGTATACTATAATACAAAATAAAATTTAAATACATTTAGTTATAATATTTAATATAATATAACACAAACACCATAGTTATAATGAACACCATAGTTATAATATAATATAACACAAACCGTATTCAACCTACTGTCCACCTACTTTTGGTTCACCGTGTATATATATATATATTGGGAAAGTGTATATATATATATATATATATATATGATGAATAAAACCACGAAGGAAAGGAAACACAAAATGGTGCTCAAGCGCTTTCGTCTAATGACATCCTGAGGATGTCATTAGACGAAAGCGCTTGAGCACCATTTTGTGTTTCCTTTCCTTCGTGGTTTTATTCATCATAAATATTTTTCACGTGTTACTTTCGTGAAATAATTTTCATATATATATATATATATATATATATATATATATATAAGCACACCGGACAAAAAATTAGTCACCCCTCTCAGAATGTACCTAATAACGTGTGACGGCGCCTCTGGCCTTGATAACCGCACGAATCCGGCGAGGCAGAGACTCTACGAGGTTGTGCATGTACTGAACATCGATTTGCTGCCACTCGTTCATCAGCCGGTCCAGAAGTTCCGCCACAGTCCGTGGGTGTCTATTCCTGCGCTTCACTTTCTGTTTCCAGCCTGAACAACACCTTCGATGCATTCAGGATTAAAGGCTTCATTGGACCTGCGATGTACAAACAAAAACGGGACTCATCGGACCAAATTACACGTTTCCAATCTGCCGCAGTCTAGTTTGTGTGCCTGTGAGCCCATTTATAACGTGCCAATTTGTGACTTGCTGTTAACAGCGGCCTCTTCCGTGGTACCCTGCTCCAGATGTCCATCGCATGCAGTTCTCGTCGCAATGTCCGTTCGGAAATTGGTCGCTGGAGAACCTCATTGGTTTCTTGGAGCAATTGTTCTCTGGTTTGAAAACGATTTGCAGTTACTAGACGAGAAACATGGCGGCGGCCCCTATTGTCGAGAATTGTTTTCCGGCCACAGTTACGCCGTCGATTGTCAGTTGATTGCGAACTACACCACTCTTTGTAAACTCGCTGGACAGTACGCGTTGACACACCAACAAATTGGGCACTTCAGACATTTTGTGTCCGTGGGCTCTGCCAAACACGATGGCTCCTTTTTGCCACTGAGTAACGTCTGCCTCACGACCCATTTTGCAGACTATATCCAACACACACTTTGTTCTTCACCACCTCACGAAACAGATCTGATCCTGTGTGCAATGTCACCGCTACTTGTCACTTACCAATGCTACATCAGCGCCCTCTCTGTGACCTTGAACTTCCTACTATCGGTGCTATTAGGGGTGACTAATTTTTTGTCCGGTGTGCTTATATAATATATATATATATATATATATATATATTTCAATTTTGAAAATTTTGGAAGTGTATAATTTTATATAGTTTATTTTTATTTTTAAAGTGAAGTTTTAGATCTGTAACTTATTTTTATATTTCTGTTAACTGTATTATAAAAGGGAACATTTATTATTATTATTTTTTAAGCTTTATTATTAATATTATTAATATTATTCATTTATTTAGAAAAAGGCATGTTTTTATGTCCTCTCTCTCGAGCTTAAATGGTTTCTTCCTGATAATTCTTTTAAATATTTTGTCTAATTTATTTATATATGACAACAGAGGTTTTCTGTGGTGGAGACAGATATTTTCAAATCTATCTTTAAATGCAAATATCTTCCATTGTTTGCGCAGGAAGGGGTAGATAATGGTGCGAACTGAAATCCCCATGGATGTTTTCCAAATGTCCAGACACTATTGTCTTTGCGATTGCTCCAAGGCCTGCGACATGATAAGAATTTCTGAAACATCTGTTTATTTATTGGATGTTCACGTATTCCAAGGTTTACGATAAGATAATCAAACTAAAAGTTGTAAGCAAAGCTGAAACATCCTTTTTGTTTAACAAACAATACACGGCTCTAAAGGCTGATAAAAACTCGCACAATCACTAGCTACAAACCTCATCACGAATTCTGTTATGTTTCTTGTCATATAAATAAACAAAGGCAAAATCATCGCAACTTCTCGACTCTTGTCGAGAAATTACATTCACAATATTTTTATCTCAGCATAATAATAATAATAATATCAATAATAATGACAAAATTACGCTATCGGAAACAAACGGTGCATCATGCACCTGAAGAATCATGCACCTGTATTTTTCAGTTCAAAGTGTCAACGATACATATGTCTATCTATCTATCAGCCTCCACGTCCATCTATTTATCTATCTATCTATCTATCTTCTCTCTCTCTCTCTCTCCTCTCTCTCTCTCTCTCTATGTATATATATATATATATATATATATATATATATATATATATATATATATTGAAATAAATAAAACCACAACATAGCACTCTTTATTTAGCCAAATTGTTTAAACCAATTTCTCAAAATAAGTAAATTCGTAAACAAAAATTTCATGGGTCAACCACGTTTAAAGATACTGTAATTTTAAAAACAGACAGATGTTTCTCAAATCTTAAACCAATATTTGCCCTAAGCTTTTCCAAGGTTTGCGTTACGATAGGGAATTTAAGATTATCACAGAAAAATAAAATTTGTATCCAAATAATGGTTCCACGCATCGGGACAGATGGCACGCCCAGACTTCATGGGGACAACCAAGGACCTCGGGTTGGGTGCTGTGCAAGCCTACGCGTCAAGCCCCGCCCAAAAGTCACCGCTGGCATGCTCAGATTTCAAGGGGTAGCCAATCACAGCACTGTGGGTCGGCCCCAGGACCTCGGGTTGGCTTCTATGCAGGCCTACGCGCTAAATCCAGCCCAAAATTCACTGCCTCCCAATATGGTGCTAAAGATTGCGCTTGTGGGTTGGTCACATGCCCCATTATAAGAGTAAATCTCAATGCAGAGACACAGTTTCTCGCATCTTAGTGCATTATACATTATGAGCCAGCTGTCTTTGTCCAACACCCCCGACCTGATGGAGGGCGATGTCAATTACGCTCATGCAGCGCTACACCTCTTCAATGCTATAGACCAGGACGAATTTTTATCTACCCAGAGTATCGCTGAAAACTGCGACGCAGTGGATGATCCTACAGGCAATTCAATTAAAATGTAAGTGATTATATTCTGCCATTCACTCAGCGTTAACTTATAAAAGATGTCAATAAAAGCGTTTTGAAAAATATGCTTAATTATTGTCTGTTCCCTCATATATATATATATATATATATATGGTGGAGCTTCAATTATATTTTCCTCGATAATTTAAAGATGTATTTTCTCGTTTATAATTGGTAGCCTAATTTCCTTTTATTCTGATATTTTTTCTATAACGTAAAATTAATCCCATTGTTTTTAACTATTGTCTGACCCCTCATACATATATATATATATATATTATATATATATATATATATATATATATGATGGAACTTCAATAATATTTTTCTCGATAATTTAAAGATGTATTTTCTCGTTTATAATTGGTAGCCTAATTTCCTTTTATTCTGTTTTTTCTACAACGTAAAATTATTCCCATTGTTTTTGTCTGTTTGCTTCGTGATTATTTCGGTATATATATATATATATATATATATATATATATATATTGGAGTTTTAAGAATAATTTTCTCGTTAAGCCAACGACCCTGTTGGACACAAAATTAATTATCTGTATTCAAATTCGTGACATTTATTTTATTTACAGGAACGATTCCGAGCTAGAACGTGTTATGACTACTTTTGACGAAAGGATGGTTTCTCTGCCCAGCCAACCCAGCGACCTGGATACAGAAGTCGTGGTATTGGCACGCGACAGCGAGTGCCAGTTTGTAGAGGAAGTGATGTAAGTATTTTTAGGTTATATTGTATGTTTTTACTTTTCTTGTCGAAACGTGAACAATAGGTTTGGGTAGGCCAGGTTAGGCTACGACAGGTTCGGCTATATTATGTCCCTGTTATATATATATGGTGGACACAAAACGAGTTATCCGCATCCAATTTCGTGACATTTATTTTAATCCTAGGACCGATCCGGAGTTACATCGTATTATAGCTACTTTTGACGAAAGGATGGTTTCTCCTCCCAGCCAACCCAGCGATCTGGATACAGAAGTCGTGGTATTGGCACGGGACAGCGAGTGTCAGTTTGTAGAGGAGGTGATGTAAGTATTTTTAGGTTATATAGTATGTTTTTACTTTTCTTGTGGAAACGTGAACAATAAGTTTGGGTAGGCCAGGTTAGGCTACGACATGTTAGGCTATATTATGTCCCTGTTTTATATATATACATATATATATATATGGTGGATACAAAACGAATTATCCGCATCCAATTTCGCGACATTTATTTTAATTACAGGACCGAAAGGGAACTAGATGGTATTATAGCCACTTTTGGCGAAATGGTGATAAATGAAGTGGTAGCTACCCCGCCTAACCAACCCAGCTATCTGGATACAGAAGTCGTGGTATTGGCACGGAACAGAGAGTGCCAGTTTGTAGAGGAGCTAATGTAAGTATTTTTGAGGATAAGAGCAAAACCCAATATATTTTCATTTATTAAATAGCAGAAAACATGTACAGAAAGGGTAAATGCCCGTTACATAAATCTTAATGGCTACAGCTACAAATTTATATACAGCTTTATACAATATAGATATACACCTTACACATTACAGGGGGTGCCAACATATGGGAACTTTTTTTTATCTGTCTGCATACACTTTTATCGTTCATATTTGTGTCGCATAAGTAAAATAATTTTAAAAAATTCATAAAACTCTTCCCACGTGACATATGCATGAGAAGCAAAATGCAATACAACCCGCATGTTTCAGTATAATATCCTTGGAAACGATATGGATTCCAAATAATCTCTGGCACGCCTAGTTGCGCTATAAACTTCACAATTGCCGAGTCATTCTACGGTGGAAATCCGAATGAGTCAAAATAGTACAATCTTTCCTTAGTTTTAAAATAGATTGCAAACCAATGAATACCCTCGCCACCCAAAATGTCGGTGTTAACGATAACCCCGTACCAGTTTCTCGTACTAGCCAGCTTCAATATTTCATTCTTCGCAAAAACACCGATAAATTTGGAACGCGTGAAGCGGTCACTATTCATCACTCTCTGAATTGTATTTGCATCCATTTTAAAAATCTGTGGTGACGCTCCTGAAACGATCAACCTCTATTAGTGACTGTGATTCTAGATACACGAGTGCACTTACAGGCGCGTCTATAGGTTTAGCAAACTCCAACCTCACTGAGATGTTCCCGCTCTGTTGTGGACTTAAATGCGTACTTACGCCAGCAGTTAAGTCTGGCGTAATGTCAAATGAGTAAATGTTAAATTCTTCCACAAATTCTTTCAGCGTTATGCCAAAACCAAGTTCATCACATGCGCCTGTATTACGAGCCAGACTACTATATGCTCTCGCGCAGAGCGGGAACACAGCATCTGTTGAGTAATCCATATTCATTACCCCACCCAGAGCGATGCCATTTACGTATATAGTAGTATTTTTAAGACCGAAATTCTCGAACTTTAAGGCACTCTTTTTATATTTTCCATTCATCGAGACGTGGTCTTGCATTCCAATTAATATCCTTTTAGGTAGGACTCCAAGAGCAACGTTTTCTAGCTTCTTCGATGCCAGCCCTGCAGAGATCGTGTACAGTTTGATCTGTACCCTGTTAATTGGATATTTTACTGTGGAGTGTATCAAGTCTTTCTCAATTTCTATTTGCTTCGGGGAACATAATTTCACTCGGCGTATATGCAAACACGTTTCCACGATGTGTATCACAACGGGTTTCGCGCCTTCTTCTTGGTCAGTCCCCAGATTTATGCAGATCTCAGGGTTCGTGCGGGTAAGCTTTATTTTCATATCCACCCCGCTCATAAGCAACTTCTCCTGGACTGTGAAATCTGTATGCAGGCGTCCAAAACACTCGCATATCTTCTTTTTAGAATTTTTAAATTTATCCTTTATATTACTCTCGTCTTTAGTGTGGTAATACCTCTCGGCGGGTATAAAGGTGTCCTTCGCTTCCTTTGAAAAGTTAAGGACATTTTCCAGATAGGCTCGTAGGTGATAGTACCCCGTACCTGCCGAGATGTTAGTCTGATTTAAATATACGTCACACTGACTGAATATGGAGTGCAGAAAGTTGGTTTCAGGGTAGGCAAAGTAACTATCATCGCAGTCCGTTCCGTCAGAATGGGCTATGCGTAGTTTAGCATACATGTGCATGCAACTCAGGTCAAAAAAGTAAGGACCTGAGTTGGGTATCACGAATTCTATAGGAGCACTCGGGGAACTAATTGTGTTTAACGGGTTAATTGTAAAAAAGTCACTATGTTCAATAGAGACATGGGTAGGTGGCATATCAAAGAGGGGCAGTTCCGATTTACAGCATTGTGAACTACACGGATGGATGAAACGTGCCATGACGAGTCAGAAATAGTGCCACCTCCCTCGGCGATTATTAGTCAATCTATGATTCGTGAGAGTAGCGTCCTCAGCTTATATCAGTTAAAAAAATGATCAGCCATAGGTTTCATACGCTTAGAGCACTTCTTTTTTATTTCTTTTTACGTTTAACGCCACGTGATGGTAACCCCTTCTTCCTGGCAGATCTCTTCTTTCTGCCACATGATGGTAACCCCTTATTCTTGAGAGATCTCTTCTTTCCTCCACCACGCATTTTTTTTCTTCGCATCTTTGATGATTTCATCCCGTGTACGTTTTAAATGTTTTTTAGAGCTTCTTTAGGCTTAGTTCCACCCAATATGTCTTCTGCCGCGTTAAAACCTGTTTGTAAAGCCTTCCTCCCTAGGTACCTGTCCCTCCTCTTCAACAGTGGAGCAGCGGTGCGTAGTATGGATGAAAAAATGGACCCAAGTTCACTTCCACGTTGGTACCTCACTCCTCGGTATACTGTGAAAGGCTTTCTGTGCATTATAAATCAGTGCGTCGAAAGTGCAGCTTCACTGTTAAGCTCCCGTTACCGAATGGGAAATTTTTACCCCCAATCGTTCTTATATATATTGAGATATTGATTATTAGATTAGTTGCGACATTCACATAAAGGGGCATGTCATATGTAATACTCAAACTCCTTCCTCAATGATTGGGGATGTGAGCTACGTGTAGCAGGCGTGCCTGCGTATCCCCAACAAACTGGTGCTCAACTATATTTCTGTAAATATAGCACATGTCTGGGGGCTGAGAGCTTTCATCCAATTTCTCCATCTTCAATTGATACATTAAGCTGGACAAGTCATGCTGTGCCTCGTGAAAGGTATGTCTTTGGAAGGCTAAGCGATATCGCCCCTCGGTTAAAATTTTGAACACTCTTCCGTCTCTAATATTTCTGTTAACCTTTGATTTTAGGATTAGAGTATGTGCAGGGTTTCCTTTGTTTACGATTTCGTATAATAAATCATTCGTAAGATTTGAGTTTTTTAAACTTACGTTTAATTCTCTCAGAACATCCTCAACCGAACCATAACGGCTCGGTCCTAGTGTCACTGGTGTACTGTATTGCCGTGCAACCTTAGTCCGGGTGATACGCATAGTTTCATCCTGAGTTACCCCGGCTTTTGTACACTCACGACAGTCTCTAAAAATCGTAAAAACGGTATCTTTATAATCAATATTTAAAAAGAGGGTGTCCAGCTGAATTTTGCATATCCCCACCTCATACGAATCACGACCCAATTCAATAGGTCCATTGAGCTCTGTTACAAAGTTGGCTAGTGTGTTGTTAGGGGGTGTACAGACAGGGACGAGGAGGACGGGAGTGTGACGTAGAAATGGTTAGGATCCATGTTGCATACTATTTAAGCTTCATTATTGCATCAACTTTTATGTAGGTATTGAAGCTTTCTGGGTAACCTAGCCACTTCACCAGGTACTTCTTTCTCTTTCTTGAACCTTTGCTTCCTAAAATTTTCTTAATTTTGAACACATTTTTTCCTAAATTAAATGCCACTTTCTGCAACTCCTCGCGGTAAAAGCCCCCCGAGATCTCTTCTCCATTCAAATCTTCAACGTAATACATCATTATATCGCCCTTAGGCCTCATAGCCCTAACTATAAAAATCTCGCGTGTCCAGCCTTGCTCAAATCCCTTCGCGAATTTATTCCCCGAACGTGACAGCCTTACATAGTCATTGATTTTAAAACGCGCAGAGTGTGGTGGCGGCGGCACTCCATCTCTTCTCGGGCGCTTGCCTCTTTCTAAAACATCGTTAGGTGTTGTACCAATCATACGATGATGTGAACGGTTGTAGGATGAAGCCAATGAACCAAGAACGTTTATATATCTGTATGTGTTTTTATGTGTAAAATAGCGGTGCATGCGTTCCTTTATGGTACGTTGAACTCTTTCAGCTAAAGAAGCCTTATGTATAGAATTGGAAGTGTAATAGCTGATATTAAACTCTGACAGCATGTTCTGAAAAGCGCGTCATATAAATTCTTTTCCCATATCCGTACAAAAATAGCCAGGAATCCTGTTTTCTTTCAACATCAGCGTTTTGGCCGCTTTAGCAACTGTTTCAGGCGATTTATTTTTCAGGGGAATTAACCACAGGTATCTAGAGAATACATCTCTCAGGTCATCCCATAAGTAATGTCGTTTTTTAGATCGGAATTTGAAGGACAAAAAAAAAACAACTGAAACTTTTTAATCTAGTATATATTTTCCGTCGGAATCAATGACACTCTGCCAACGTCCTACAAGCTTTTTAATGCCATGTTCATAAAATTCAGATGGTTTTGAGGCAAAAAACGTACAAAGACTGGTGTGCAGGTCATCTAAAGAAGTAAAGGGTGTCAGGAAATAATTGCCCCCCCCCTGTACAGAAGAAACTGAAAGGAATAGAAAAAAACAGACAAAACCACGCGAAAGAGCGTTTAATTTTGAATAAAAACCACTTGTTTTAATATCGGGTGTTGCCCCCATTTGCAGCTCTGACGGGCATTAATCGACGGGGGTATGATCCCAGAAGTGTCTCAAAGAGATCGGTATCATGACTCATTTCTTCAAGGACTTCGTTGATCTTTGCAGTCATAATTTCTGTTGAATACCGATTCTGAATGGGTTGTTCCAGCATTAAGGACTCCACCCGATCCTTCATGATGGATCCGACATGTTCACAGACATTAAGATCGGGAGAATTGCCAGGCCATTCATTATTTCCGAAAAAATCAATGTTATTGTCCTTAAGCAGTTGTTGAGTCGCAAGTGCTTTCATACAGGGGGCTTTGTCGTGAAGAAAGGTTGCCTGTTGAACATCCAAAACACACTCGGGGTCTTTCAAAAACGGAATTACATGTTGGGCTAAAATTACATTTCGAAAATAAGGCCCATCCCAACTGGTTCCTCTTGGTTTGATAACCCAGATGAGCTTCCGAATAGAGAACATAATGAAAACACCCACACATGCTGGATTTTTTACTATTTCTCGATACTTCTGGTCGTCTGGGACTTCATCAGGAGTTGTTGCCCAAACCCGATCATTCTGAAAATTTGGTTTTCTGGAGACATAAACGAAGAATTCATCGCTGACAACCAAGTGAAGGAAATCGTCTTCCGTCCATTCCTCAAGATAATCAGAAAACCATAGCCGATCTTCAATATTAAGATCATTCTTCCGTGGCTTAGCTATTTCATACCAAGCACTCAAGCCTTGGCGAACTCGAAATTGATGCACAAGTTGCCGATTGACTATCTTACCACGACGGATAAGTATCTCTTTCGCTACCTCAGAGCCGCTCTTCTTTCGGCGCCGTGATGCAGCAAGCACAATGTCTTTCGATTCTTGAAATAATTTCTCAGGTCTTCCTCCTCGAAATTCTGTTTCACAATCTTCAGGATTCTTATTCCAATTCCTTTTGACAGTCTTCTGATCTTTTTAATCTCTCAGCCACCCAGTGTCGAGTTATGAAAGTTGCACCAGCTTCCTTTGCTTCACGAAATGTGACAGCTCGAATGCGGTCAAGAACTCGCTTTTTCTCTGAATCGTTCAAAATAGATGATGCCATGGTTTCTGTGGGGAAAAAAATGGTAAGAATTAAAATCACAGGAATAGAATATAATGGTTTTTATTCAGATTTTAACGCTCTTTCAAGTGGTCTCGCCGGTTTTTATCTATCTCTTCTAGTTTTTGCTCTACAGGGGGGGGGGCAATTTCCTGACACCCCGTATACTGTTTCTCGTCAAGATAGTTTTGCAGACTCCTGAAGAGATGATAATCTGAAGGCGCAATGTCTGGAGAATATGGAGGATGTGGAAGTTTTTCCCACCCAAGCTCCTCAATTTTTGCAGAAGTGATCCGAGCGGTATGAGGACGTGAATTGTCGTGGTGGAACACGATTCCTTTCCGATTAACCAAAGAAGGTCTCTTTTCTTTTAGTGCAGTGTCCAATCGATCCAGTTGTTGACAGTAGACTTCAGCGGTGATTGTTTGGTTGTGTGGTAAGGTTTCAAAGTGTATTACACGACTTTTATCCCACCAAACACTAAGCAACACCTTCCAAGGGTGAAGATTTGGTTTTGGCTGTGGTGTCGCTGGTTCTCCGGCACAAACTCACTGTCGACGGCGCTTAACATTCTGGTACAGTATCCACTTTTCATCACCAGTCACTAAACGGTGCAAAAACGGATCTTGGAGTTCACGGGAATGAAGAGCTGTGCTAATTTTTACCCGCACCCTCAGATTGTCGACCAACAATTCATATGGCACCCATTTTCCTAACTTAGGCACTTTCCCGAGTTGTTGCAAATGTCGATGGATGGTGGACGAGGATGAATTAAGTTTCAGTGCCAATTCTTCGACAGTTGTTGAACAGTTTTCTTCAAGTGCGACTGACAGCAGGTCATCATTAAACTCAGCAGGGCGTCCAGAGCGTGCTGCATCTGTTAAACAGCAGTCACCATTCCTAAACTTTTGAAACCATCTTTGACATTTCCTCACATGCAGAATATCGTTGCCTTAACGTCCTGAATGTTTCGCGTTGCTTCAGTAGCACTATTCCCTTTTTTGAACTCGTAAAGCATTATATGCCTGATATGCTCTTCTGATACCGCCATGTTTATGAGGGGTTCACATGAAGCAAAACACACGTCTTCACTGGTCAAGGTGTGTAAAGTATGTAGCGAAACACGATAGATCTCCTCTTAGATATAGCCTTTGGAAAATTTATGCTTAAACTGAGTAGGACTAGTTTAAACTTGATCTATCGTAAAAAACGACATTACTTATGGGATGACTCGATATTATGAATAGGATGTAACGGTAGCCATCGTTATACATTCAGTATCTTTACATGTCTGTTAAATCTGCCTGCCAAATAGAGTCAATCGAGGCAGCTGTTGTCTTAGCTGTTTTAAACCTTTTTCTCACCGGCTTATGAAGCGTATAATAAGCATCCTGTCCCTGCAAAAATCTCTCAACATCTTTTTTCCTTACACCATAAACATAAACACCTCTGTACAATCTATTAACGCCACCATAGGACGCGGGACTAGACATGTCATAATAGCGCTTACTTAATACGTTAACCATTTGCGTATTTTAGAAGCACGTGGATAAGGTTGGCCGCCCGCTCTCTTCTTTCTCCTCTTCAGAGACACTGCCGCTGCTGGGGGCGAAGGTGTACTCAGTTGTGACACGTGCGAAGCATGTTCCAAGTCTTTTATCCTATTCAGATTACCTATCAATGTTTTGGGGACATTTGTTTGTTGCAGTCTTGCTTTAATATGCTTCCATCCTGTTGCTGAGGATCTATCCCACTTTCTCACCAGATCATGAACAATATCAACGATATTGGAGCCTTGTACCCTTGTTCCATCAACAATGATCTCGCCTGTATCGGTCCACTGTATGATGGGGTCCTCACTCAATAGATTATAAAGACTTATCCCTTTATTCCTCAATGTATGGGGGAGGCTGTTGTTTAGCACATGTTCGATGTGTTGTGTTCTGTTGCTCTTTGGATGCCCAGGTCCTGTGTCGCTATGCTCAGCACTACTCGAGCTGTGCCTCACGGGGAGCTCTATAGGATGTTTATAATCTTCGTACTCATGAAGAAATTTCTGCAAAGCCTCTTGGTACAAGATCCTTTTCTCATCATGTGACCTTTTACTGTTTAATAGGGATAGCAACTCGTTTCCCATTCTTTTAAGCCTACTTTTACAGGGTTCTAGAACCGCGTCTGGAGTCTTTGAACTTTGTAATGAAGCATACACCTCGTGCTGAATAACAACCACCTTCTTCATTATAATAATCTAGTCAGTAAAGGACCAAAAACTGAAAATAAGATGGGCAGGAACGATCCTCCTCTTTGTACAATAATGCGCTTTTTCTTACCCCACAGTTTGACTTTTATGAGCGCGCGCCCGTATTATGTTCTTGTAACGACGTAAGCGAGTCTTCTGAGAGGGTTTCATTGGTATATTACATTTTATAACATTAAGACAGATTTCACAGATGCATTTTAAAAAGTCAGAATCGATATTTTTAACAAACATCTGCTGCAGTGCCCGAGGCAGTCGTTGATAGATTTATATTAATTCGTGGTATTTCTTTAGCCTATTTGTCATTCTGGAATATACACCGTTTCAGGTTCGCTTGGAAATATATTCGTTTTTAGAAGCACCCTAAACGTGTTTCGCGGGTGAAGGTCACAAAACAAATATCCATAACGTTGGTTTGTGACCTCTTTATAAACCTCCAAAAACTCCTTACGCTGATTCGGGAACATTTGACTGGCTAATACCCCAATTTGTGACACATCTCCACGTTGCCCGAATAAGACTAGATATTGTGTATTTAGCGACACATCGCGCATGTATCTATTTTTTAAAAATAGATTCTGATTGATGAAGAACGCGCTTATGTTAAGGTGGTGGGAGAATACTGTAAATGTCTTGGCAAACGTTTTATCCATCTCCAACATGAGGTCGTCAATTACGATGACTGTATGTTCATTTCCCTTTAACGAATTAACGTCATATACACCCTTGCGGAACAAAACATCATCTTGGTACTCGTTGAACACTGATTGATACGTCGAATAGCACCATATAACTTTATGCACACATTTTGAAAACATCTCCCCCTTTTCTTTAATGATTTTAAGCATAAACACCGTTTTACCACATCCTGTAGGGCCAGATATAATACATGTGGATGGGCTCGTGAACCTGAATTTTTCTAGATTCCATTTTTTAACACGTCACACCCCTAAGTGGGTCATTTACAAAATATTACAAATAACGAGTGCTGCTCCTTATATTTTGCTTTCTTCTTCCACAGAACCGTGAATGACGACGATGTACAGCACCCCATCATCGATATCACGGATGAACCCGTTAACAGTGCATCTACAGTACCCAGGACCGCCGCCGAGCCCTTACCAGCGACACCTGTAGCACGAAACAGTTCAAAGTGGAGGTGTGATGAAGAACCCTCCACGTCAGGTATAAAGTGTTCCAGAGTTGTTAGAACACCAGTAACAGAACCCCAACCCTCAACGTCTTACGCAACAAACCCCACAATAGTACCTTCCGCCAATATACCCCCTTATTCGGATGCATGCTCCACAGCAGCTCCCCGTTCTGTTGAGGCTGCAGTAATAGAGCCCCAACCCTCAACGTCTTACGACACAAACCCCACAATAGTGCCTTCCTCAAATATAGCCTCTTGTTCAGCTCCTGGTACAACCTCCACAGCAGCTTCCCGTTCTGTTGAGGATGGCATAACATTCGAGTTGGTGCGCACCGCAACCCCTACCCCGGCCTTGACTAGAAATCGATATATAGTCAGGGTTGATCCTAGATACATGTATAGCAACGGTATTGAACACGGACTACGGCGCGTAGTAGAGCGTATTGTAGAGTTTGCCCTTCAGAACCGCGACGAGCGTGAAGTCAGGACGAGGCTGTCCTTCGGATTCGGGTCAAATGACGGTGATGTAGATGATTTTTGAGTAGTAATACCGTTCAGGCGTTTGGCGGCTGAAGATGTAGATTATATATTAGGTCGTATAATGCAGGCCTCTCAAAGTAGTATAGCCTCCAATGTGGACAACTTCACGGTAAATATTGACCGTGTATTCCGTGTTGCGGGTCATAGTGCCACACCTTATACTCTTAACTTCAATTCTCAGGCTATTTTTAGACGGCATATAAACGTCGATCGTGGTTGCGGCTTTATAGGAGTAGTCTTAGCTCGTATGTTTACTGTACTAAATACACAGGCCACAAAAATTTGGCTGTACGGTCGTGGAGCGTGCCCGTAAACTAGCTCTAGACTGTGAACTTGAGTTTGACTGTAATATGGGTCCTGAAGAGCTGAGAAGGGTAGAACAGGAAATGAATGCTCGTATAGTTGCATTTGGACTGGATGATCGTCGTAGAACTGTGTATGTTTTTAAAAGCTGTGTGAGAGATCGTACAAGACCCCTACTTATTTTAGGACCGTCAGGTACAACATATCTCTCAATCCGTAATATAAGGTGCCTTTACGCGAGTTATGATAAAAGTCGAAAATATGGACGACATCATGATTTGTGTAAAGGGTGTCTCGAGTTTGCGGACGATATAGTGAAACATTGTAAAGAATGTCACATGGTGTGTGTGTAGTGTAAAAGTTCCAAATGCGAAAGCCGTGTAGTTGAATCTGAGAAGAGGGATTGTAATGTGTGTAGACGCACATTTTTCAATAATAGCTATTTTGAGCTCCATAAATCAATTGGTACGTGCAGGAAAATGAGAATCTGTGAATGTGGTATGTTTCACACCTTGAATGGTAGCGGCGAGTTCAGGCATAGTGGTGACGCAGTTCACTGCTCTACATGCCATAAGAAATATAAGGCGGTTGGTGTAAAGCATGCATGTTATATGAAAGATGCTAAGCCTAAAAACAACCCTTGTATAACTGTATACTACGATATAGAAACATACACGAACGCTGAAACCAAAGAGGTTATTCCACATTTACTTGTGTGCCAGACTATCTGTGATGAGTGTATGGACATCGAGTGTGATGAGTGTCACAAATGTGGTAAACGGACAAACGTTTTTAAAAAGAATGTCCACGATAGCCCTGTGAAGCTATTTGTGTCCTATATTGTCAAGTTAGCGGACAAGTTCAAAAAAATTACTGTGTACATTCACGCCCATAACGGGACAAAATTTGACACACAGTTCCTTTATAAGGAGTTGCTTGAGCACGAGTCCTCTGAGATATTTAAAGGTGATCCATTGAAAAGAGGCAACAAATTAATACATATGCAAATAAGAGGTAATGTACAATTTAAAGACACTTTATTATTAACACCTTGTAAATTAGCAAAGCTAGCCAAGGTGATGGGCGTAGCAGCTGAAGTTTCAAAAGGATATTTCCCTTACACATTCCTCACTAGTGAAACTTTAAATTGCGTAGGACTACCTCCACCCAAACATTACTTTAATTATGAATATATGAGTACAGATGAACGTGAAGATTTTGATCGATACTACAAAAGTTTTAATGAACGTAATCCTCATAATATAATTGATGAATGTGAGCGTTATTGCGTGAATGATGTCGTTTCAAATGCGATCCGCTGCAAATCGCAACGACCATCGCCTCATTATGTTTTACGGTGTTCAAGAATAACTTCATGCCTAAAGATACCTTAGCCATTATCCACAGAAACAACCCTCGCAGATATGGGCACAAGGCTATTTACTGGCTCATGCATCTACAGCAGCAGACAGGTGTATACATAAAGCATGCCCGCAACACGGGTGAAGTACCCATTAAGGTTAATGGTCGTGTTTTTTGGGTTGATGGTCTAAGTGAAAACCGTACCACTGGCGAGAAGACTGTGTACTCCTTTAACGGTTGCTGGTGGCATGGATGCCCCGTCCTGAGTGTGGAATTGCAGATGTCCACGGTAGATCTCCTGCCGACTGTCTTGCGTGGACCCGCACCCGCGATCAACTTATAGGCTCCCAGTTCACTCACAAAGTCTTGTGGGAGCATGAATATGATGCCTGGATGGAGTTCGATGAGAAGTATCGTGAAGAAATAAACACGATCAAACGTTCAATGGTACAGGATCCTCTCAAATGCGGTGATAGCTTGTTCGGTGGGGGTATAAATCCCTTCAAGCTATACTTTCCACCTACGGAGGGTGTGAAGCTCCATTACTACGATTTCTGTTCTTTATACCCCTACGTGATGAAGAACAATTCGTACCTTGTAGGTGCACCTGAAAAAATGGTGGGCCCTGCCATACCAACCATCGAGGAGTTTTCGGCCAAATTGAATGACCGCTACTTTGGACTCTTTCGTAGACGTGCTCCCCCCTCGCGATTTATGGATGCCGATCTTACCCGTCGTTATCGATCACAAACTTATGTTTCCCCTGTGTGTGAAGTGCGCAGAAGAGAACAATGGTGATTGTGACCATACACCCCACCAGCTTAGGATCAGAGGTGTATACACAAGCCCTAAGCTGTCCCTAGCCGTTCGTCATGGGTATAGAATAATGAAGATACATGAGGTGTGGAGGTTTCAGAAGCTATCCAACCTTTTCACACCATATATAAACGCATTTTTAAAGGATAAGGTTGAGGCGTCAGGATATCCGCGAGGGGTTGATACCGAAGATGAAAAAACGTCTTTTATTCAGCGTTACCGTGACCACGAAGATATTGTAAAGAATCCTAGCAAGCGCTTTACTGCAAAGTTGTGCCTAAACAGTCTTTGGGGAAAATTTGCGCAGAATACCACCGGCAAAGGGAACGTTCATTTGGCGCAAAGTTATAGCGAAGTGTGGGATTATGCCAACGCAAAGAGGTCATGGAGATTGTGAATGTAGGTAGTACTTACATAATAAAGTACGACAATACCGAATTGTCCACAGACACCTCACGGGTTACAAACATTCCTGTAGCCAGCTTCACAACAGCCTACGCCCGCATCAAACTTTGGGGCCTATTGCATTTTCTTTGGCGGCGGGTATTGTATGCCGATACAGATAGCGTGATATTCACAGCGAGGAGGGGTGAGTACGTGCCCGCTATTGGGGAGTTCCTTGGTGAGCTCACTGACGAAATCAAGGATGAGTATGGGGACAACGCATACGCCGACTCGTTTGTGTCAACAAGACCAAAAACCTATGTGGTACGAGTGAGGATAGGGGATGATACGAAGTATATCGTGAAGGCTAAGGGTATCACGCTTAACCAAGCGAATCGGCGGGTCGTCAACTTTGATTCGCTGAAGGAGTTAGTGTGCTTGGAAGATGATGAGGGTGACCGCCCGTCCCAACTGACTGTAGGCACACACAATTTTCGGGCACAGAAGCTGGGGGGGCGTGAAGGAGCTTAGGGGTACAAAGGTGTGCCATAACACATACAGGAAACGCTACCAGGTGCCTGGTACATATGACACCGTCCCCTTTGGATACCATAATCTTTGATATGTCTATTGCTAACTTATTTATTACACGTATTTGTAAATATATACACCCTGAATATTTCGTTTATTAAATAAATCGTGTTTCAACTAGCATTTTACTTTGCTTGTGTGCGTGTGTACAGTAAAAAGTTAAGCCCCGCCCACTGTACGACCGGCGACGTGAATCATGCCGCAACCTGAGCAGGCCTCTATCCCTGCGTACTCAGTTGACCTCTGTATACCCTTGAGCTTAGACGTGTATTCTCTCGCATAGAAGAAAAATAGTAGTGGCTACCTTAATATCGGGTGTTCAACATTTATGAAGTGGTATTCTGCTGAGTGCATAGATGTAGTGGATACTGAAAAACTCCCCATTCCCGCCTCCTTTGCCTCTTTTAAGGCTGCATTGAACCGTGCGAAGGATCAAGATATTCAAATACTCTACGGATATTCTGGCGAGGGGATTGTAGGATTTCGCAGGACAAACGATGTACTGAAGTATGTTATACAATTAATCTTTATAAAGGCTCACATATACCGCGTATTAGAAGAAGTAACACGCTCAGAAGATAAACAACAGTTATGGGTAATGAGTCTTGTGGATGAGTGGAGTGATAAGCGGTATTATATCTTGTTACCCATACCGACTACTCGTACCCTACGGCTGAAAATGTAAATCCTGTCATCATGGACAATCTTAAGTATTTTTACCACTATATTAATATATATCATGATGAGGTTTGTCGTGAGGTTGTGGCTAATGGGTTGTGTGAGTTTTAACAGATTTTAGAAATGAGTATCGCTCGTTAAACAAAAAGGTTAAATATGAATATATGTTTCTCTCTAATAGCGCGCCGGCTTGTGAAGATGTTTAGGTTGTGGAAATGGTGAGTGATAAAACATTTAAAAACGTTATAAAATGTGTTTGTCCAAGAGTGTTCGAGCAAGTCTGTACACGCTTTAGCAGTGTGACGCGTTCCCGCGCCACCCACCCGTGTACCTCACGAAGCATACGAGTTCGAACAAACCCATACACGTTTCATCAGCGTGACTCACCCCGCCCCGTCGAGCCGATCCTGCCTCCTGTGACTCACGCGGAGCATACGAGTTCGAACAAACCCATACGCGTTTCATCGGCGTGATTCATTCCTCCCGTCGAGCTGATCTTGTCTCCTGCGGCTCATAGTCAGCTCAGAGCTTGCACCGAGTGGACGTGCCATAGTCATGTCGGAGCTTGAACCGAGTGAACGTGCGAATACGATGGAACTCCCTTTGAGAAGCATTCTCAACTCCTCGTACGACGTCTCGGTGACGAATCATTGCGCGTGTTCAGGCGTGAAACCGGCGCCATTAACTGCGTGCTTGAAACGATCTGTAGGCATGCAAGCAAACGTAACGTTAATTATTTAAGTGTTAAGGAGATGAATAGAATCTTCGTGATAGTTGAGGTGGGCAGAGGACCGTTATAGAATACCAGCTGACGTAGGTACAAGAAGAGAGGTGATTAGTGACGCCTCCTCATATACCATTGTTTGCACATTGTGTGTAAACAACGAACAACCATGCATTGATATACGACTGATGTGGAAGAACACAGCTGATAATGACGTTCTTGTTCCTATACGAAACCGTTTCATCCTCGACAGAATGTTTGAGATCGTCGGATTCCTTAAGCTGAAACCTATATTATATGCTCGTGTTACGGATATGATTTATTTTGACATGGTTCTTGAACACGCATAAACCGCTCTGCTCGACGGATTTATCGAATGTAGGAATGAACAGAGCGAGAATGATCTAGATCTGGATGCATATTTAAAAGGTTTAGATTCTTCGAAATACCCTGAACTTTGGTACAAAGTCCTTGAGAGGTACAGAGCTGAGCTCGCCTAAACTGTTCACCCTGAAGAGTTGTACCTCTATATAGTGGATAGGTGTCGTTACGACTTGGAAGATTATTTCCAATGCCGCTATGCAGAGTGAAGAAGAGTTCACGATTGAAAAGCTCGGGGCGGTAAGAAAAAAACCCTGATTGGGAAGGCATGATTATAAACTTGTATTTAATGTTGTGGTTAGCGATGACCACTTTGTGCGTGCTTTTGATTGTGTTCTAGTCGTATTTAAAGATAACTTTCCCGCCGAGTGTAAAGTGGGCACAAAAATATTATTAAATGATATGAAAGCCATTTATATCGAGTATAGACCGCCGTATCAGTTAAACGGTGAAGTGATGCTTGGACGGTTTTACCACGTCGTACAAAGTAATGGCGATGTGGATGTAGACTCTATCACGTGCGAGTTTAGCGTTTTGCACCGTAGAAAGTAAAGACAATATATATTTTTCCTGTACTAATATGATTATACGTTTCGTATATTTTCAATATATTTAATAAAACTGTGTATATTTTTCCTGTACTAATATGATTATACATTTCGTATATTTTCAATATATTTAATATAACTATATTTTTCCTGTACTAATATGATTATACGTTTCGTATACTTTCAATATAATTAATATAGCTGTGTATATTTTTCCTGTACTAATATTTTGATAATGCCCCGTTTTGTATGATTATATATTTTCCATTCATGATGCTATTATTTGACCATATATATACCCATTGTATGTCTATTTCCATTAATTCGTCTAAATAAACAAAATTATGTATTGGCGTTTCATTTATTCCTTTTTGTTTGTACACAATTATATCATTTGTTTGGTTTCTAAAACGGATTTCAGACTAATTAATTAATTGCTATTTGTCAAATCAAACTTCTAAGCCAAATGGATCTTAAAGTTAGGATATATGTTTTAAATAAATAGCGCAATATGGCACCTCAACTTTCTAAGCCAGATGACGGAAGAATATACGGATTAATTAAATAAATAGCGCAAACTGGCAACTCAGACTTCTAAGCCAACTGACGGAAGAATATATACTTAAATTAATTAAATAGCGCAATTTGGCAACTCAGCCTTCTAAGCCAACTGGCTGTGGCGCCCGTTGGCTCTGTCTGATTAAGCCAGAATATATGGATTATTAAACAGATATTGCTATCTGACAACTCAGCCTTCTAAACCATCTGGCTGAGTAATATATGGAATAATTTAATAAATAACGAATCTGGCAACTCAACTTTCTAAGCCTACTGGTTGCTTAATATATGGTTTAAATAAATAAATAACGAATCTGGCAACTCAGTATTCTAAGCCAACTGGCTGATTAGGGGTCCTGTAAGAGAGCGGCGGGGTGGCTGAAGGACTCATATGCGCTTGGCTCTCGCCGAGTGAAGACCTCTTCCTCTGGGTCCCCTCCTCCTCTCTCTCTCTCTCTCTCTCTCTCTCTCTCTCTCTCTCTCTCTCTCTCTCTCTCTCTCTTAGGTTAGGTATGCCCCTTTGGGGGATTGGTTGGTTCGAAGCCGAAGGGGGTTCTAGTTAGGTAGCAGCAACAGATGTATTATTTGCAGTAGTTTTCTTTTATATTACTCTCCAAGTTCTTCTATAGTGGCTCGGAGGATTCAGGGAGGCTTACTAAATTCTCTGAAGATTCCGGACTCTTCTTATGGCGTATCCAATAAGTTTAATGACTAAGTTCTTCTGAAGAGAGCAAGGCTCGAAGGAGAAGATAAAGACTATCTTTTACTTGTAATTTACTGTTAAAATGTACAGGTAATGCTCAGCCTCTGAATTAGCTTCTGAATAACATATGGAAGATTTTATTTGGGTTTATATCCCAAAACTGCTAACATCATTTTAAATGTTGAAAAGGCTGCATTATTTTGCACAATATTTGAAAATAAAGTAAATCTTTTAGCTGTGGTAAGGTTTAAACGAATAAACAAGATATTTGAAGATGAAGCCATATTTTTATCTTAAACCGCGTACTTTCAGATCTGATGCTATCATGATCTGCCAAGTTAACTAAAAGTGGAAATTGAACTATGCATCTTTACACTAAAATATGCATACGAGTAAAAATTAAAGGTTTAAGATTTACAATTAAATGCTTAGGTAAGACGTGACTTCATCTTTTATACGAAGAGAGAATGTATACAAAATATGAACATTGCAAAGCTTAAGCATGATTCATTATTAAGCGAAGTCTAAAAAAATAATTGAGAGATTTTAAAAAAGACAAGTCACCAATTATTTGGCAAAGTAGAAAGCAAATCAAAAATTTTATCCAAACTCGCGTTGGGCGATTTTGGTCCTTATGTATAAATGAATACACACACGTACATACACTTGATTATAGGCATTATATGAAGTTAAATACATATACGAATATACAGGATTATATAAATACATGAACCATATAACATGAATTTTAAAATGGATACAAGAACTATATAAATGAATACAAGAATTACATGAAGAATAAGATAGTATAGGAATATGGGAATTATTTATGGTTCATTTTTACAGGGCTCTTCCCTCTCGAATGATATTACTATAATAATGTAACATCCTAACTAATGCTAACTAGATGATAACTATGGGTTTATAATACAGATTTATATACACAACATAAGTCGGGTGGTTAAGCCTAGTTCACGTGGTCTGGGTACGCACTCTTGGTCGTGCATAAATAGTTTCATGTTCGGTGTCTTGTTTTTCTTTGTTCCCAGAATGATCTTTTCGCCACAAATATACCGAGGATAATAGTACATACAATAATGATACTAACGGCAGATGTTGAGAAAATTGTTACAGGTTGTAGTATTTGTAAGAGGTTATTTTGGTTATCATCCCAAATTTTAAACCGGCTCAATTGAGCATTCCATTCAGGGGCATGTAGCTCGGGTAGGATGGTTACAGGTTTTATGGAGAGATTTAAGATCTCTATGACGGGTTTAAATTTAATTTGCGACGGGAAGGTGTATGAGTTACAGTATTAAGGGTAACCTTGTACGGGTTGTATATTTGGAGGGTTTTTGAACGCGAGGAGCAACCAATTGGTAGCCGAATAACCATAGGGATTGTGATGAGGGAATAATTCGACGGACACTCGAGAGTAGCGGCAGTCCTGTTCGCGAAAGAAACTCAAATGTCTGGTGCAATTCGTAGTTGGACGGTTTTAGGGGAATAAAAAATTTTAAATGAACATACCGGGGCATGCCGGTCACGAATTAAGTCGATAAAGCAAGACCTAGTAGTTGGAAGAATAACTGGTTTGAGTGGAGGGCAAACGAGTTGTTTATTTGGTTGCGGGAATCGGCAATGGGACGTCGCTATCTGACATCATAGAATAGGCTGACAGATCTTTGGTGAGGAAAAGGTAAGGTAAATACAACCGATAAACATTAGAGTTGTTTTGGTAGGGTGTTGGGAAAGGGTGAAATTTATATACGTCATAAGTGAGTACATCGAAAAATGGTATAATTATGAGGTATGTGTAGGGGCGTGGTCCATGTACAGTCCAGGTGTATTCTAGAAATTGGGATAATTAGTGTGGTTGAGTGGGAATATGGGTGATAATTTTAATTGTGTCTGGGTGGTGTGAATCAAGGACTGAAGTGTTTCCCATGGTATTAGGGTGGAAAGAGTGATTTTTCCATTGGCTAGCTGGGTTGCACGCAAAACCTTGGAATGAATCGTAATTATTTGTTGTAAATACTTATCGATTAGGGTTACTTGTAGGTTAATTATCTCTATTAATTCTAGATATCTTTTGTGTTCTTTGTATTGAGCTAACATGGATTCAAGGTATGTGAATCTGTCCGAAAGGGAGTGGAGGAAGCGATTGTTTTCGTGTAATGACCTAATAGTTTGTTCTAACATGTCTCCATTATACTGTCGATTTCGCGCGAAGAGATTCAATTTGAATTCGATTCTTTTAATATCTTCTTCGGTTGCTAATCCGAATAAACCTTTGAACATTTTTCCTCCTATATCTATCAGTCCCCTTTTATTTCTTTGATTAATTTTTCCGAGTTTTGTTTCCGTTTGTATCCATGGTAATAATATTTCTGATAGGGCGCGTGTGTAGTTCGAATATTTTCGAAGGTATTTTCTAACAGAACGCGACTAATCTGATCTTTTCCCTGGAAAGAACCCTGACTTTACTTTCAAACGTTTTTAATTGGGTTTGTATCTGAAGGAGATTGATCTTGATTCTAGCAGGGGGTTGCAAATTGATAAAAAGGTCCGCGTGTCCTTTCAAAAATTTACCTTCTGCAGCTTTTCTATAACAACTCCGGTAGAAATTTTAATGCTAGGGCTACAAGAGTAAATAATTTGGAAAATTATAAGGGGGACAATTTTATTCATTTCTACGCCTTAGATTATACGGAGCTGGGGGTGGCCGTGTGGATACTTGTGTTTGTGGGCGAAGGGGTCGGCCTCGTTTTGGTGGCAATGGGGGTCGACCGTTAAGCTCGGATTCTGAGCGGGTTCGTTTCTTATGTGAAGGTTCTAGTTCACGTGGTTGATGCATTGGCGGGCGGTATGTAGGGTCCGTGCGTCGATCATCAATCGGTGAGGGTGGTGACCGAGGAGATGGGGATGGAGGATGTGGAGTTGGAGGAGATGGTGGGAGTTCCACTGAGTGATCCTCTCGAAGGAGTTTCTCCAGGGTCTGGGTCCGATGGGACTCTTGGTTCTGGGGCTCCTCTTGTTCAGAGATTGGCTCGAGTACTGGTGGTATTACGAGGTACCAATCTTCGTCATGGGTAGTGGTTCCCGCGGTGACCACTTCAGTTTTTTATCCCTGCTCGATTTGTTAATACCTTGACCTTTGAAGGATAGGCGGCTCGAACGCCTGGCAGCTGTTTTTTGGGAAGGTGTTGTTCGGCAGCTATCTTCAAATTGTCAGCGTGAATGATCTTTAGTTTGGAATGATCCCGGAGGTCGAGGATTTCATAACGATTTTTTCCGAGGTTTTTCATAATCCTATATGGGCCATCCCATTTTGGGTATAATTTGCGATGAGCACCTGGCGGTTTCACGCTCTTCAGATAACATCGCATACCGACGATTATAGTCCGTTGACGGGGATGACGCCTATGTTGCTCTTGCTCCATCTGTTGGTTTCGTTGGTCTAGGGCATAGCGGATTATGTCAAAAATCTTGAAAGATCGTTCAGCTAGTTGCTGATTTGCTTCTGCCATCTCGGAAGATGTTAGAACTGCCGGGTCGTTTGGTCGGGCAAATCAAAAGGTAGACGCTTGTCGTAGTGATAGAGAGACGAAATGAGGGGTGTCCCCGATGGACACATTATAGCCATTGTTGATGGCTGTTTGTACCATGGGAAGGGAATCATCCCATGTACGGGAGGATGCATCGACAACGTGGCGAAGGGCTTCTAAGATCTTTCGATTGTGCCTTTCCACTAAGCCGTTTGCCTGCGGATGGTATGCCACAATGTGTGTTTTTAATTTTACACATGTTACAGAGTGATTCGAACAGTTTGGACGTGAAACTAAGAGCGTTATCCGAAATTAGGATGGAAGGAGTAGTATGATTCTGGATGACGCGTTCCACTAGGGCTCTGCCACAGTTTCCGAGGTCTGGTCTGGAATGGCAGCTACTTCGCTGTAACGCGAGAAGTGGTCCGTAAACACAATGATGTACTGGTTTCCCTTTGATGTTTTGGGAATGGTCCCAGTATATCCATTCCAGTTCTTTGCCAGGGCCTTTGGCATACTGGATATTTATGCAGGAGCTGTGGATGGTACGTTGCCCTTATGTTTTAAACACGACGGACATTCGGCGATGTATTCATGTACCTTTCTGTTCATTCGGGAAAATGGTATCGCTCCAAAAGACTCTTGATGGTGCGATCCGGCCCCATGGCCATACAAAGGTGAGTCGTGACAAAGTCCAATGGCTATATCGACGAGATCCTTTGGTATCTCCACGAGGTCGTTTCCATCTTCGTTCCTGAAATGTACGAGCCCATCTTTGAGGTTGTACTGTTCTTTTACCTTCGATGGTTCCTTTTGTTCCAGGCGCGCCCGAAGGTTTTGGGTGTGTTGGTCCTGTTGTTGGGAGTATTGCAGACACTCGTAGTCGAACACAGGAAGAATTCCTATTTTATTCACTTGGGCGTCGGGCTTGAGTCTCGACAATCCGTCTGGAATAACTTGAAGTTTTCCCGGTTTGTATACGATTTTTGCCGCAAAGTCCTGAATCAACAGAGCCCATCTACTCAATCGTCCTTCAAGTAGCTTGTCCTTGAAGAGGTACGTGAGTGGCTTATGTCAGTCTTGATGGTTACATCGTAGCCATAGACGATATTTCGGAATTTTTTCAAAGCCCAATATACCGCTAGGGCCTCTCGGTCCGTAGTGGAATAATTCCGTTGAGGTGCAGAGAGAAGTTGACTGGCATAAGCAATGGGTAATTCCACACCATCTACGTCCTGTAATAGGACGGCTCCTAGTCCATAGGAGGAAGCATCTGTGGCTATGACGAAGGGTCTTGTGTAATCAGGATATTGTAGGATGGGATGACAGGTTAGTTTACCAATTAAAGTTTCAAAGGCATGTTGGTGATCGGATTCCCAGTTAAATTTCGAATTTTTCTGGAACAAATTAGTAATGGGTTTAGCAATATTTGAAAATTGGGGGAAAATTCCGATAGAATCCGACAAAACCAATAAATGCACGGGCGTCGTCGATGGTTTTGGGTACAGGGTACCTTTCCAGCGCTTCGAGTTTGGCTGGATCAGGTTTAATTCCTGTGGAGAGAGTAGGAATCCTAGGTATACCAGGGATTCTTGTAAAAAATTGCACTTTGCAAGCTTCAGTTTAAGGTGTGCTTTTCTCAAGCGTGATAGCACATTCTGAAGACGTTGAAAGTGTGTTTTTATGTCCGAACTGTAGACGATAATATCGTCAAGATAAACGAGAGCTTCGACACCTAATAGGTCGGAAAGGACTATATTCATCAACCTAGAGAAATTAGCAGGCCCATTTCGGACTCCGAAAGGTAAAACCTGGAATTCGTAATGGCCTCGGTTAGTGGAGAAAGCAGTCAATGCCCGAGATTCGGGACTGACCTCCATTTGCCAATAACCGATGCTAAATCGAGGGATGAAAAAAGTTCGCTTTCCCTACGTTCAGAATTGTTTCCTGCATGTTTGGAATCGGGAAACGGTCTGGGATGGTAATGTGTTCAGGCGTCTAAAATCTATACAAGGGCGAGATGTTCCGTCCTTTTTGGAGACGAGAATCATAGGAGCGGACCAGGGACTAGCTGAAGGCTGAATGACATCCTGCTCCAACATGTCCGTGATGTGTTCCTCAATAGTGACTAATTGGGAATGTGGAACCCGATAGGGAGGAATGAAAATGGGTTTGGAATTGGGTTCCAACTTGATTTCAAAAGGGACCAAATTAGTTCGGCCCAGAGGATCTCCTTTTAGGGCAATCACATCTCTATTTCTTATCAGGAAATCGAGAAGTGATTCCATTAGTTTGGGATCCTGTAAAGCTGGTGACTCCTGAAGGGAGTGCTCCAGACATTTCTTATATTCTTCTTTTAATACTGAAGGATTTAACTCTAAGGAACTGGAAACACGATTTATCGTACTGGTGGAAATCTGAATCTATTTCTACTGTGGAAACAGTTCCTATTTTCTGATTTGAAGTTAATTCTATAGGCTTTTTCCTTTGTTTAAACAAACAACAGGGATAGCTGAATTCTGACTCTGACTAAGGACTTGGGCAATAAGAACATCTCTTTTGAAATTACTTTTCTCTGTAATCAGAGTACGCTCTGACTCTAATAATTTTCCTTGACTGTCGACTACTTTTGCTAGGAAACAAATCTTCTCATAAGGTGCTACTGTTATATGCTCGGTAGGGCATATGAAAAATTGTGAATCTGACTCTGGTTCGGCGACTAAAATTTGCCTTATTGGCTGAACTGAAGCTGGCTGAACTGAAACTGGCTGACTGGAAACTGGCTGACTGGAAACTGACTGACTGGAAACTGACTGACTGGAAACTGACTGACTGGAAACTGACTGTGTTGATCCAACTGGATTCAACAACTGGAACTGATTACCCTGGGGTCTGATTTCTGGAGCGGTTGTCCCTCTGGATGCAACCGGCTGACTTGAACTGCTATCAAGTGGAGGGGGTTTCCTATTTCTTTCGGAAATCTGAACTGAACTAATTCTATTAGCATTAAGCTGTCTGTTATTCTCACGGAGATGGTGTGTCCTATTTCGACACTTTACTAACTTTCCGGCTGGGTAAATCTCCCATTGATTCCGGTTAAAAAAATCCATACCTAGTAGGATATCTGTCTGAAAGGTGGCGACTGTGTCCACTATACAACATTTCGGGGTATACCGCGTTTCCAACTTCTAAATATAATTCAATTTCTCCGTATGTAGGTATGGGTGTGCCCGTAACTCCTCTGAGTTGACAGGAGGGTGCCTTAATTTCATATTTGTAATTGTACTCTCTAGTAATTCATCTACACATTGTTTCTTAATTAACGTCGCGTGTGCTCCTGTATCTAGGAGAGCAGTTAAATCTTGGTTATCAGTGCTACAATTTATTATTAAATCTAGGAGGTCCGCACCTATTATCCTGATGGGGAGTTTGTGTGCGTATCTGGGTTCATTACTGTAATTTAGGAGGGAGGAGGTTGAACTGCTGCCTCCAATGTAGGGTCTAAAAAAGGGCTCGAATGTCTTCTATGGGAGGACCTGGGTCATATTCTACGGGATACCATACGCTGGAGGGTGTTCTTGAAAACTGTACTCTGGGGAAAATGATTCCTCGGGTACTTCTACGTACCGAACTAGACTCCTTGCTGTTGTACTGGGTTTGTACATGGGGTATAATGTGGTTGACCCTGTGGTCGTAATCTATTTGGTTGGTGGTTCGACTGAGGCTGGGAATGGACTGGTTTCTGGGGATTGGGACTTTTGGGAACGTTTGGTGGTTTGGTTTCTGAAAGTGGGGCCTATACCCTGCAGGGGCTTTATCAGCACATTTTGGCGATCGCCACGGCGATGACCATGTTCGTGACAGTGGGAGCAATAAGAGGGATAATGCACTGACTTATCATGTGCCCAAAGCTATCGCAGTTAAAACACTGTGGAGGAGGGCGTGTATTCTGGGTTTGGGGGGCTTGTTTCTGGGGTGGTGTCCCTGCATTGGCCTCGATTTATAGGGTTGTTGTTGTTGCTGTTGGTGTTGTGGTTGCTGCTGCTGAATGTAATGTACAGGGGTTTCTCTACCCTTTCGGTAGTTCTGGTTTGCTAAATCTGGGTAATGTTCCCGTGTTTTATAATTACACAGGTTTGTCAACATTTAAAAACTCCTGAAACTTTTTTTTAGGTGCTCCGGGTAGGTTTTGGTAAATTGTTGCTACTAAGTTTCTTTGTTTGAAGTGAAAGTAATGCCACATGCATTTTCTGCGGCTCGGAGGGCTTCTCCTACAAGTTTATGTGTTCGTGTAATAAAATTGTTTAAATCTTCGTTCCTCTTTCTTCCATTTAGCTTGGAAGACTGCTTCTAACGTGGCTAAGGGTTGTGCAAGTGTTATTTCTTTAAAAAATTCTAATAAGTTTTGTTTAAAATTGTCCCATGTTGTAGCTTCGCTAATTGATGGGACGTAGGTGACTGTGTCATGAGCATTCCCTTCTTTAGGGTCGATAAATCTTTTTGCTTCCCTAATTTTTATATCATCATCGGTGATTTTCGCGTAAGAAATGTTGCTCTAAAGACTCAATCCAAGGTCTTACGCGTGGTTCAACAAAGTGATTATCTATGGTCCCCTTAAAAATTAAAACAGTATGGGGAAGGTTTACTAGTCCTAAGTTAATGTATGCTGGGGCGGGGGTTTGAGACTGAGACATATTGGCTTGTTCTGGATCTGAAGTTTGTGTGTTTGGGAGTATGTTTGAAGGGCGCGGGGTAGGTGGAAAAATGGGTGTAGGTAAATTTTCGATGTCAGAAAGCGCACCGTCTGAATCGCTCATATGTGAAGGTACTATTAATGTGTTCTAATTAGGTCTGCTTGACCGATCTTAATTTATGGAATGATCACTTAAGGGGTTTTCCTAACTACACTATCTAAAAAATACACATTAAATAAATGCACAATAATTTGCCTAACTAGGGGAAAATTTGAAAAGATTGCAAACAAAATAATAATAAAAAAATAAACAAGATTATTCTGGTACTATGTTGGTACATTAAATAAAATTATACTATACTAACTATAATAGTGAAAATAACTGTGAAATAACTATCTGTGAATAACTCTGTGACATTAACTCTGTGACATTTAATTCTGTGACAATAATTCTGTGAAATAACTGTTTCATAAAAAAATGTATCACTGGTGTATGAAGTGTTCACTGTTTTTTGTTAATTCTGGCTCAATACTAAATATTAACTGTTAATAATACTGACTTTTCAAATGTTTAGAGATTATTTAAAAAAGAGTTTGTACTTAACAAGATTCCTACGGCGAAATCCTTAGACGTGTCCTGAAGACGTGTCTTGCTGGCCACTTGTTCTTGGATGAAAACTAGGCGTGGAGAACTTGGAGTCGTGACACACCGGTTCAAGGGGGATGTGACGAACTAGAAGTCGTGACACGCCGGTCAACTGGGTGTTGGTTCTAGTTCCAGGGTCTGGAAGACTGGAAGAATCCTGGATGCAGAAGTTGTCAGTTGTAAGATCCTGGTTAAAGGGTCGCCAGTTGTTAACCCCTCCGTCTATGGCCTGGGTTGGTTCGAAGTCGACGGGGTTCTAGTTAGGTGGCAGCAACGGATGTATTATTTGCAGTAGTTTTCTTTATATTACTCTCCGAGTTCTTCTATAGTGGCTCGGAGGATTCAGGGAGGCTTACTAAATTCTCTGAAGATTCCGGACTCTTCTTATAGCGTATCCGGAAAGTTTAATGACTAAGTTCTTCTGAAGAGAGCAAGGCTCGAAGGAGAAGATAAAGACTATCTTTTACTGTAATTTACTGCTAAAATGTACAGGTAGTGCTCAGCCTCTGAATTAGCTTCTGAATAACATATGGAAGATTTTATTTGGGTTTATATACCCAAAACTGCTAACATCATTATTATTAAATGTTGAAAAGGCTGCATTATTTTGCACAATATTTGAAAATAAAGTAAATTTTAGCTGTGGTAAGGTTTAACGAATAAACAAGATATTTGAAGATGAAGCCATATTTTTATCTTAAACCGCATTTTCAGATCTGATGCTATCATGATCTGCCAAGTTAACTAAAAGTGGAAATTGAACTATGCATCTTTACACTAAAATATGCATACGAGTAAAATTAAGGTTTAAGATTTACAATTAAATGCTTAGGCAAGACGTGACTCATCTTTTATACGAAGAGAGAATGTATACAAAATATGAACATTGCAAAGCTTAAGCAGGATTCATTATTAAGCGAAATCTAAAAAAAATGATTAGAGATTTTAAAAAAGACAAGTCACCAATTATTTGGCAAAGTAGAAAGCAAATCAAAAATTTTATCCAAACTCGCGTTGGGCGATTTTGGTCCTTATGTAAAAATGAATACACACACGTACATACATTTGATTATAGGCATTATATAAAGTTAAATATATATACGAATATACATGATTATATAAATACATGAACCATATAACATGAATTTTAAAATGGATACAAGAACTATATAAATGAATACAAGAATTACATGAAGAATAAGATAGTATATGAATATGGGAATTATTTATGGTTCATTTTTACATTTATGTATGCTGTTCCGAATCGTTCGCGTCAAATGCTGGAGGCATGCATCAAAGCATGCATTAGTAGTATAGCCGAAAAAGGTTTAGAGTGCAGAAATGTTGCAAGTGATTACGTAATGTTGCAAAGGGGGTGGGGTTGTTGCAAAGGGGGTGGGGGTTGTTGCAAAGGGGGGTGGGGTTGTTCCAAAAAAAGGAAAAAAAGGGGGAAAAAGGGAAAAAGGGGGAAAAATTCCCCCCAAAGGGCCCTTTGTTGCCAACCGGGGTTGCAAGGGGCATGCAACTTGGAGGCGGAGTTCTCCCCCAAGCTATTCCCCCCAAAGGGCCAGAAAGGAGAGAAAAGAGGAGAGAAAGGAGGAGAGGTGTTCACCTGGCAGGAGCCAAGTGCATATTAAGACTTCAGCCGAGTAGGCGTTGTTTTATAGGCTCCTAATCAGCCAGTTGGCTGAATCAGTCAGTTGGCTGAGCCAAGGTGGGGAGGGGTACACCTGCAGGAGAGAGAGAGAGAGAGAGAGTAGTTGCCTTTGATTGCAAGGCATGCAACTTGGAGGCGGAGTTCTCTCCCAAGCTATTTTCGTTTACCTAACCTAAGAGGCCTCTAAGGGGTTTTCCCAAAGGGCCAGAAAGAGAAGGACCAGAGGTCCTTGCTCGGCTGGGAGCCGAGCCTGTAATGACTCCGTCAGTCGTCTCTCGGTCTTTTATAAACCTCTATTCTGGCTGAGTTGCCAGATAGCGCCATGTATTCAGTTGCCAGATAACGCCATGTGTTCCAGATAGCAAAAACCATATATTAATCAAATTACCACAATATATGATGGTAGATGAATCCAATTAAATTCTGTTTATTAAATAAATAATTTTTACACACTTAATTTTTATTATAAATATTTAAGTCACGAATATCAGTGGGGAAAAGAAAATTTACAAAACACACGAGCCTCATTCCCCCCCCCAATCCCCTGCGAAGAAAATTGAAAAAAAAAGAAATCTAAAGAAATTAATCAATTGAAATTAGCCAAAATACACAGATAGCGCCATGTGTTCCAGATAGCAAAAACCATATATTCATCAAATTACCACAATATATGATGGTAGATGAATCCAATTAAATTCTGTTTATTAAGCAAATAATTTTTACACACTTAATTTTTATTATAAATATTTAAGTCACGAATAACGAAACGAAATGAAAATTTACGAAACACACGAGCCTCATTCCCTCCAATCCCCTGCGAAGAAAATTGAAAAAAACGAAATCTAAAGCGATTAATCAATTGAAATTAACCAAAACACAATCCGCTATAACGGGGTCGGACGCCTAATGACATCTTTATATTTTCGAAGAACACCTGCTGGTTGAGAGATCTTCCTTCAAGACCGCTCTTGATGTGGATATATATATATATATATATATATATTAAACGAATAAACAACTCGTGCACACACACACACACACACACACACACACACACGAGGAAAAGGAGACTCTGTGTCAATTCGAATCGTCCCCCTAGAGACCTTTTTCTGACCGAGAGTCAACCTTTCTTCGTCTACTTGAACAAAAACCACCTTTCACACCAATTCTTATTATTATCATTATTATTATTATTATTTCTACAATGAAAATATTTTATATTTACGCGTAATTTGTATGGTGTCATATTCTTATAACTACATCTTAACTGCTTAAATCTTTGATTTTTGATATTTAGTGTTAGAAGTGAAAATTTAGCACAATTCATACTAGACCTCGATTGCTCACTATTTCATCGAGATAATTAAAGCTCATATACAGGACCTGCATTGTCTATAAGATCTGCGGGAAACTCTGAGTAAGTGGAAATATTATTTTCTCGAAAACTATGAGTGATAGAAAAATTCTGAAACCATATTTGGAATCAGTATCAAAAGTTCTATAAGAAACACCAAATAATTTTCAAGAAATGTTGTCCCCTAGTGTAATTTCTCGCCGAATTGGAAAGGTTTTCACTCCGCCTTAGACCCACAGTTTAACGTGGATTCAGAAATACAACTCGTCGATTGCTCACTATTTCATCGAGATAATTAAAGCTCATATACAGGACCTGCATTGCCTATAAGATCTGCGGGAAACTCTGAGTAAATGGAAATATTATTTTCTCGAAAACTATGGGTGATAGAAAAATTCTGAAACCATATTTGGAATCAGTATCAAAAGTTCTATAAGAAACACCAAATAATTTTCAAGAAATGTTGTCCCCTAGTGTAATTTCTCGCCGAATTGGAAAGGTTTTCACTCCGCCTTAGACCCACAGTTTAACGTGGATTCAGAAATACATCTCGTCGATTGCTCACTATTTCATCGAGATAATTAAAGCTCATATACAGGACCTGCATTGTCAATAAGATCTGCGGGAAACTCTGAGTAAATGGAAGTATTATTTTCACGAAAACTATGGGTGATAGAAAAATTCTGAAACCATATTTGGAATCAGTATCGAAAGTTCTATAAGAAACACCAAATAATTTTCAAGAAATGTTGTCCCCTAGTGTAATTTCTCGCCGAATTGGAAAGGTTTTCACTCCGCCTTAGACCCACAGTTTAACGTGGATTCAGAAATACATCTCGTCGATTGCTCACTATTTCATCGAGATAATTAAAGCTCATATACAGGACCTGCATTGTCAATAAGATCTGCGGGAAACTCTGAGTAAATGGAAGTATTATTTTCTCGAAAACTATGGGTGATAGAAAAATTCTGAAACCATATTTGGAATCAGTATCGAAAGTTCTATAAGAAACACCAAATAATTTTCAAGAAATGTTGTTCCCTAGTGTAATTTCTCGCCGAATTGGAAAGGTTTTCACTCCGCCTTAGACCCACAGTTTAACGTGGAAACCGAATGCTCTTTTAAAAATATAATTAGGATATATTTCTTTATTATAAAGTCCTCTCGATTACATTAGTGACTAATGATCCGGGAATAGTGGGGGAAAAATATTGACATGGTAAAGACAGCAAGGAGTAATACGAGCATTAAATCTATTGGAGAAAATATAAAGATGCCATTACTCGTCCGGACCCGTTATAGCGGATTGGTACACGTCATAGCTCCACCCAGCTACACTGGCAGCCAATCACTACGAACATCTGGTCTTTTGGGGCGGAGCTTGGCGATTGTGCATATAAAAGGGGATATTTTTCAGTTGGGAGTAACAGTAGCTATTTTCGCTTCAGTGAATAATCATTCCCTCCACCATGGACCTGTACGTCTCCCAGGATTTGTATGAAGAAAGTGACACTGCAGCATTAACGGCAATTAGTCTTTTTAACGCGATTGACCGTGATGAATTATTTCCAACGCAAACCGTTGAAGATATTTGCAGTGACGCTCCTTACAATCCGACGCAAGGGACTACCATAGAAATGTAAGTGACTATAATTCGATTTATATATATGGAGAGTTGTAGTATCTCGTCAAATACTTCATTTAGATACTAGCCAAAAATCGAAATTTTTTTTCATGGCAATCAATGTTATTTGGTTTTACCTCTTATACCCATTATGCTAAAATCGAATTTTTTTATGGTAATCAATGTTATTCCTCTTAAATGAACCAAAGATAATGGGGATCTGTCTGAATACTCTGTATATGTTTTAAAAGAATGAACATTATTCCTTTAAGGTCCGATGAGGATTTGACACGTGTTATACAATCTTTTGAAGAATCTCGTGTCATGAATACGGAGGATATACTGATCAGTCAGCAATGTCACACCGAAATAATGTAAGTGTTTTTCGAGCTTTTTGGGGTAAGAAGACACAATATATTTTCATAAATTTATTAAATGAAAGAAATCAGTACAATAACCAACTACAGAATATACCGTTACAAATATACGAACAAAAACATTATAATATACAACGACTACGTACAATTGGAAAACGGATTTTTATCTGTCTGCATACCATTTCATCGTTTCGGCGAGTGTGACACGGGTCAAATAAATTTAAAAAATTTATAAATTCTTTATCACTTGACATATGCGTGAGAAATGAGACGCAGTACATTCCGCAAACATTACTAAAATATCCTTGTATACGAAATGGGTTCCATACAACTTCGGGAATATGTAACTGAGCGAGAAATTTTACAATAATACGGTCACTCCAGGGTTGAGTACCGAGTGAATCAAAATAGTACAGGCTCTGTCTATTTTTAAAATAGACAGCGATCCAATGAATCCCTTCATTACCGATGACATCTGTGTTCACAATAAGACTACCGCATTCTCGCGTACTTGGCAAACTCAATGTTTCATTCTTCGCAAACACGCCGATAAATTGGGAACGTGTGACTCGTTCCATTACTTTCTGAAGTGTATTAGCATCCATTTTAAAAGTCAGTGATAACGCTCCTAAATCTATCTACTTCTATTAGGGCTTGCGATTCAAGATATACTAGTACACTAATAGGAGCGTCTATAGGCTTGGCGAATTCCAGCCGCACTGAGATGTTTCCGCTCTGCTGTGGGGTTAAATGGGTATTTACGCTAGCAGATAAGTCAGGTGTAATGTCAAACGGATAAAGGTTAAATTGATCAATGAATTCTTCCTGCGTTACCCCATTACCAAGCTCATCACAATCACCTGCAATATGGGTCAGATTACTATAGGCTCTGGCACAAAGAGGTAACACAGCATCTGATGAATAGTCCGTACCCATTGTTCCACCCAAAGCAGTGCCATTAACGTATAGAGTTATATTTTTAAGTCCGAAATTCTCGAATTTAAAGGCACTCTTTTTATATTTTCCATTCACCGAAGCATGGTCCTGCATGCCGATTAATATCCTTTTAGGAAGATTTCCCAGGGCAATGTTTTCTATCTGCTTCGATGCCAACCCTGCAGGAACCGTATATAGTTTGATTTGCACTCTGTTAATAGGATATTTCACTGTAGCGTTTAGTAAATTTTTCTCAATTTCTAGTTGTTTTGGTGAACTTAATTTCACACGCCGTACGCGGAGGTATGTGTCCATAATGTGAACCACAACCGGCTTTGCACCCTCCTCTTGATCAGTATCAAGATTTAAGCAGATCTCAGGACTCGTGCGGGTGAGCTTTATTTTCATATCCACCACGTTGACAAGCAACTTCTGGAAAGTGAAATCTGTGTGCAACCATCCAAAACACGTATATTTTCTTTTTAGAATTTTTAAATTTGTCCTTTATACTATTTTCATCTTTAGTTTGATAATATCCCTCGGCACTTAAAAAGGTAGCCTTCGCTTCTTTGGAAAAGTTGAGGACATTTTCCAGATAGGCTCGTAGATGATAGTACCCCGTGCCTGCCGATATGTTGGTCTGATTTAAATATACCGTCACACTGGTTGAATATGGATGCAGAAAGTTTGTTTCAGGGTGTACAGCATATTGTCATCGCAGACCGTTCCATCAGAATGGGCTATACGTAGCTTAGCGTACATGTGCACGCAGCTTGGATCAAAAAAAGTAAGGGCCTGAGCTGGGTATCACGAATTCTATAGGTGCACTCGGGGAACTAATTGTGTTTAAAGGGTTAATTTGTAATAAAGTCACTGTGCTCAATAGAAACTTGGATCGGAGGCAGCTAAAAAAGGGACAGCTCCGATTTACAGCATTGTGAACTACATGGGTGGATGAAGCGTGCCATGGCGAAATAGTGACTCCTCTCTCGACAAGTGGTAACAAACTATGATTCATGAGATCAAATGTCCTTAGCTTATATCAGTCAAAAAAGTGGCCAACCATAGGTTTCATTCGCTTACAGCACTTCTTTTTTTTGATAGCCTTTTACGTTTAATACCACGTGACCCTTCTTCTTCCGGGAGTCCTCTTCTTCCGCCACTACGCATTTTTCTCTTTGCATCTTTGATGTTTCGTCCCGTGTACGCTTTAAATGTTTTTTTAGAGCTTCTTTAGGTTTAGCCCCGGTCAATATGTCTTCTGCAGTGTTAAGGCCTGATTGTAGCGCTTTCCTTCCAAGGTATCTGGCCCCCCTCTTCAGCAAAGGAACAGCCGTACGTAGTATGGATGAAAAATGGATCCAAGTCCACTACCGCGCTGGTATCTCCCCCTCGCTAGACGGTGAAAGGCTTTCTATCCATTATAACTCAGTGCGTCGAAAGTGTAGCTTCACTGTTAAGCTCCCCTTACCGAATGGGAAGTTTTCACACCCTCAATCGTTCTTATATATATTGAGATATTGGTTTATTAAATTTTTGCGACATTCACATAATGGTCTGTCATATGTAATACTCAAACTCCTTCCTCTATGGTTGGGGATGTGAGCAATGCGCAGCAGGCGCGCCTGGGTATCCCCAACAAATTGGTGCTCCACTATATTACTGTAAATATAGCACATGTCTGGGGCCTTTCAGCCAATTTCTCCATCTTCAATTGATACTTTAATCTGGACAAGTCATGCTGTGTCTCGTGAAATGTGTCTCTTTGGAAGACTGCGCTATATCGGGCCATTGGTTAGAATTTGGAACTTTCTATGGTCTTTATACGTCTGTTAGTCCTTTAATTTTAGGATTAGTGTATGTTGCAGGGTTGTTTACAATTTCGTATACTAAATCAATCGTAAGGTTTGAGTTTCTTAAACTTACGTTTAAGCCTCTCACAACATCCTCGGCCGAACTATTGACCCGTCCTAGTCTTACTTCTGTACTGTAATACCGTGCAACCTCAGTCGAGCGATACGCATAGTTTCATCCATAGCTACCCCAGCTTTTTCACACTCGTCAATGTCTCTAAGAATCGTAAAAACGGTTTCTTTATGTTCATATTTAAAAGATGGTGTCCAGCTGAATTTCGCATATCCCCACCTCATACGAATCACGACCCATTTCAATGTGCTTGTGGAGCTCTGTTACAAAGTTGGATAGTGGTGTGTTAGGGTGTACAGACAGGGACGAGGAGGACGGGAGTGTGACGTAGAAATGGTTAGGAGCCATGTTGCATACTATTTAAGCTTCATTATTGCATCAGCTTTTATATAGGTGTTGAGCTTTCTGGGTACCCTAGCCATTTCAGCAGTACATTTTTTCTCTTTCCTGAACCTTTGCTTCCTAAAATTTTCTCAATTTTAAACACATTTTTTCTAAATTAAACGCAACTTTCTGCAATTCTCGCGTAAAAACCTCCTGAGATTTCTTCCCCATTCAATCTTCAATGTAATACATCATTATCTCACCTTTAGGTCTCATAGCCCTAACTTTAAAAATCTCGTGTGTCCATCCTTGCTCAAAACCCTTTGCGATTTTATTTCCGAACGCGACAGCCTTACATAATCATTGATTTTGAAGCGCGCCGAGTGTGGTGTTGGTGGTGATCCATCTCTCCTCGGGAGCGTACCTCTTTCTAAAACTTCGTTAGGTGTTGTCCCAATCGTGCGATGGTGTGAGCGGTTGTAGGATGATGCCAATGATTCCAGAATGTCTAGAAATCTGTGTTTTTATGTGTAAATAACGGTGCATGCGTTCCTTTATGGTCGCTGACTCTTTCAGCTAAAGAGCCTTATGTATAGAATTGGTTGTGTAATAGCTGATATTAAACTCTGTCCAACATGTTCTGAAAAGCACGGCCTATAAATTCCTTCCCATATCCATACAAAAATAGCAAGGAACCCTGTTTTCTTTTAACATTAGCGTTTTGGTGGCTTTAGCTACTGTTTCAGGTGATTTATTTTTCAGAGGAACTAGCCACAGATATCTAGAGAATACGTTATTATGAATAGAATGTAGCGTAACCATCGTTATACACAGAATATCTTTGCATGTCTGTTAAATCTGCTTGCCAAATAGAATCAATCGAGGAAGCCGTTGTCTTGGCTGTTTTAAACCCTTTTCTCACAGGCTTATGAAGCGTATAAGCGTCCTGCTCCTCAAAAATCTTTCAACATCTTTTTTTCCTACTCCGTAAACACTTCTGTACAGTCTATCTACGGCCGCCGTAAGAGGATGGGTTTAGAAATGTCATAATAGCGTTTAGTTAATACGTTAGCCATTTGCGTATTTTAGAGGCACGTGGGTAGGGTGGTTTAACCTCTTCTTGCTCCTCTTCAAGGTGTTACCGCTGGGGGTGACGGCTCCTTCAACTGTGTCACATGCGTTGCATGTTCCAAGTCTTTTAACCTGTTCAGATTCCTATCAACGTTTTAGGACATTTATTTGTTGTAGTCCCTTGCTTTAATATGCTTCCATCCTGTGGTGATGGCCTATCCCACTTTCTCACCAGATCATGGACAATGTCTACGATATTCGATCCCTGTACCTTTGATCCTTCCACAATGATGTCGCCTGTATCGGTCCATTGTATGGCTGGATCCTCATTCAATAGATTATAAGACTTAAGCCTTTACTCATCAATGTATGTGGGAGGGTGCTTTTTAATACATGTTCGATATGTTGTGTGGCTAATCTTTTTGGTTGGTCAGCTGTATCGTCGGGCACAGATCCTATGTCGCCATGTCCATCGCCCCCATGTTGTGCATAATAACCACAGGAATCTCTGTAGGGCTCTTATAATTTTCGTACTCGTGAAGAAATTTCTGCAGAGCTTCTTGGTATAAGATTCTTTTCTCATCAGGTGTTTTTTCACTGTTTAATAGGGCTAGCAATTCGCTTTCCATTCTTTTAAGTCTGCTTTTACGGGGATCTAGATCCGTGTCTGGATTCCTTTGCAGTGAAGCGTACACCTCGTGGGGAATCACTACCACTTTCTTCATTATATTAATCTAGTCAGTAAAGGACCCAAAACTGAAAAAACGATGGGGAGAAATGACCTTCCTGTTTGTACAATAATTCGTTTTTTCTTCGATACAGTTTGACTTTTACGAGCGAGTGCACGTATTATGTTCTTGTAGCGGCGTAGGCGAGCCTTCTGAGGGGTTTTCATTGATACATTGCAATTTATAACGTTAAGACAGATTTCACAGATGCATTTTCATCTGCTGCAATGCCCGGGGCAGTCGATGATAGATTTTTATTAATTCACGGTATTTCTTTAGTCTCTTTGTCATTCGGGAGCATTTGATTGGCTAATACCCCAATTTGTGATACATCTCTACGTTGCGCGAATAAGACTAGATATTGTGTATTTAACGACACATCGCGCATGTATCTATTTTTGAAAAATAGATTCTGATGGATGAAGAACACGCTTATGTTAAGATGGTGGGAGAATACTGTAAATGTCTCGGCAAACGTTTTATCCATCTCCAACATGAGATCGTCAATTACAATGATTGTATGTTCATTTCCCTTTAACGAATTAACGTCATATACGCCTTTTTGGAACAAAATATCATCTTGGTACTCGTTGAACACTGATTGATACGTCGAATAGCACCATATAACTTTATGCACAAATTTCGAGAAAATCTCTCCCTTTTCTTTAATGATTTTAAGCATAAACACAGTTTTACCACATCCTGTAGGTCCAGATATAATACATGTGGATAGGCTCGTGAATCTGAATTTTTCTACAGAGTCCATTTCTAACACGTCACACTCCTAAGTGGGTCATTCACAAAATATTACAAATTTTCAGTGCTGTTCCTTATATTTCTTCTCCCACAGAACCGTGAATGACGATGAGGTAGAGCACCCCATCATTGACATTACGGATGACCTCGACGACAGTGTAGTTGTGATCTCCTCCCCTGCCAACGAACCCTCACCAGCGATACCGCTAGCACGTCCAAAGCGGAGGTATGAGAACCCCACGTCAGGTATAAAGCGACCGAAATACGCGCCTGTTGCAGCGGTAATAGATCCCCAACCCTCAACCTCTTACGCAACAACCCCCCCAGCAGCACCTCCCGCTAATATATCCCCTTATTCATCCGCCACAGTTGCCCCCCGTTCTGTTAAGTCTACAATAATAGATCCCCAACCCTCAACCTCCTACGCAACAGCCCCCCAGCACCTTCCGCTAATATATCCCCTAATTCATCCGCCACAGATGCCCCCCGTTCTGTTGAGGATGTTATAACGTTTGAGTTGGTGCGATCCACAGCCCCCACCCCAGCCTTGACTAGAAATCGGTATAGAGTCAGGGTCGATCCTAGAGCCATGTATAGTAATGGAATTGAGCGCGGGCTACGCCGGGTTGTACAGCGTATTGTAGAGATTGCTCTTCAGAATCGCGACGAGCGTGAAGTCAGGACGAGTCTGTCCTTTGGATTCGGGTCAGATGACGGTGATGTAGACGATTATTGGGTGATAGTGCCATTTAGAAGTTTGTCGGCTGAAGATGTAGAATATATATTAGGACGTATATTGCAAGCCGCCCAAAGTAGTATAGCCTTCAATATGGACAACTTCACGGTAAATATTGACCGTGTATTCTGTGTTGCTGGTCATAGTGCCATACCGTATACTCTTAACTTCAATTCTCCGACTATTTACCGAAAGCATGTAAACGTCGATCGTGGTTGCGGCTTTATAGCAGTACTCTTAGCACGTATGTTTACTGTACAAAATACACAGGCCCCAAAAATTTGGTTGCCTACGGTCGTGGAGCGTGCCCGTAAACTAGCTGTAGACTGTGAACTTGAATTTGACTGTAATATGGGTCCTGAAGAGCTGAGAAGGGTAGAACAGGAAATGAATGTCCGTATAGTTGTATTTGGGTTGGATGATCATCGAAGGACTGCGTATGTTTTTAAAAGCTGTGTGAGAGATCGTACAAGGCCCCTACTTATTTTAGGATTGTCAGGGACAACGTATCTCCCCATCCGTAATATATGGTGGCTTTACGCGAGTTATGACAAAAGTCGAAAATATGGGAGACATCATGATTTGTGTAGGGGGTGCCTCGAGTTTGCGGATGATATTGTGAGACATTGTAAAGAATGTCACATGGTATGTGAGCAGTGTAAAAGCACCAAATGTGAAAGCCGTGTAGTTGATGCTGAGAAGAGAGACTGTGATGTGTGTAGACGCACATTTTTCAATAATAGCTGTTTTGATTTCCATAAATCAATTGGCACGTGCAGGAAAATGAGAATCTGTGAATGTGGTATGTTTCACACAATGGATAATTGGGGAAAATTTAAGCACAAGTGTGACGTAATTCACTGTCCTACATGCCAGGAGGAATATAAGGCGGATGGAGTAAAGCATGTATGTTATATGAAAGATGCTAAGCCTAAAAATAACCCTTGTATAACTGTATACTACGATATAGAAGCATATACGAACGCTGAAACCAAAGAGGTAATTCCACATTTACTTGTGAGCCAGACCATCTGTGATGAGTGTATGGGTATCGAATGTGACGAGTGCCCCAAATGCGGTAAACGGACAAACGTTTTTAAAACGAATGTCCGCGATAGTCCTGTGAAACTATTTGTGTCCTATATTGTCAAGTTAGCCGACAAGTTCAAAAAAATGACTGTGTATATTCTCGCCCATAACGGGGCAAAGTTTGACACGCAGTTCCTTTATAAGGAGTTGCTTGAACACGAATCCTCTGAGATATTTACAGGTGATCCATTGAAAAGAGGCAACAAATTAATACAGATGCAGATAAGAGGCAATTACAATTTAAAGATACTTTATTATTCACACCTTGTAAATTAGCAAAGCTACCCAAGGTGATGGGTAGCAGCTGAAGTTTCCAAAGGATACTTCCCTTACACTTTCCTCACCAGCGAGACTTTAAACTACGTAGGCCCACCACCGCCCAAACATTATTTTGACTGTATGGATGAATGTGAAGACTTTGATCGATACTACAACAGTTTTAATGAAAGTAACCCTTATAATATAGCTGATGAATGTGAGCGTTATTGCGTGAATGATGTGCGCGTGCTTAGAGTATGTTTCCAGGCCTTTAGAAGGATGTACATAGCCCGTTTCAAATGCAATCCACTGCAAATCGCAACCACCATCGCATCATTATGTTTTACGGTGTTCAAGAATAACTTCATGCCTAAAGACACCTTAGCCATTATTCACCGAAACAACCCCCGCAGTTACGGACACAAGGCTATTTACTGGCTCATACACCTACAGCAACAGACAGGTGTATACATAAAGCACGCCCGCAACACGGGTGAAGTACCCATTAAGATTAATGGACGTGTTTTTTGGGTTGATGGGTTAAGTGAAAACCATGTCACTGGTGTGAAGACTGTGTACTCCTTTAACGGTTGCTGGTGGCATGGATGCCCCCGTCCTGAGTGGAATCGCCGGAGATATCCACGGTAATCTCCTGCCGACTGTCTTGCATGGACCCGCACCGCGATCAACTTATAGGATCACAGTTCACTCACAAAGTCTTGTGGGAGCATGAATATGATGCACGGATGGAGACAGACGAGGTGTACCGTGAGGAAATAAACACGATCAAGCGTTCAATGGTGCTGGATCCTCTCAAATGTGTGATAGCTTGTTTGGAGGACGTACAAATCCATTCAGACTATACTTTCCACCTACGGAGGGCGTGAAGCTCCATTACTACGATTTCTGTTCTTTACCCATACGTGATGAAGAACAATCCGTACCCCGTGGGCGCTCCTGAGAAACTGGTGGGACCTAACCTGCCTCCATCAATGAATTTTCAAAAAATTTGAATGATCGTTACTTTGGTCTCTCTTTCGTAGACGTACTCCCCCCACGCAATTTATGGATGCCATCTTACCTGTCGTTATCGACGACAAGCTCATGTTTCCCCTGTGCGTGAAGTGCGCGGAAGAGGATAACGGCGATTGTAACCATATACCCACCAGCGTAAGATCAGAGGCGTATATACAAGTCCTGAGCTGGCCCTAGCCGTACGCCATGGTTATAGAATACTGAAGATACATGGGTGTGGAGGTTTCAGAAGCTACCCAACCTTTTCACACCATATATAAACGCCTTTTTGAAGGATAAGGTTGAGGCATCAGGGTATCCGCGAGGAGTTGATACCGAAGATGAAAAGTCTGCCTATATTCAACGTTACCGCGACCGCGAAGGTATACAACTTGATCGTGCCCAAATTGTAAAGAATCCTGGCAAGCGCTTTAGTGCAAAGTTGTGTCTAAACAGTCTATGGGGAAAATTTGCGCAGAATACCGGCAGAGGGAGCATTCATTTGGCACAAAGTTATAGCGATGTCTGGGATTATGCCAATGCTCCCGATAAAGAGGTCATGGAGATCGTGAATGTAGGTAATACTTACATAATAAAGTACAACAACACTGAATTTGCCACAGATACCTCAAGGGTTACAAACATACCTGTGGCCAGCTTCACAACAGCCTACGCCCGTATAAAACTTTGGGGTCTATTGCATTCTCTTGGGCGGAGAGTATTGTATGCCGATACAGATAGCGTGATATTCACAGAGAGGGAGGGTGAATACATGCCCGCTATTGGGGAGTTCCTCGGCGAGCTCACTGATGAGATGAAGGATGAGTATGGGGACAACGCATACACCGACTCTTTTGTCTCAACAGGACCTAAGACTTATGGGGTACGGGTCAGGGTGGGGGAGGAAATGAAATATATCGTGAAGGCAGAGGGTATTACGCTCAACCATGCGAATCGGCGGGTTGTTAACTTTGAATCGTTGAAGGATCTAGTATGTTTGGACGATGATGAGGGCGAACAACCTCCCCAACTAATTGTAGGCACCCACAATTTTCGGGCGCAGAAGCTGGGGGGCGTGAAGGAACTTAGGGGTACGAAGGTGTGCCGTAACACCTATAGGAAACGTTACCAGTTACCTGGTACATATGATACCGTACCCTTTGGATACCATAACGTATGATGCTTCTATTGTTAACTCACACGTATTTGTCTTCTATATAATCGTATCTATTGATTTATTACACGTATTTGTAAATATATATATAACGTGAATATCTCGTTTATTAAATCGTATTTGTAAAGTATCTATTGATTTATTACACGTATTTGTAAATATATATATAACTTCAATATCTCGTTTATTAAATCGTATTTGTAAATATATATAACTTGAATATCTCGTTTATTAAATAAATCATGTTTCAATTAGCGTTTCACTTTCTCCTTTGTGTGTGTGTGTGTGCGTTTGTGCACAGGTGAAAGTTCTAAGCTCCGCCCACTGTAAGACTGTGAGTCATGCTACTATCTGGGAGTCCCTGCGTGGTCAGTCGACTGCAGTAAGCCCGAGAGATCAGACGTGTATTCAGAAGAAAAGATCAGACGTGTATTCAAATGGCTACCTTTAATATTGCTTGTACAACGTTTATGAAATGGTATTCAGCAAAGTGTCAGGATGTGGTGGATACCGAAAAACTTCCTATTCCCCCCTCCTATGCCTCTTTTAAAACCACATTGGATTGTGCGAAGTTCCAAGATGTACAAATACTTTACGGATGTTCTGGTGAGACCGTTGAAGGCTTTCGTTGCACAGACGATGTGCTGAAGTATACTGCAGAGCTAAACTTTATAAAGTCTCACATACACCGTGAAGTAAAAGAAACAACGCGTGCAGAAGAGAAGCAGCAGGTATGGATAATGAGTCTTGCGGATGGGTGGTGTGACAAGCGGTATTACGTCATGCTACACCATGTCGATTACTCATACCCTACGACTGAAAATGTGAATCTCGTGATCATGGACAATCTTAAGTATTTTTATCACTATATTAACGTATATCATGATGAGGTTCGTAGTGAGGTTGTGGCTAGTGCCCTGCGTGAGTTTGTAACAGACTTTAGAGACGAGTATCGTTTGATGGGCAGAAAGGAAAAATATGAGCATATGTTCCTCTCAAATAGTGCGCCGGAGTGTGAAGATGTTTAGTAAAACATAAAATGTGCCTAGTTCTTATCCTGAGGGAAACTGTCTGGTGCGTAGGCTGGTAGTGATAAAATTAATTCTTGTACCGGAAAAACAAATATGTACAACAATTCGGTGCGACTCGCGGATCATACGAACAAGCCCATTCACGTATCATCGAGTCAGCCGCCCGTCGAACCGTTCCTGCCTACCTGCGTGCCTCACACGGCTCATAGTTATCTCAGAGCTTGAACCGAGTGGACGTGCGCTCCTCGAATACGATGGAACTTCCTTTGAGCAGCATTCTCAACGCCTCGTACGATGTGTCCGTGACGAAATCGTTGCGCGTGTTCAGGCGTAATTCCGGTACCGTTAGCTATGTGCTGGAAACGGAATGTAGACAAACAAACAAACGGGTTTATTTAAGTGTCGAGGAGATGAATAGAATCTTCGTGATAGTTGAGAAGTGGAGTGAAGATCGTTATAAAATACCTGCTAACGTAGGTACAAGAAGAGAGCAGATTAGTGACGCACCCTCATACGCCGTTGTATGTACGTTGTGTATAAATAACGATTCGGCCGTGCATTGATATACGGCTGATGTGGAAGAATGCTTCTGATAATAACGCTCTTATTCCTACGCGGAACCGTTTCATCCTCGACAGAATGTTTGAAATCGTCGGATTCCGTAAGCTGAAACCTATATTAGACGCGCGTGTTACGGATATGCTTTATTTTGATACAGTACTTGAATACGCATACACCGCTCTGCTCGATGGGTTTACCGAGCGTAGGGCTGGTGAGAATGGTCTAGAGCTGGACGTTTATTTAAAAAGTTTAGACTCTTTGAAATACCATGAACTTTGGTACAAAGCAATTGATCGGTACAAGGCTGAGCTCACCTACACCGTTCACCCTGAAGAACTATTGCTTTATATAACGCGCAGTTGTCGTAACGATTTAGAAGATTACTTCAATTGCCGTTATGTTGAGTGAGTTCACGATTAAAAAGCTCGAGTCGGTAGAAATAAACCCTCGATTGGAAAAGCGTGTTTATAAACTTGTGTTTAATAATGTAGCTAACGATGAACTCTTTGTGCGTGCGTTTGATTGTATTCTAGACGTATTTAAAGATGACTTACCAAAGTGGGAACAAAAATAGTACTGAACGATATGAAAGCCCTTCATATCGAATACAGGTTTCCCTATACTTTAAGCGGTGAAATATTATTTAGCCGCATATACTGCGTAATGCAGAGCAATAATGATGTAATTGTAAACTCGATTAAATGCGAGTTTAATATTTTGAAAAAAAAGTGAAATGTATTTATATATTTTGCGTGATATTTCTCCTGTACTGTTATGATTATATGCATATTTCTATTATTATTGAAATGTATTTATATATTTTGCGTGATATTTCTCCTGTACTGTTATGATTATATACATATTTCTATTATTATTGAAATGTTTTTATATATTTTGCGTGATATTTCCCCTGTACTGTTATGATTATATGCATATTTTTATTATTATTGAAATGTATATTTGTTTCTATTTGAAATGTATATTTATTTTATATGTATCTCCATAATTGTGTGTGTGTGTGTATATTTTTTTTGATTATATGCATATTCCTCAATTATTATTGAAATGTATATTTATTTTCTATATATTTATAATAAACAGAATGATGCAATGTTGTTTTACTTAATTCTAATTGTTACGCCTTCTAAACCTACTAGCGGAATTCTAAATGTATACAATGGTATCGCTAAAAAGTGGTATCTGGCAACTGAATACATGGCACGAAATCTTTTAATTGGAGACAACTCACCATAATAATGCTAAAAAGTGGTATCTGGCAACTGAATACATGGCGCATAGCGGAATTCTAAATGTATACAATGGTATCTGGCAATGCTAAAAAGTAGGCGTCTATAATAATGTATACAATGGTATCTGGCAATGCTAAAAAGTGGTATCTGGCAACTCAGTCTTCGATTAGAATTAAATATATAGCACAAACTGAATACATGGCGCTATCTGGCAACTCAAGCCATTTACGCCTTCTAAGCCAACTGGCTGATTAGTCGTATATAATAATGTATACAATGGTATCTGGCAACTCAGTCTCCGATTAGAATTAAATATATAGCACAAACTGAATACATGGCGCTATCTGGCAACTCAAGCCATTTACGCCTTCTAAGCCAACTGGCTGATTAGGAGCCTATAAAACAACGCCTACTCGGATGAAGTCTTAATATGCGCTTGGCTCCTGCCAGGTGAACACCTCTCCTCCTTTCTCTCCTCCTTTCTCTCCTTTCTGGCCCTTTGGGGGGAATAGCTTGGGGTAGAACTCCACCTCCAAGTTGCATTCCCCTTGCAACCCCGGTTGGCAAAAAAGGCCAGTACTCTTTTTTTTCTTTTTTGCAACACCCCCCACCCCCTTTGCAACACCCCCTTTGCAACATTACGTAATCACTTGCAACATTCCTGCACTCTAACATTTTGCGGCTATACTACTTGCATTCGACCGGGAACGACGATAATGAGCGACAAATGGAAAGCGTATGAACGCATCGAACAGCTCGAAGGGTACAGTTTCAGTCACAAAACAGTGAACCACAGCGAAAACTTCGTGGACCCTTCAACTGGAGCACACGTGGAACCAACTCAAATGTGGTAACAAGCGCCGGTGTGGTAACACACCGTTCCATGATCGACTCGTATCTCTGCGAGTTTCTCTGGCGTCGCCGACACGCAGGCAAAGCTCTAGTGCGCCAAATGCTGAACGATATTGCGCAGTTTGGCAAGTTTGTGTTCCTTTCTGTGTTCTGGAAACCTGTAAACGTAATAAACTTGTACATAACTTTGTTCGTATTTATTTCTCCAAGAAACGGATTGCGGAAATGGAATCAGCGTAAAAATCTACGTCTGTACCAAAAATATGAAAAAAATCCAATGCCTGACCTAAAACCGAAAAGATCCTCTTTTTTCCCCCCATTCTTATTTTTAAGTGGTTATTGCGTTGGAGCGCAAATAGTTTTGTCTTTGTTTTTTTTTTTTTGGTGCTTTTTCGGTTTACCTTAAAATGAGTTCGTACATTTCGAGTAACATGTCGAAATCGTCAGGCAAGTTTTGCACCTTCGTTTGGGATGATTTTATTGTTTATTTAAACCGAAATAGCAATGTCACGCTTAAGTTTTTTCGCTTCAATTCTGTTGTATATACGATATTAAGCATAAGTCTTCTTTTTTTTTGTTTCGCTTCGCCTTCCTCGTTTGTAAATCCATTTTTCTTTCCTTTGTCGTGTTTCGAAGAAAATGGATAGATATAATTATCGGACAAGTAATATCCCTAAGATTCCAATTTTTAAGGGTAGAGAATACGGTAAATTGATAACCCCATACGTGGACGAATGGTTTGACGCATTAGAGGGATATTATGTTCATTATAACTTTCACGATGATATCGCGAAGATTCGGATGGTTACTCACTTCTTAGACGATGAAGAGGGTTGTGCAAGGAACGTCTTGCACCCATTCTTGTTGGAAAGTTTTACTACGTGGAACGCTTTTCGGAACTATGCTACTCAAGTGTTCCAAACGGTAAGCTATAGCGACGAAATAAATGCGACTGCATTAAGGAAGACGGGATGGTCGGAAACTTTCTGGACCCTGCGCGAAACCATCGATGACGCAGACGATGAAGTATGTTCGTATGTTTTGGAAACGCCTTCTTGGGCTCACGAAATGGCGCGTTTTGACGAGAACTCGCAAATTTTCATAAAAACTTGTCAACAACCAAGCGGTTTTGACTTCTTGACGACTGCTGTCAGGCGAATTACATTAAACAAGACGTGCGAGTATACAAGAAATTACTTAAGGCAGCTACAGGAAATTTCGATTTGCGTTCTCGCTTGACCTGCATTGATGATGGTTGGGAAGAATACAGTACCGGAGAAATCATTCTTCCTATTGAGTTTGATTCAGTCCCTTATCCGACCCCATTTGTGGTCATATCTGAAGGAGACTGGGATGGAGATTTAATCCTGGGGATGAATTTCTTTATTATACACGATTTCTACGTGGCCGATAGAGAAGAAGGGAAGATTCTTCATCAATCGTCAATTGATCCGTTCCAGTTCTGGCGAAGGAGGAATTAGAAAGCTAACATACTTTTGGTAATTTTGAGCACGAAGACTCGAATCTCTTCACAGTAAACCCCTGTGACTCCATCGAGAGCAGGTCACCCCTTTCGGTTACAGTTGGGCAGGAACTTAAAGTTCCCAGAGTTTCGGTTATTCCAAGTAAATCTGAAGACTCATCTCCTTTGAGTTCCGGTTTGGTCATTTCGTTTGAATCCCTATTTAAGGAAGATGACTTGATTCTGTTTTCAAAGGGAGAGGATTTTCCACCCAATTTCGAGACTGAGCCTACAGGTGCCGGGAGCGAGCCCCTACTCCGCCGTCGGAAGTTGTTCGTACGGACAGGCAAGCACGGAATGCACTTGTCCATCCAATTAGTTTGTGTAGTATGCACGACACGCTGGATATCCTCAATACGACGAGGGAAGTGCTCTATGAAGAGGCTGTTCCAGACATCACGAAGGAAGTTCTCGATAAGGGGAATTTTCCGGGAGAAGTGGTCTGTGACGAGATCGTCCCAGATGAAGTCCCTAATCACGCAACTTCTGCTCATACTTGGAAGAGTTGTGAGCATTGCGCGGATTTTCCGAGGGATCTCCCTTCTTCTACACGTGAGGTCACGGAGAACTCGCCTGTGTCTCTCGGACATGATGCAAGTTCGGCTTATGACCTCGAGTCTCATTGTCTTAATGAGGTTCAAATCTAGCCACGCGCCAACAACGCGTCTTTGACGAATTCGGAAGAAAATTGCCACTCTTCTCTTCCCACCAAAGGGAGTGATGCATCTCTGCGTCGCTCTACAGGACAACCGATTCTGTTCTTTCTAATCAGAAGGTTTGGAAATCGAAATTTTGCAGTGCCATTTCAGACACCTGCAGAAAGTCTTCTCTTTCCCCTACTAAACAGAAGACTTATCTTCCTCCTGTTTCCCGTCCGATGAAACAGAATACTAATTTTTCTCCTGTCTCCTTATTGCCCCTTCCTCAGGTCAAACCACGGGTTAAGAACCTCGGCATTGACCATAACCTTCCTTCTCCTCCTCTGAATGTTCCTTTCTACCACCATAAAACAACTTTTGGAAATATTTATGTTCCGAATTCATCGGTTTTCTTCGTTCTTGTCATCTTAATCTGTTTCAAGTCCTTCTTACCCTTTTCTATCCCTATTATCTCGCAGCCTAATAGGCCACCGCCCTTCGAGGCTATCTCTAAGATTGGCCCCACTCGTTCGGACTCCTGCTTGTTCCTGAATATTCGATTGGTCACATTTTTCTGGAGCCATCTGCCACTTTGATTTCACTCCAAAAGGACCGAATACACGAAACGAAGAACAGTATTCATAACGTCGGTTTATCCTATTTACAAATTGTTTCTTTAACCGTATTTCCAGTTCAAGAGCTACCACCACACGTACTCCACATACCCGTTTAGGCGATACCCGTGCATTCCTGCCCGACGCAGTAATTTATTGAAATATGCTTAAGACGTGGAATGATTGATGTCGGAGACAATTAGCCACCATCGCGTACATCCAAAAACTTGAGCAATGTCCACACGTAACCCTTTCACTGCACAAAACCCTTGAAATTTTATACCTTTCAAGCTATAGAGTTTAGTCAATTCCAAAGTTCTAAAAAGTTCTCACAATGACCAATATCCGTTCTAAACCTTTCAGAAATCGCATCAATTTCACTTAAGTACTTGTCCACTAGTTCATTGAAATTCATTTCTCTAAATTTTTGTTCTCTTAAAGTTTGATAAAAAAAATCGCATTTGATTTAAAAGTGTATGCACACGGTGAACTTAGACTAGTGTAAAAAGTGGCCCTAAAGAAATCAGATTCCAAGTGCTCAAGGACACACAAGTGACCGTTAATTATAAGTGTTCATTAGTGCCTAAGTATCGATTTTAGTGTAAGATTTAACTGATAAATATAATGGATTAAGTACTAAGTAGATGTATTTTGTTTAACTATTTTTTTTGTCTTTATGTAACATTATATCCAACTACTGCTTCAACAATTTTTTTGTCTTTATGTAACACTACATCCAACTACTTTGGTTGAGAGGATTTTCAAACTAACCTCCTAGTTCCAACTCTGGGAGGGGAGCCATGTGGAAAAGGTTTTCCACAGGAAAATAAAGTTTTGGTTAAAATTTTAAAATATTATTTGTGTATCTAAATTAACGTATTAATCCTTTTATTGTGTTTGTATAAATTAAAATATGAATCCGTTAAATTTTTAACATTGTATAAAGTACCTCGATGCTCAATACAATGCTTGGCATCCTTTTTCGATAACCCTAACGACACCAGTGTTGCCACATCTATAATCTTAAAACAAAGACTTCTAAATTCAAATTCTAAATGTTATTTTAGGCTATTATAAATCACATAAAAGAGTTAAGTGTAAAACTACAATTATATAAATTCTTTTGCTAATATCATTATTAGAGTAGGAGGACTTTGCAAGTTTAATAATCTATTGTAAACGTGGCATCACGAGAGTTTCTCCAGGGCAGAGTGGAAACACTTTGAGAGGCAGACGACGCCTCACTCCTCGAGAGTCGGTGTTCCGCCCTTGCTGCAGCCGGTCTCGGCTCAGGTCTTTCTCTTTCTTTTTACAATTTCTAAACAAGTGTTGTGTTAAGGATTCGATTTTTCCAATTACTGTGCATTGTAAAAGAAATCTAATATCTTAGTAGTGATCTATCCTTGTGCAATAAAGACTGACAAAGGTAATTCGTCATTTATATCCTTCGACGAGAGAAGCATTATATTCTCTCAACGGACTGAGGGAGAGGCGCCATTAAATGAAGGTATAAATTGTTTTCCGCAACTCGCCGTCAGATAAAGTTCAGTGGAAAGAAGAACCGTGGACGTCAGCGGTAAAAAACGTCATTGCCGCTACAAAATTATAAAAGGAAAATAGTATCATCTACTATTCTAACAATGATACTAAGGCTTCGAGTTGCGCCACCTCTAAATATGCACGAATCGATCCATTTTTTAGTTCCAACATCGTTCATAGTTGTGGAATATGGGAAAATGTCATGAGAAATATATTTTTCATTTTCATTTTTTGGACCACCCTAATAATATAACCTTTGGTTTGGTTACCTTTGGTTAGCTTCCGCCCGAATTGTTCATTCTGACGAAGGTCAAGCTTTTCACTCCACCTTAGACCTACAGTTTAACGTGGAATCCGAACCACGCCCCATCAGCAGCCCAGCGTCTTAACCACTAGGCCACCTAGGGTACCCATTTATCTACCAACCACTTTCTTTATTGTGTGGAAGAATGAACAGCTGGGTTTTGCTGCGCGCCGGCTGCCGTCGCGTCTCGAACCCGGGGCCGATGGATTCGTAGTCAGCGACGCCAACCACTACACCACCTAGGCGCATTTCATATATATATATATATATACAGGGCTATTCAAAATGATTCACCTGATTTCAAATGAGAATATTTTTTAATGTTACAAATACAGAGTGATTTGTGATACATCAACCAAAAGAAAAACTGTCCAAATTTTGTCTCTCACCTCATAAATGCTCTATGTGACTTCCCCTAGTTACACGAGCAACGTCGACACGATAGTCGAATTCCTCCCATACTCGCTCCAGCATGTCCGTTGTCACTGACTCTACGGCAGTAACAATGCGAGTTCGGAGCTCATCCAAAGATGTGGGCAACGGTGGCACGTACACAGTATCCTTAACGTACCCCCAAAGAGAGAAGTCGCACGGTGTAAGATCCGGCGACCTAGGGGGCCAGCTGTGGAGCTCGAAAACTGCAACACACAAAACGCCTTCTGCTGTGCGGACGCCATTTTCACACTGACTGTTTGTTGCTAGGCTAGGCCACGGCGTGACTTTGGAACCCTCTCGCGGTGATCTTGTAAAACTCGGAGATTTCCTCTTTCATTTGGTGTATGCCCAGTTGATGCACGGTTGATAGGTACGGAAGTATTCTCAGTTGGAATCGGATGAATCAGTTTGAATAGCCCTGTATATATATATACACGCGTTTGCAATTTCATTAGAATTTGTCGTAAGAAATTTACGACAAAATCATCTCAAATTTTCAAAGTAAAATAAATAACAACAATAACAACAAGCACTTTATTTCAGACTCAACAATACAAACATTATACAAGTGATCCATAGAAGGTTAAGAGATAATTGTCTGGAGCACTGACTAAGTTGGCCATTGAATCACTATGAATAATGAACGTACAATTGCTACGCCAATGCTTCCAGATTTGAGATTTATAAAATAGTATATTGGAGATCAGTCCACTAACCATAGCTTCTATTACCTTATTGACTGACTCACCAAGCCTAGTGATAACTCTAAATACAAAATTGCGTATGACACTGACACAGTTAGGCACCTTATTGACTAGAAACAGCATACTGGCACTAAAAGGAGCACCATTTATAAATCTTGAAGTTCTTAATAAATACCTAAAAAATATTATTATATGCAACATATAATTTTCTCAAATTATACATTAGGGTGGCTGTATAAACATAATCTACAAAAGGTTAAGTACGGAACCCATGATATTGTTCTTATTCCCTACAAAACTCAAAATACCAATTTGTATACAAATCGGAAATGTTTTAGAGGTGCCGCAAGAGTCTAGAAAATTTTAGCTTACAGTCTTTTTCGTGTTCAGTTCCAGGTCCCCCTCAGCCAAAAGGGTGAGTATTATCCTCTCAATGGAGGGGGTTTCGTTGGTACTAACAACTCATTGTCGCCTGGTTGAACTTTGGAGACCTTCAACTAATGTTTTCTTTCTTGCATCTGGGAATGTTTTACGATGTTCCTCAACGACCTGAAGCAAAAACTGTGTCTGTTCCTCATTTATCGTTACAGAGGCGTTAAAGTCCTTTATCAATGCTACTCCCTTTTCTGCTATGTCAGTGACAACCTTCATGCTTTTAAGAATTTTGGAAGCGATTTGATAATCTGGAATCTGTTCCCATTGAGCTGGATCTACAGAAGTTAGAAAGTCATCTTCCAACCCTAAAATTGAGAAAAGTTGTCGAGAATTTGCTGTGACAAATGATGACAGATCTTTTCCTTCAGCAATCGTTGGACAAATTCTATTTGGAGGGCATTTATCTCCTTCACTTTTTAGAGCTGCGACCATCAATCTCTTCATTTCTAAAGGTACACGATCATCAAAGAAAGAGAGACCAATCAGACATTCACTTAAATACCACAAATGATTACCGAATGCCTTGCCTGCAGATTTGGAGACGACAGTGCCTGGGTAAGTTTTTAATTGCTGAAGGAGCCCAAGGTCATTTGCAGGAGCTAAAGTTGTTTGGGGGCATTGGAACCATGCTTTTACATAAATCTTTGTAGTGAATAAAGTAACTCTTCTTAAAGATGTTATTTCTCTTGATGTTAGACGAACCTGTGAACGGAGGAGATAAATCTTTATGGAATAAATTACGTTTGCTAGCCAACGTACAACTTCTCCCAGAAACAACAATGTTAATTCTAAGGTTTCTCGGTAATTATCTCTTAGTTGACGTTCTTCTAGGTTAGTTTTACAGAATTCAATTATTTCCTTCCATTCAAATATGTCTAAGGTCACTTCTTTATCACTAATCACTGGTTCAAGCTTACTCTTATCAATGTTACTCCATTCTAGCTGTAATCGCTTAGATAAAGCAATACCAGGTCCTGATGAGGGACCAGAAAGGACTCCAAATACATTTCCAACTATAATCTCATGGATATGGTGACGACAGGCTAGGTGCAGAAGATTTTTGTCCAACATTTGTTCAATCAGGATGCAGGCACCTCCTGTCTTTCCTGTATTACTTGCGGTGGTATCAAACGACATAGCTTTGCTCTGGTTGGCTAAATTCCATTCTTTTACAGTTTCAACAACAGCCTTTGCAATTGCCTTTGCACTTTCGGAAGTAAGTTTAGGGACTGCAAGAAGCTTGCCGATATCTTTATCAGTCACTACCACAGGGAAACGACCGACGGAATTTTTTCCTGTGATATCAGGTAGCATTTTCCCATCCCAGTGAACCACTAGGGGGGTTTCTGGAGCAAAGTGTTCAATGATATTAGCTGAAGTTTCTTTTCTAATTTTCATCCTTTTAGTGCGAATATAATCTTTATCAATCGATAGTGACTCTACATCATATCCTAAACTTTTTGCCGTAGCAGCAACGATATTATGTTTTGAGGTCTTGCTTTCTTCAATTGTGGTTGGGTGTCACCCTGAGAAAAACTTTTTAATTTTTGAGCTGTACTATTTTCCGAATGGATCGACTCGTTATCACTACTGGTACTTGAATCTATTGTTGCAACTTTGCTTAGTTGTTGTATTTCTTTTTCATGTTTTCTCTTGTGGCTAATAAAATTTTGGGATCAATGAAAGAAAGCCACCCCCAGCCTTCTTTAGTTAGCTTTATAAGGCTAACTAACGAAAATATCACGACCTAACCTAACTAATCGTTAGGTCAACTGTACGCCCTTGACGATTGGTTAGGTTAGGTCGTTATATTTTCGTTAGTTAGCCTTATAAAGCTAACTAAAGAAGGCTGGCGGTGGCTTTCTTTCACTGATCCAAATTTTGCTCTCTAATTATCTTATTTCTTTCCTTGATTGTTGTCACTTTATCAGTGCCAGCCAGCGGCGTAGCCAGGTTCTAAGGTCAGGGGGAGCGAGCACATAAAAAAGGCGCCACCCTGCATACCAAATAAAATAATTTTAAATTCATTATACATGTTTATTTTGTATTTAAAATCAAATTTAAAATCAAATTTGATCAAATTTGAATTTTCTGTCTAAAAATAAATTTTCCACCGAATGTAGCATTGGAAAGAATACGAGTTGCTGGAGTCCGTACCCAACCTCGCCGCGGTCCACCAATTGAGTACCTTTATTCTAAGATATCGTTTTCCATTGTGTCACCATTTCATCCCTTGGTAATTATGGACATGAAACTATGCTGTGTATCTGAAAGTATTTTTAGTTTTTCTAGATAATTTGCCATTCCATCTTTGATTATTTTTTATTTTTCCAATAATTTAACCTTTTTTGTGATGCAAGTGAAATTGGTCCATAGTTAGATGCAAGCTTTCGTATATAAGCAAGCCTTCGTATAAAACGTATATAATTATATATTATATAATCATAGTTAATATAATAGTCAAAATGTAATAATAATATGGAACATCATAGTCTTAACTACCGTCATGTCAACTTATTACTTTAAAAAAAATTGTTGAAAAGGCGCCACTTTTGGAGAATGTGCTCAGGGGGAGCGACCTCTCCCCCTACTCCCTCCTAGCTACGCCACTGGTGCCAGCTATGTGACCTTTCCTTTCACTGCGCTGAACAATAAGAAATTTCTTATCTCCTATTTTCATTATAGACAGAGCATTCTCGTGTGCAATGTCAAATAGTTCATTGAGTCGTGATGTGAAGTGCATTTCATTGGAAATTTGCTTTTGAGATCGACGGGACTTACTTTTTTGTAATGCTTTCGATTCAGAATGAAGTTTAAGCAACCGCTTAATAAGATCCTGTTCATGCGCAGTTGGAATACTGGCTTTCTTCCAGAAACCCATAACACTGATCAAAGTGTTCTTAGCACTATCTTTCAAAGGGAGCTTCATCTCTGAATGATGGTAAAAAAAAAATGTGCCAAAACTTGCTGCTGAGAAGGGAGTTTATCGCCCAATATTTTTGATAAAGTCGGACCAACAAGCCATATATCTGTTTTAGAACGAGTACTATAACTAGTATTAGCCATGATTGCAAAAAAATTGAAAATTTTAGGGCGTGAAATTCCTAACCGTGAAATAAATGGAGCACGAATTACTACCACATACGCACTTCCTCAGCATGTAATTAACTGAGGATTTGAGTTGCAGCTTACTCCTTGCCAGTTTTTCAAATGCCAAAAGTCACAAAAAGGAGTTACATATATTGATATCATATCATAAATACAACTATATCTCTGTAAACATATGAATATTTCATATAAACATTTCAATAATAATTTTTGCAAGTTTTGCAAAGAAATAAATGGGATATTTTTACTAGTGATTAAAAGTACATTACTCTACATTTTTATACTGCCGTGCGCCACCCCTAAATATGATTTCATTGCTTTAAAAAATGGCATGCTACGTTTCCTCATGATAAAGACCAAAATTCGACCTTCCGAACTCTAAAGTTAAAAAATAATTTTTGTCCCTATATGCTGATAGCCACCCTATTATACATCCTGTAGTTCCACTACAAATGAGCTGTATACATTGGAGTGCAAAACGTTTTGAACAAGATAAACTTAACATCTGATGTACACATGAAATTTTCTAACCAAAGTATTTCCCTGAGCACACTCAGGTCCCGCTAACACAGGGTTTGGCTGTGCACAGCCATGAGGAAGTGACCTCCCTGAGAGACACCAACCCTAGCTAAAAGCTTCAACTAATATGAGATGTCTACTAAGGAAAACTCATACTTGCAGGACGTCGCCCAAGATAAAAAAGGTCCCCTCATCCCGCTTACGCACCAGGGTGGGTGAGGAGAGCAATGGTGCGATTTTCTCAATCCCAGAGAAGAAACTTCACCAAAGGGATCAACGGACCCCACCAGGCCAAAGTAATGACCCTGGACCCCAGCAGTTTCAACGGAAAATGGCCCCAAAAAGAAACCCACGTAGGTATGATACAATAAAATGGACCATTGAAGAAAAGAAGAAAATTTTGCACTGCTCTGAATACTCACGGTTTGAAAAATGAAGCAGGCAGAAGAATGTAATCCTAGCGGAGCAAATCAGGAAATCCAACCTACCTGAAGAGAAGAAAAATACCTCTGTCAAGAAATTACAATCATTAGCCTCACAAGTGCATAAGTACCTTACAGAGGAGGAAATTTGTAATATTAAACAAAGCGCCCTTAGAGAAGCAATTGAGGACTATATTGCCAGAGAAGGAGAAGAAAGAGAGGAAAAAATGAAAAGATTGTGGACAAGAGAAGAGAAATGGACACTGATATGGGCTACAAAGTATGCCAGACAGAAGCATGGGAGACAGAAGGACATCACAAGGGAATGGAGAGAGAGATCTTCCACTTTTGCCCATGTAAGAGAGAGACTCCAGCTACAAGATTGACTACTCAGAAGCACAACTTCATAGCCCGGAGAGTATTTGGTGAACAAGAAATAATATACATGAATGATGAAATAGATAAGCTTATCCGCAATGAAACCAGTCCAATAATGAACCCTATTCCACTATTCCAATGCCTTGATACAGCATAAAATATTGATGATGATGATGCATCTGATAGCTCATTGGATACACAAAGCAGGCAGTACACCAGCCAACATTCTTTAACCAATCCAAACCACCAGATAGGGATGGGTGGCTCACCACCCAGTTCGCCTGGCTCCTCTGACTCATCATTACCTCCCCCAGCCAGATCAAGAACCCCTCCCGCCTCACCACCACTACGACATGAAGATATAGATTTACAGCAACTAGAAACAGAGGAGGAATTAGCAAATCTAAATGAAATTGTTAAAACCATGAATATGGAAAGACGGCCCCAACTGATCAAACTTAGTAAAACTAGGCAGTTTAAACAACTATTATACAGAGTAAATATAGCAGTTAATAGACTAGTCCCAGTCAACACAGACCTTACTGAACTTAATCAAGTAAATTACGCTGCTGGCCTATACATGCAAAAGAAACTTGTTCCAAACTTCAGACCAAAGCCCCTCAGTCAAACCCGTAAATGTAAACCACAGCCTCCTCCTGGAAAGTTAAATTAACTAAACAACTTACACAAGCCAGGTGAGAACTGAACCAATTAAAACAATATTTCCAAACACCCCCACAACAAGGAAAACTCAAAAACCAAATAGGGAATGAAGAGAAAGTATAACTTGAGAGATAATCAACTACATGACAAAGCGCTGGAGTTGGAAGGAAAAATCCCAGCCATAGCCAATAGAATTAGAAATAAACAAAAGCAGATTGACATGAAAATCCATAACAAACAATTTTCATCGAACCCTAGAGGCTTTTACCAAAATCTCATTAGAGAAAGAATAACAGTCCATGACCCACCAGATCAAACACAGTTGGAGGCTTACTGGAAACCCCTCTTTGAAACCCCTGAACAGCATAACCAGGATGCTGACTGGATAGAAACTATCAGGGTAGCAAATGAGAGTAAACTGGAAATGGAGGAGTTATTTATAATCGAAAATAAGATAAGAAGGAAATTGGCAAAATTCTCCAACTTTAAAAAACCTGGCCTAGATAAGTTCCCAAATTTCTGGCTGAAACAGATTACGGCATTACATCATCATTACACTGCCGCTGTTCACAGAATTTTGCAGGGAGAAGAAGAAACACCAGAATGGCTTACAAGTGGAGATACAACCCTCATCCCTAAGACTTGTGAGACAAATCTCACAAATAAATACCACCCAATTTGCTGCCTCACCACCACCTATAAACTATTTACAGGTTTAATCGCAGACAGTATATATGAACACCTGGATGCTGGAGACTATTTGGAGAAAGAACAAAAAGGATGTAGAAGAAACTGCTTTGGAACAAAGGCTCAGCTGCTCATCAACAAAACTATCCTTGAAGACTGTAAGAAAAGAGGCAGAAACCTTAGTAAGTATGGCATGGAAGACTATCAAAAGACATTTGATAGTGTCCCACACTCCTGGATTTTGGAATGCCTCAATCTGTACAAAATCCATCCTACCATTATTAGTACTTTAACAAACCAGATTGCAAAATGGAGAACAAACATCAATCTTACCCATGTAAATGGGAAAATATCCATCCCCCATGTCAACATTATGAGGGATATATTCCAGGGAGACAGCTTGTTACCCTTGCTATGCTGTCTCACCCTGAACCCCCTAAGTAAACTGCTTAGTAATAACAACAAGGGCTACAACTTCAGTCAAACTAGGCGAAGAAATCCAGACAGTGTTTTGAACCATCTACTGTTTATGGATGATTTGAAGCTGTATGCAGACTCTAACCAAAACCTAGAATACCTATTACGGATCGTCCTTACTTACTCCAGTGACATAAAAATGAAGTTTGGATTGAATAAGTGTGTTAAGTGTACACTTAGGGGAGGCAAGAAAATACAAATCCATAACATCAATTTAGGAAGAGACACTGATATTAAAGACTTGGAAGAGGATAGTTCTTACAAATACCTTGGAATAGAAGAAAGTGGTAATATAGAATACCGGCAAATGCGAGAGAAAATCAGTGGATAGTATGTACGAAGACTGAAAAAGATCTGCAAAACCCAACTTACATCAAAGAACAAAATAACAGCTATAAATCAACTCGCCATCCATGTTATTAATTATAGTATAGGGATAATAGACTGGCTGCAATCAAAACTAAACAAACTAGATGTTAAGACCAGAAAAATGCTCACTCTAAATAAAACAACATACCGGAACCAGTGTCTTCCCAGGAATGTCTCAAAATGGTGGGGGGGGCGAACTTGAGCTACGTTCGTCACGTTCCGTGGTGAATCGGGCGAGTCCATACAGTTAGGAGGTCTGGGGGAGACCTGGAAGCTCTTCCAGCGGGGTCCGGGGCGAAGCCCCGTAAGCCAGCGCATTTTAAGCTTATTTTGTGTAAAACCTGTCTGAAAATGTCAGTGCAACTGCCATTTTTGAACAGTAGTCCAGGCAATTTGTAGTTAGACCCGGACAAAATTGCTTCAGAAGCTTTCTAAACTGTTTTCGGCAATGGCAGGAACCATTGCCGAATAACATATCCAAAATCCGACAAAATTGGACCCCGGGAACACCCCCAAAACTGAAATTCAAAATGGCGGACTGGATGTTTCCTACGAAAAAAAATATATATATAATTTACGCTTTTATTTATAGAGATACATTTGATGCTTTTTCTTTCAGTTGTAATGTTTTAAATAATTCAACAATATACAACACAACCAGTTATTACGCAAATATAATGTTATATAGCTTTTTACAGATTTTTATAATCAATAATACAACAATTATTTTTTTCCCAGTTTCAAGTTATGTTCATTACAGAAGAAGTGATACCTGGTCACAAACATACAGAAATTAATCCTCTTCATCACTATCATCGGATAGATTACCGGTACTTGGGTTGTTATCGCAACCACTGATTTGGCACTCGCCACAAGCGGCTGAACAGGGCATTCCATTACGCTTGCATCCACATCTTGAAGTAGCACATTTCGTCTTGCAGGAGCAGCGGATCATGTTGAGTAGATAATTTGGAGCTGGTGGCTTGTCGCAGGCTGTAGGGTAGTAGGAATTATTCTTTACATACCAACCCCACTGTTCTGCATCGATCTTCTCTTCTGTAGACTTCCAGATTAGTATTTGAAAGTATGTGCGAAAGCTGTGGTACTTTGTGGACGCATCGGTAGGTGGCAAACGTTCGGGTGTAACAAAAGATTTAGCTGTAGCTACCTTTTCAACTAACATTCGATGACGTAGTGCGTTAGTGGATTCAAGTGTTTTGCAGCCATACAACAGAAGCATTGCCTTTCTTCCAGCGGCTTCAATGTCAGAGTGTTGGCAACAATCAGAACAGAATGTATTTGCAACTGAACGGAGTTCAGCCACCTTCATCAGTGTGTCGAATGCTTTGGCTTTACCGATCGAAAAAATTCTGGATGTGCTATCACAGCCCGTGAAAGCATGCACAAACAGGAGATACTTGCAGATGTCATTGCCTAACAATGATTGAATGCTGAGAATATCATACACAGGATTAGGAGATGGTCCCCGTCTTATATCGCTGCGATAGTACAACTTGAAACCACTGTCCTTGGCATGGTACAGAAGGAGAATCAGCAAGTCGGTGTCTTCCCCTATTACTGTTGTAGTTGCATTTTCTGATGAGAAAACTGCTGCACGAATGATGTCCACATCAGCATCCCCATCTGCGTTGTGAACAGTACTTCTTCAACATCTCACCTACGAGGGAAATAAATGCTTGCTTGTTGTTTTCATTAGCCAAGAAGTGTTCCTTCTGGCCAACAAACTTCATGCTTGGACTGAGATTCACATTTCTGCTTGTCTTGGTGCTGCGTCTTCTGTGGGTCATGTCCTTGATCGTAGGAGAGCTGCTGTAGCCATCAAAAACAATGATTGCTTTTCCATATGTTTTCAGAGTGAAATCGGCATATGAGTTGGCGATGCTGTCATATGTTTCATCTTGACGCCAGGAAACACGATGTAGTAGAGATCCACCATCCAATACGTACTGGTCTGTGCACTGAATTTCTTGAACTTCTTCCATGCGTAAAGTGTCAGTGTATTTGATTATTGCATGAGCTAGCTGAGACTTATCGGGTTTCCTCAAGATACTTCGTGATTCGAACAATGCAGGAGAATATGCACACAGTTCGTAACACATGACATCTTCAAGATTCATGTCTCCGCCAGTGGCAACAGTCATCATTCTCTGAAACAGTAGTGCAGGATCTACTTCTATATCTGAAGCATCAGTGATCACAACGGCAGAAGCAGATCCTAGTGTTTTCACTTTGTCAGATCTTTTGGCAGAATATGTTGTGAAAAATACTCTGTATGAATTGGTACACAATTAACCCACCCCTTATATCTCCAGTCTAACTATAGAGTAGGTTAAGTCTAGCCCTGTAGGGGTCAGCCTAGAGATTCCGGAAATGGTCCAGAGCGGGCAGATAAATTGAGGTCCACAGTAGGATTCCTCACCAAACTAGGTTAGGGCAATCTACCTTCACCTTTGTTAAGCTTTGAGTTGATGCTGGGTCTTAGGCCACAATGTAGGCCTAAGTTGTCTGACCCAGCTTAATTTAATGAGTCTTCTAAGTTAGAAGTTAGAAGATCCAACTGGGCTAAAAACACAATTAGTCACTTACTGCTAGTTATTAAAGAGTCCCTTTTCCCGTCTTGTTTGTTTATTAAGAGCGTACTTGCTGGTGGGGATCTTTTTCGTTGTCTGTTCTTCTCCCTTCCCCAGTTCCGTCCTTCTCGCCCCGTTCCTCGTTTTCGTTCTCCTTTTCGCGGGGCTTTTTCCACCAGCGTCGTCTTGGTTTTTTCCTCGGTTGGTTGATCGGTAATGTATATCTATTACCGAGCACGCTCTTGTCACACAGTATATAAATACTAGTGTGGAGAATAACTCTGGTGAGCAACCAATTGGTTTCATCCACCCAGTTATTGACATAAAAGGAATTTAATAATTGTTAGATTAACTACCTACCTACTCAGTGAACCATTTTCGTTACCTCCCAACTACCCACTCATCAGTTTTCCATATACTGGGGGCCCCGGGAGATAAAAATTTTGGTGTCATTGTCACCAATTTTTATGTCTGAGTGTAGACTAGCTAACTATTTGACTGTAAATGCCTGTTAATCTGATTAACAGTGCCTATCCTCACCTTCTCATGGAGAAGGTGTAGCATTTAATTAGAAGAGAAAATATACATCCATAGGATGAAACTGTCTATGGTCTTTACCATAAGAAAAGAAAAAGTGAAAGTTAGAAGATAAAATTACAATTCCCCAGCATCTATTTTTTGTTGTAAAAATAGTCGCGCCTTTAATGCTGTTTGTCGCTGAAGTCTTGTGTCTGTCAATGTTGTAGTAGGATGCGTTACCACTCCTGCTGTCAAAGGAATAGTTACTGGAAGTTCAGTGTCTCCAGTTGTTACTGTCAGTGGAGAAGGTTCTCCAAAGTCCATTGTTTTGGGTCCAGACTCTAAAGGGTACAAAAGAGAAATGTCTCTTGTTGTGTCACCCGTTGAAGTCCTTAATTTGACCACTCTTGTTACCCCGTCTGCCCCTGGTCTGAGTTCTAAAACTCTAGCCAGAGGCCAGTATTGTCTTGGAGTACTGTCATGTATGAGAACAAGGTCCCCTACCTTAATTGTGTCAGACCAATCCTTCTTAGTCATTTGTTTATGTCTCTCCCTTAGACCCATCAAGTACTCAGTTTTCCACTGTTTAATAAAATGAGCTTTAACTCTAGTTAAATGTTGTAACTTAGTCTGGAGCTCATCATGTCGTTGAGTCCAGTTTGGGTCTTCTGAAGAGTCTATATTGTAGTCCGGCAGGAGACTAACTTGTTCTCCCCGAATCAAATGATTTGGAGTTAATGGTTCCCGGTCATTAATGTTGTCACTCACATAAGTGAGTGGTCTATTGTTGATGATGTTCTCAATCTCAGCCAGGAGAGTGAGCAACTCAAATAAGTGTATCTGTTTTTTACCAATTGCTTTCTTCAAGCAATTCTTTACTGTTTGTATATTTCTCTTCCAGATAGAACCATACCAAGGAGAGGCAACTGGAATATACTTCCACTTTATGTTTGAATTTTTTATATATAATTGTGTGAGTTCATCGCTTAGCAAGTCGTGGATGACTTGTTCACCAGCCTTGAAATATGTAGCATTGTCAGTCCAAACTGTCTTTGGTACTGAATGTCGTGCACAGAATCTCTTAAAGACAGCAACAAAAGATTCTGCTGTAAGGTCCTCCACAACATCCAAATAAACAGCTCGTGAGGCAGCACATGTAAACAGTACAATGTACATTTTTTGTTCAGTGTCACCCACCCCTACAGTCAATGCTCCTGTATAGTCAATGCCTACAGTCTCAAAGGGTCTGTTGAGAGTAACTCTCTCCTCTGGCAAAGCAGGAGGATTTGGTTTCCTATAGGGCCAAGCATGAATACGCCTACATGTGACACACTCACTCAGGACTGTTTTAACAGTGATCCTTCCCTTGGGTATCCAATAAGTGTTTCTTAATGTAGTTAGTGTCTGTGGTACCCCCATATGATATACATCATTGTGTGTTTTTCTGATGATTAATGTTGTCAAATAGCTAAATCTAGGTAAAAGGATTGGATGTTTGCTTTTGTATGACAGTTTTGATTTGTCTAATCTCCCTTTACACCTTAGAAGGCCTTCCTCATCTCTGAACAAGTTTAGATCCACAACTACTGATGGTACAGGTTCTTTTGTTTGTTTCCCATTAGTCAAGAATTCTAACTCTTTATTGTACTCTTTTTGTTGTGCATGGCCTATCCAGTATTTGGTTGCAACTTCTGTATAATTATGATTGTTTTTATTTAGCTGTTTGTTAATTGTAGTTAAACAGTTGTGAGCAAACCTCAAACAGTAGGCTGTGACCCTGACAAGTTTACTGAAGTCAGAATAACGTTCATAATTAGTGATTGGTTCAACCTTTTCATTTGAAAAGATTAAATTTAATGTCAAGTTAACTTGTTTCACAGGCCATTGGCTCTGTCTACAGGGCTAGACTTAATCTACTCTATAGTTAGACTGGAGATATAAGGGGTGGGTTAATTGTGAACCAATTCATACAGAGCATTTTTCACATTGGTGGCCCGTGTGGGGAGATAAATTGAGGTCCACAGTAGGATTCCTCACCAAACTAGGTTAGGGCAATCTACCTTCACCTTTGTTAAGCTATGAGTTGATGCTGGGTCTTAGGCCACAATGTAGGCCTAAGTTGTCTGACCCAGCTTAATTTAATGAGTCTTCTAAGTTAGAAGTTAGAAGATCCAACTGGGCTAAAAACACAATTAGTCACTTACTGCTAGTTATTAAAGAGTCCTTTTTCCCGTCTTGTTTGTTTATTAAGAGCGTACTTGCTGGTGGGGATCTTTTCGTTGTCTGTTCTTCTCCCTTCCCCAGTTCCGTCCTTCTCGCCCCGTTCCTCGTTTTCGTTCTCCTTTTCGCGGGGCTTTTTCCACCAGCGTCGTCTTGGTTTTTTCCTCGGTTGGTTGATCGGTAATGTATATCTATTACCGAGCACGCTCTTGTCACACAGTATATAAATACTAGTGTGGAGAATAACTCTGGTGAGCAACCAACTGGTTTCATCCACCCACTTATTGACATAAAAGGAATTTAATAATTGTTAGATTAACTACCTACCTACTCAGTGAACCATTTTCGTTACCTCCCAACTACCCACTCATCAGTTTTCCATAATGTAAAGGCTTGTTTCCCAATCATTTTTACGACAATGTTCGTACCGATTGAATGCAATTGATGAACGTTAACTCCAGGATCAGCAGTTAGCCCTGTTACAATGTTGCAGAGACCCGAGGTAGAATGGAATGGGGATAAGGATTCCAGACGTTCAAGTACTTTCTTCATGTCATTACTGTCCCTGATTTGTCTACTTCCCCTCATTTCCTTGTGCTGTTCACTACTTTCCAACAAACTCTGGTGTATTCCTGCATTGCTGTTATAGTGGAACACAGAGGCATAGAAAAGAGCCACGTTGTCCTTTGGATGTCTGTAAATCCACTTCCGTGTCAGTCCGCCTCTGCTTTTCAGGAACGCATTAGTACTTGTTCTATCACCAGGTCTGTGCCGAGTCCCCATAATCTGTCGCTTCTTCTTACCACAAACTTACCTTCCTGGAACATTTTGTTAACGGCTGGATTTTCAGAAGGCAAACTTAACATTTTCTGCAGGTACAGGTATATCGATTTCAGGTAATTGTGATATCCGGCTGCTGCAATTATGGGGATGGTCTCCAGCATAGCTTGCAAGTGCAAATCCCACGAGCCGGTTCTGTCTGCTGTTATCAAGGAACGTGCAATGTTGATCATTCGCTGATATTCCAACCAGAGTTGACTTGTTTGCGAAGTAGATTGTAGGTCAGTTTTCTTCGCATCCAAAGTGGTAGCAATCTGAGACAATGCATTCGAAGATTCCACATCCTCAACTGATTGTTTGGCGGTCATAACATCGTCGAGCAGGTCACAAGCTTCCTTATGGAGGTCATGAGGAGTTCCATCTTCATTACGAGGGAAAACGTCTGCGACTAGTAAGGTACTAAGAGCTGCATCTACTATCATATGACCACGTATCGCTCTTGAAACAGCTTTTCCAGACATCATGTGTTGCACGGCATTTGGTCCGTATATTTCTTGAAGTACTTCAGACAATCCTGAACCATTCATAAGAGTACCGACTGCTTCCAAAAGATTCATCAGAGTGTGAAATGATCCCAGCATTAAAACAATGTCCTGCAGGTCTCTCTGTTCATTGATGATTTTGGAAGCTTTCCAGAACAAAGGCTGATCAAAGGTAATAATGCATGGGACTTTTTGATCGCGTGCTATCTTGCTCAAATATAGTAATGTCGAAAATATGCAGGTCATGTCAGTTGGCGACATATCTATGATGGGAAGGAACGTGATCGACGCCACACCTGGATGTGAGACACTTGATCCACCGTGAATTGCCTGCATTGTTCCGGACCAACTTGGACCTGATCTTTCTGCTGAAGATATCTGCCAGAGAAGACTAAGTCGACTTATGGTGGCAGTGGGTACTGGAAGTTCGCGGAATGAGATGTCCCTCAACATGCTTCTCGCGTGTCTATATTCCCTAATGTCAACGGTTGCAATCTTCTTAATGTCATTGTCACCACATTACGCCTGTGAATAGAAGGGTGGATCTTGATCTTCGGAGTTATTGCGGCAATCATACCCATTCCATGAAAGGTATTCTTCCCATCCAAAGTGCAGACATCATGATCGACGTTATCTGCTGCTAGAAGGACTGCAGTGTTTTCATCAACAGTAAAAGAGCCAGACCCACTTGCCAGCGCCGCGTTTCTTTCGAATCTTGTTACTTCTGCATACGACGAACAGTAACCCAGCTGATGGAGAACGTCAATAAGGTACCTTGACCTAAAGTTGTGGTGTAGCTGAACCGACAAACCGATCTGTAGTGGACATAGTAATCCTCTAGGACGGGTTGCTTGCATAATGCTCTGCCCAATTGCACCTATTTTTCTTGAAGCATCCTGTCCTGCAAATGCTTTTGATAATAGCAATTTCAGACTGTTGGGAATGTAATCAAGAGCACTTTCTGCAGTGATGTCATTTGGAGATGGATACACATCTTTTCTAGGCGAGTCGACAGACTTGATATCACTTCTGATTATTTTTGCAGCAGCTTCTACTAGGTAAATCTTCTGTAGCTCTATATCTATATCACATTCTTTCGACTTTTTGTGATAATCTATAAGAATTTCATTAGCTGTCTCTCGTAGTGTTACTACATCTGCCTTCCCACTTTCACCTGATATTATGATCTTGTCTCCGTAACGTTCTAAAAGCTTTCTCTTCATGTGCCTGCGTTCGTAGACAGAGCTCTGACTTCCTTGAAGATATTCCTCCATTTTGGAAATTAGGTCTCCAATCAACAGTTGTTCATCATCATTCTCTTCCAGGTAAGCACAGGTCTGAAGGAATGCTTGGTGTTGCTCTTCATTAGTTGGTCTCCCTTCTTCGAATCATGATCGTCGGAGGAGTATGCGCGAGGAATGTTTTTTCCACTTCGAAAATTTACGCTGCAGGTGTGATGGTAGACACAATCTGCAGCAGGAAGATCACGAAGATAATACTCCAGACGGCCTTTTACATTAAACGACCATTCATCGCAGCGGCTTTCACAGCACCTTTTTATGGTTTCGGAGAACTCTGTAGTTCTTATTTTGACATGCTCTGATTTTGGTTTGTGTTTGGAAAAAAAGTCCACAAAGGTATCACAAAACAAAGTGAGTAGCACTGGAAAATGCGTATTCATGAAAACGAGCACTTTTCCTTGGTATTGCCTCGGCTGCGGTCTGTCGCTTCTTTATTTCAATGGTCTTTTTATCCGTAAACCTTTTCCTACATACAACGTCAACACTTATTCCAGCTGTTGCAACAACATCGCTTCCACGGCTGCGGCTGGATGCATTTATACCATCTGCTCCTTTTTGCGAGATGTGAACCACTTCCTGTCCGCTGTCCAATTTCTCCTTACAAATCACGCACAATTCTTCAGGGGTCTGCTGCATTCTTGAAGGCGGACGCACACCGAGTCAGCCGTACACCGAGTCAGTCTGAAACAGAAAACACAAATTAATAAACTGTGTTGTAGTATTTAAAAGGAGTACATAATAACAGTTTTAAAGAAAATGACAAGCACAAATACGCAGATTTGATAGTGGGTAGTAGGAATTAAAGAGTTGTATATAATATAAGTTTATAAAGATGTAGCAATGTCCATTCTCACATACACTCCATACAGTATATTTTATTTACATTACGTGACGTCATAGTTTAATACTAGCCGCCTAATACAATTTTTAGTGTCATATAGGTTAATTTAGAAACGAAAATGTGTTTTAAAACATTTTACTGATCAAGAAAAACGTCATAACTCTCTCTACAAAGCGAAAGTAAAATTTATTGTATTTCGTAGGAAACTGCCAGTCCGCCATTTTGAATTTCATGTTTGGGGGTGTTCCCGGGGTCCAATTTTGTCGGATTTTGGATATGTTATTTTGCAATGGTTCCTGAGCTGGAAACAGTTTAGAAAGCTTCTGAAGCAATTTTGCCCAGGTTGAAGCTATTTTTGCTCTAGATTGCCTGGACTACAGCCACTATACAGCCATCGACATGAAATATGTACCCTTTCCAACAAAATTTTGGAGAGGACAGTCACATTGGTGCAATCTAAGCTATATTATGATGTAATTACTTGTATTTTCTGAAATTTAAAATTAGGTATTGGTCCTATAGTTTTCATATTTAACAAAGAAAGTAACTATTTTATTCACGCATTTATTGATTTCATGCATACACTTATTTAACAGTATAACATATCTATGAATAACGAAATCATTAGAAGAGATCCAAATGAAACTCTCACGTATAAGGTAAGTCAAACGGATGTAGAAACATCTAGATCAGTTGAGACAGAAGAAACGCTCATCTGTTTAACATATATAAAATTTTAAACAGGATAATCGCATGGAAAAATAATTTAGGGGCTACTTGACAAAAAAATATGTACTTTATTAAATACGCAATTACTTTACTAAATCAAAATCGAATACTTTAGTAAATACGCAATTTACATATAGGCAGTGGTGAGCTGGACCCGGTTCGCACCGGTTCGCGCGAACCGGTTGTTAACTTTTTTGCTGGACGCTGAAGAGAGCTCTCAGAAGCAGAAAGAGGTTTTTCGGTGATGAATATTATTTGTAGTGATAGAAGAGCAAGTTTAACAACTAAACACATATCATGCTTTATGATCATCAATTTGTTGGGGAAACCATTAAGCTTCTGGAACTCGTTAACATATGTCAAATCATGGATGAGAAGTCATCGATCCGCTTTAGATACCAGAGTTCGTGTATCCAAAACGACAGTTTACGGAGAAAACCAAGAAGCTATTTGGAAATTATTACCGTAATAAGTAATAATAAGGTACGTAAAAATGTTTAAATTTAAAAAAAAAAAAATTTAAAAGCATAGATGTACTGATATTTATGTTTTGCCTAATAATTCATTATTGCTAAAGTTGACTGAGCAATTTAATTTTAACTATGTACATAATATGATTCATCGGTTTTTATTAAATAATTCTTCTTTTCTGATTTCATTAGAAACGTCTATTTCTCTAATTAACTATACTAATTAATTGTCATGCAGTTATTAATACCTAGCTGAATCATAAAATGCAGACACTTGAAAAAGGCAAATAGCGAGATAATTAATTTAATTAAAATTGCGAAAGGGTGGGGTGGGAAGGGTTGTCAATTTTTTATTGCCGAATTCAGAATTTTTTATACAGAACCCGGTGGTTAAAATTTTGGCACCGTCCGTTTTATTCCAATAACAAATTGAGTCGTCTCGCCTTTTTTCTCGCAAATCTATCAGATATTTCGGACACATCATCTAGAGTTAGCTTGTTTCTCTCCATGGCGATTAAAGCTAATTCTGTCAGACAATCTTCACTCATTCTATTTCGTAGCCATGTCTTCAACCTGGACTTTCCAAGGGGGGGGGAGCGACCGCCTCCGTCGCCCCTCCCCCCTTAGCTACGTCCCTGTGAAAGGAAGTCTCCTCAAATCCTGAGAGAACATTTAGATATGGCATATAGAGTTTCAGAAGAAATTATGCCAATGATGAACCCAGATATTGGAGAAGAAGAAATAATAAATTGCCTAAAGAGACTCAAAAATAAGAAATCAGCAGGACCTGATAAACTGAAACCAGAATTGTATAAGGTATTGGTGGGTAATAAAGTGGGCATAGGGAAGTTAAAAGAGTGTTATAATGCTACAATAATGAGTGAGCAAATACCAGATAAATGGAGAGTATCAGAAACAAAGATGATACCGAAGAAAGAGAAGCCTACTGCTAAAGATCTGCGACCAATAGCACTAACAAATTATTCATATAAAATTTTTATGAGTATAATTAGAGATAAAATAGAAAAGTATATAAAAAGTAATAATGAATTAAGGGAGACGCAATCAGGTTTTACACCAGAAGGCAGAACAGAAGATAATATTTTGATTCTACAATATTGTATAGAACATAGCTTTACAAATAGAAAACCATTGGTTCTTGTTTTCATAGACTTCAGTAAAGCATTCGACTCAGTAAATAGAGGAAAGATGATAGAATCACTAATGAGATACTGTACAAGGTCAGCCAGACTCTGTACTGAACGGACGCATTTCCTGAGCTCTCTGATATTGCATCTACTTTTGCATATTGCTGAGAATTTTACTTTTAGAAAGTTTTGAATTTTATATACTTGCGTTTATATTCACGGTGTTATAGTTAAGTAACTGAATATTAGTGGTTTTTAGCGACTTAGAAGTTTTCATAGCGTGCCGGCTTAATTTAACTTACACTTATGATGGTTTAAACTATTTTTTAACTGCGCGATGCCGTCGCAGAAAGCGTCGTCTGTTAGGTGTAGGGTAAACCGGTGGTATTCGGAATTTAAGGATTATAATGGCGGTCCTATGGCGATTACCGAGAGATCAGTTTGTTTCTTTTGCGAGTTAATGGAGGAAATAGTTAACATAAAACGCAGTGTTCGTGAGGGAACGGAAAGACTTGCAACGCTTGATGAGGGCAAGGGTAGGGCTACGGTTGACGGAAGCCGAACCAATACTAACGTTGAAGACGTTAGTAATTTGAAGGGTGAGGTGCGTAACCTAGTTTCTAGTTTAGGTAGCTTGTCGGGAAGGTTGGATAGAGTTGAGGAAGGGGTTAAGGTTGGTCCGAGAGTAGTAGATGGAGAGGGATTTAGAGAAGTTAAGGGTGGAGTTAGGCCGCGTACGTTAGGTGATAGGAATCCCCCCCCTATCGAGGTTTCGAACCTTTTCGCCCATTTGGAAAGGGACGTGAATGAGGGGGAAATTATTTTAATTGGGGACTCTTTAGTGCGCCACATGGACAAAGAGTTCGTTGAACGGCATCCAACCAAGAGGAGGAGGGTCTGTCTCCCAGGGGCCAGGGTTGACAGAGTTAGAGACGAAGTGGATAGGATTGACGTTGCTTCCTGTCACTCGATGTTGGTGACGATGGTAGGAGGCAACGACTCGTGTAGGCCCTATACGAGAGTGCCTGACCTTTTGGAGAGATATAGGTGGCTAATTAGGTTCCTGAAGGCGAGGTCAGATAGGTCTTTAGTTCTAGGTATTACCCCTAGGCACGGGTTGGGTCTTAGGATTAGTCAAAAACAATATTTTTGAATAATAAATTAGAAGAGATTTGTGCTGAGGAAAATGTACCCTTCGTAAAGCTGTGGTCCGAGTTCAGTGATCCGAGCCTTTTTATAAAAGATGGGGTGCATTTTAATGAAATAGGTAATGCTAGGCTAGGTAGGTTAATAGACGAAAACGTGCGAAAGCTGTATAGGCCTTCTTTAAACGTTGTGGGTCCGCGGAACGCGGGCCCGACGTAAAAAATAGTTTAAAACGCCGGCCCGTGGTAAAAATTAACTTACAGTAAACGTCTTTTATTGTAACGCGCGTAGTATTAGAAATAAATTAAACGAATTTAAGGCGATAATTTATCCCGGCAACTACGATATAGTTGCTATCACTGAAACGTGGTTAAATACCCTGACTCGTGACTTGTTGGGAGAACTTGATATACCGGGTTTTAAACTCTTTACTAATGATAAGTTACATAGGTTTGGTGGCGGCGTTTTGCTGTACATTCGTAATTCCCTTAGGGCTATCGAGGTTAAGATAGATTTCCCGGCAGCAATTAAAGCGATATGCGTTGAAGTTAGGGCGCGTAGTATTAGTTTTAATTTTGTTGTTTCTTGACCTCCCGTTCAACCCTTCGACACCGATACTAGATTTTGCTCACTTCTTGGTAGCTTTATTGACAATTGGAATAGTATAATTGTCGGAGACTTTAACTGCCCTAATGTTAATTACCAGACTTTTACTGGTAATGAGGAGGGTTTGAGATTGATTGAGTTCATGGAGGATAATTTTTTACGACAGTTACCGAACCAACGCGCGATGACAATATTTTAGATTGGTGATGACGAACCGCGAAAATATAGTAGATAGTTTAGAAGTAGGCGAAAGTTTAGGATGTAGTGATCATTAAATTCTTAGGTTTAAGTTATCGATAGAAAACACTAAGGATAGTAACGTAATAAAAGTCCCTGATTTTCGTATGGCTAATTTTGATAGTTTTGCAGATAGGATGAGAGTCGTGGACTGGGATAACTTATTTATGGGTCATGACTCATGACACAAATTTGGGATAATCTCTAGGAGCCCTCCATTTTTCAGTATTAAACATACTCATAAAACATATACCATTTGAAAGCTCACATTTTTCTGAGTCTAAAAATGTAGTAATCCAAAAGTATCAATAGCAAATAAAAAGTAACTAGATTTAATTAATTGTTTGACGCATGACGTCATTAACTACATTATAAAGGTTGGCTAAGATATAAAATATAAATCTTCAGTCTGTGTTGTAAGATGGTATTTTTGGTAATTGTTACGCTAACCTAACCTAACATGAATGTTATTACATTATCATTTGTATAATTTAGGTCTCGGGGGGGTACGGGGGCGGAGCCCCCGTAAAGAGCACGCATCACAAATTGATTGGTATATGGTTTTATATTTAAACCTAATTACTTTTTATTTGCTATTCATACTTTTGGATTACTACATTTTTAGACTCAGGCGATGGCGGGTATTTTCAATAACTTTTTTGCGACAGTTTTTACCGTAGAAGACGTAAATAATGTCCCCGACGTGGACGATATCGTTCCATTTAGTAGCGAGACTATTTTGGATGAAATAACTGTTTACGAGAGTGAGATTGCGCATTATGTCGATAGGCTAAAAGTTAGCAAGGCTCCAGGCCCTGACGCTTTTTATCCCAGGCATTTGAAAGATTTGAAAGACGTTATCGTAGGCCCCTTGACGAAGATTTTTAATCAGTCACTCGAAACGGGGATTATTCCTGAAGACTTTAAATTAGCTAACGTCACGCCCATTTTTAAAAAAGGCGACCGCACAGTAGCTAGCAATTATAGGCCCATTAGCTTAACGTCAATTGTCGGTAAACGTTTGGAATCCGTAGTTAGGGATCGTATCATCGATCACTTAGAAAGTAGACATTTGATTAATAGTAGTCAGCATGGGTTTCAACGCCATAGATCTTGTTTAATTAATTTGTTAGAATTTTATAGCGAAATAGTGCGCGAATATTATAGGCATAGAGCGGCTGACGTTATTTATTTAGATTTTAAAAAGGCGTTCGATACAGTTTCGCATAGAAGATTAATTACGGAGGTTAAAGCGCACGGTATACGCGGTCAGGTAGCTAACTGGTTAGAGGAATGGGAGCTATTGAAGAATAGGGACCCAAGCCTTCTTTAGTTAGGCTTATAAGGCTAACTAACGAAAATATCACGACCTAACCTAACCAATCGTTAGGTTAACTGTACGCCCTTGACGATTGGTTAGTCATGATATTTTTGTTAGTTAGCTTTATAAAGCTAACTAAAGAAGGCTAGGGTCCCTATTCTTCAATAGCTCCGAGGAATGGCTTCGTGCTAGGAGACAGGGTTGTTGTTAATGGTAGTGAATCGGGGTGGTTGGATGTAGGTAGCGGTGTCCCACAAGGTTCAGTGTTAGGCCCATTGCTATTCGTAATTTACATTAATGACATAGATGTAGGATTGACTAGTAACGTGTCAAAATTCGCGGACGATACTAAAATAGGCGGTAAGGTTGTTAACGAGGACGATAGAAATATGCTCCAAGACGATGTAAATAGGATTATGGAGTGGACGGATAAGTGGCAGATGCAATTTAACGTAGACAAATGTAAAGTTTTGCATGTAGGTTCTCGTAACAATAATTACACGTACACGATAGATGATAGAGAGTTAGCGAGCGTTGACGAGGAAGTAGATTTAGGCGTACGCGTATCTAAGGATTTAAAAGTTAGGAACCAGTGCCTGGAGTCTTGCGCAAAAGCTGATAGGATGTTAGGCTTCATTGCGCGTAATTTCGAATTTAAATCGAAGGATATTATATTGTCCCTTTACAAGTCCCTAGTCAGGCCTCATTTAGAATATGCCGTTCAGTTTTGGTGCCCGTATTTGCGTGGGGATATTGATAGGTTAGAAAGGGTTCAACGTCGTGCCACGAAACTAATTCCGTCATTGCGCAACAAGCCTTATGAAGATAGGATAAAAGAGTCAGACTTGCATTCATTCGAAACTAGGAGATTCAGGGGGGAGCTTATTGAAGTTTTCAAAATCGTTAATAACATCGATAACGTAAATTTTGACAAATTGTTCACTTTCGATAACACTGGGGAACAAAAAAATTTTTTTTTATGAAAATAAAAACCCACTCTAATAGACAGAGTTTATTTCCACGACAGTTTCGACGCCCACTGGCATCCTCCTCGGGTGGATACAGAAACACGAATGAACCAAAATAAGAGGGAAAAACAGTCCAGGGACCGACCGTTAAGAAATTCGCACCTAGGTTAGATCCCATTCTCCCGACACCGGAAGGGCATTTTCATTAAGTACATTCGCGCAAATTTAAAACTATCTTCCTGTTCTAAACATACAGATTCTATTATATTTTTTTTACATAATTATTGAATTTATTATTAATTTTATTACATTTAATATTGCATAATTATTTATTACAGATAGTTTTAAATTTGCGCGAATGTACTTAATGAAAATGCCCTTCCGGTGTCGGGAGAATGGGATCTAACCTAGGTGCGAATTTCTTAACGGTCGGTCCCTGGACTGTTTTTCCCTCTTGTTTTGGTTCATTCGTGTTTCTGTATCCACCCGAGGAGGATGCCAGTGGGCGTCGAAACTGTCGTGGAAATAAACTCTGTCTATTAGAGTGGGTTTTTATTTTCATATTTTGACCTTCACGTAGAAAAAAGTGAAGTTTTTTTGCATTTTAAATTTTTTTTCTTGGTGCCTGAGATTTTAGACCTTATTCTGAATATTTTCATGCCACTGATTCAGAAAATATCATCCATTTTGTTCTAGCAGCTCTAGTTTTTGAGATATTGCATACGTCATTACCTACTTTATTACCCTTCTGGAACGGTATTATGAGTTGCTCGTAAATCTAAATGCATCTGTATAATTGAATTGTAGCTATGATTTTGCTGATGTTGCTGTTTTGCATGTGTATTGTACATGTACTAACGTGAATTCTTTCCTGTTACAGGTGTTGACATGGCTTCATCACGAAGAAAGTGTTTAAATCATCCAGATGTGTTTTGTTTTATCTGCGGAGAGTACACGTTCATTGAACAGAGAAAAACTATTACTGATTTTGTGAAAAAAGCTTATTTTGCCTATTTCAAAGTACAATTAGGGGACCAAGATAAGCCATGGGCTCCTCATGTTGTGTGTAAAACGTGTACGGAGCATCTGCGGCAATGGACCAACGGAAAGAGGAGGTGCCTGAAATTTAGTATACCAATGGTATGGAGAGAACAGAGAAACCACAGTGATGACTGTTACTTTTGTTTGGTGAATATAAAGGGCATCAATGGACGTAACCGGAGTAAATGGACGTATCCTGACATAGACTCAGCTAGACGGCCTGTTTCACATTCAGATGATATACCTGCCCCATCATTCAGCCATCTTCCAGAGCTCCCTCAAGAAGATGATGAATCTGCTACTGGCAAAGAAAGCATATGTGGGCAAAATGACAGTGATTTCGAAGGACCGTCATCAGTTGCAGAAGGTTTTAGTCAACACGAATTAAACGACCTCATAAGGGACTTAAGTCTTTCGAAGAAATCGTCTGAATTGTTAGCTTCCAGGCTGGGAGAAAAAATTTACTGCTGCCGGGAACCAAAATCACGTTATATCGTGACAGAGAAAAGGATTTACTGCCCTTCTTCTCAAAAGAGAACGATTTAGTTTTCTGCAACAATGTGCACGGATTGCTGATGAAAATGGGCATATCGGAATACACACCAAGTGAATGGCGGTTATTCATAGATAGCTCCAAACGGAGCCTAAAATGTGTTCTTCTACACAACGGCAACAGATACAGATCAATCCCAATTGGTCACTCAGTCGGTATGAAAGAAGAGCACGGGACAGTCGCCCTAGTCCTAGAAAAGATATCATACCGAGACCACCAATGGGTGATCTGTGTGGATCTGAAGATGGTGAATTTTCTCCTGGGCCAGCAGAGCGGGTACACCAAGTACCCGTGCTTTATATGTCTCTGGGACAGTAGAGCTAAAGATGAACACTGGGTGAGAAGACAGTGGCCTCTGAGAGAAAACATGGTGGTTAGAGAAAAAAATATCATCAAAGAAGCCTTGGTTGACAGAGAAAGGATCATATTGCCACCACTGCACATCAAACTAGGTTTGATGAAACAATTTATAAAGGCTTTGAACAGAGATGGGACGTATTTTAGCTACATATGTAGAAAATTTCCTGCGCTGAGCATGGAAAAGCTGAAGGCAGGTATTTTCGATGGACTGCAAATCCGGGAACTCATGAAAGACCCGCGTTTCCAAGATTCAATGGACAACATTGAGGCACGTGCGTGGTCATCGTTTAGTATGGTTGTGAAGAATTTCCTTGGGAACTATAAGGCCAATAACTACGGTGAACTAGTGGAGAATATGCTCTCTTCTTTTTGTAAACTTGGCTGTAAAATGAGCATCAAACTGCATTACCTCCACAGTCATTTGGATCGTTTCCCAGATAACCTTGGTGATCTAAGCGAGGAACAGGGTGAACGATTTCACCAAGAACTAAGGACCATGGAAGAACGGTACCGCGGACGATGGGATACTCACATGATGGCAGATTACTGCTGGAGCATCCAACGTGAATGTCCTGGCACATCTCATCGCAAGATCTCAGAAACGCGGTTTATGTGAGGTCTCAATGAAAGAACTTTTTTTGCCGTTCGTGTCTCAAGCTTGTTTGAATTTAAGAAATATTTTTCGTACCTTATGCTTGTTTGATGTTAATACACTATTTTTGCTGACATTCATCATACTTTTGTATTCAATTGACAACAGTGATTGCCAGTCAGCAATTATATAATATTATATACATTATATAGAAATATATATAGATATATATCATATCTTGATAAGCAGAGCTGATGGAGAAAAACTAATGTCATTTTTAGAATCAGCGACCTCAATATACCCAGAAACAGGTCTAACATCTAAGTCACCAAAAGTTGTGTTCCCCAGTGTAATAGTCATACTCGTAATAACGGATTTAAGTTGCGTGGCAGACGTTTCATTACTAATATCGCTAGAAACTTCTTTACGTTTAAAGTAATTGATAAATGGAATAATCTTCCTGCGTCAGTCGTTCACTCTACCAGCGTTAATATGTTTAAGAACCGTTTAGATTGGCATTTTAAAAATATTAACGTTGTTTAAAATAAAAAAAAATAAAAAATAGCAACAGTAGCTCCGGGAGTCGTAATCGGGGATGAGTCTGTTGACTTCTAATGCCAGCTTGTGACATGCCAGCGTGTGATATGCCAGCAAAAAAAAAATAAAAAAATAGGCTAACACGAATGTAGATGTAGCGTAAACTAACCCACTTTTTGTTTAACTTTACCTATTTTTTTTTCTTATCCTCTCCTTACTTGCATGTCTGTAACTCTCTACTTGCATGTCTGTAGTTTGCATGGTATGACTGTGAGTTAAGACTGTGTTTGCATGGTTTGTAAGTGTTCTTATTTTCTTCTTTTCATCTTTCACCCCTTTCCTATTCTCTCCGACTATTTTTCTGACTTGTCGGCAGTGGCCGGCGGATGATGATGGTGAGTCTTTTTTCTCTTTTTCTGAATGAATGTTAACCCATGAGTGATAGGTGTTGCTACTTAACCCCTTATTTTCTTCTCTTAACCCCCTACTCTTTCCTTTCTCTCGGGCTAACCTTAGTGGATCTTAGGGTCTTTGTTAGCCTTAGCTTCTGTAGATCATCATGTAATGTTAATAGGAGCCATCCATCAAGTACGTAGCCAATGCACTTTGCAACCCTTCCCCGCATGTACGAAGCCGTAAAAAGAATGAAGAGGGTGTGTGTGTACTTCAACCTGTCTATATACCTCTCCCCCCCTATCTCAGAACAAAGAAGCTAATGAATTAGGGTTATATTTTCACATTTATTGGTAAATAGTACAACCAGATGAATTGAGTACGGTCTCATTACATTTACATAACATTTCTTTTGGAAAACATGAAGCCACTCGGGCCTATCGAGGTAATCCAAGTCATGAGCTACATTTGTTAATAATAGTAAAAACTTGCAAGATGTCAAACTCAAATCAGCTAATTAACATATAACTATTTACTACTACCATAGTAGCCTATATAACTGAAGCAAAGAATATACACTATATAACAGTCTACATACTATTTCTTTCACTCATGAAAGTGTTTTTAAATTTTTCTTAAAATTAACTAATGAGATCTGTTTACCACATCATATGGCAAGTCATTCCAAAACTCTACTACTTTATGACTGAAGAGGTATTTTCATAGATCAAGTCCTCAAGTCTGTCTTCTAATATTCTTATTATGCCCACGAGTTATCCCATCAGTATCTAGTGAGAAAAAGTTACGTACATCTAAACTGTCCAAACCTAGTAATAATCTAAAGCAGGGGTTTTCAAACTGTGTTCCGCGGAACCCTAGGGTTTCGCAAGAACTTGATGGGATTCCGTGGAGTATGTCATGAGACTGAGAAGGAGAGAGAGATAAGATAAAATAATATCAACTGGCATGGATGAATTTACGATATATGTTCTGCGAATTTAGTGATTGTGTTTTGAAAGGCGTAGGCAAAGAGAGAGTGGGCAAGAGAGAATTTTAATTCAAACGATGAGATATCCAGAATAAGTGTTGCCCTCTCGCAGCCACAGTAAGAAACAGGAGCCCATTTTGTAAACAAAACACAGCTGATGACCACACGCACTGGTCTGATTGATTTGGTGAGTTTTTCTATGTTTTTAGGTTTAATTTTCTCAGTTCACGGAAGTTATGCTAACAGTAATGTTATTAAATGCAGTGTAAATGTGTGTTAGCTTTCACAATGCATATTATACAAATATATGATGTTTTATATAGATTTTTTTTTTTCTTGTAAATTTCGAAACATATATTTTTTTTGGTGAAATTCATATAACTGTATATGTAAATTTCATAAATTACATAAATAAACTGCAGTGAGCATAAATTGTTTTATTACAATTTGCCTTATATCATTAAAATTTTATCTGTTGGTCAAGGTTCCGTGGCTTTAAAAAGTTTGAAAAACTCTGATGTAAAGGATCAAATTGTCGCTGTTCATATTCTGCATGATTTCCTTCTTTCTGATCATATACCCTTAGAATTATTAATTAATCTTACTAACCTTCGCAATACAATACACAACATAGCAATAAATCGATAGGTAAGAATAATCGCGTCGATTGGTCTAATGCTAATGTGTAATGGAGAATAACAAAGTAATCTCTGCTCAAATGATTCTCATTGTAAAGTCATAGACAGCTAAGACAGGTATTAACGGTATATTGACATCATATCCATATTAAGAGAAGCAGGAAGGCCCTGGTCATTACAAGTATTATACTAAGATTAATCCTCGATGGAATGAGATTATTGCTCCTCTGAAGAGGAAATTAAAAGATGCATCGATATACAGTGCCCTCAAAGTAGACCGAGAACAGAACCAATTTTCGTAAATGTGTGTATAAGTAGGGGTTAATATAAAACAGCCATAAGACGATATGAACAGTAATAAGACTATGAGGCAAAGTTTCTGGGTCTAACTTAAATAATGATAATAAAAAACTATGGAAGTTTGTTAAGAAGGAAATGGATGCCAAGAAAGTTCCCCCACTAACTGATGGAGTGTCAGGGGGAGGAAAGAATCGCACCATTGGATAAAAAACACTATTCAAACATTTTTAATAGTGTGGGAAGGGTTAATCTTAAGGAAGGCTGCAACGGAACTCTCTTGGCAGCTATTACGAAAAATACTTAAAACTTCAGTTTTTGAAATTGAAATTAAGAGTCTAATTGAAGGGTTATAAACGGATTCTGCTTCAGGGTGACGAAGACCTCTCGAATGAGCACTTAAAATATGCCAATAATGTCGGGAGTATGCATATCTTACTGCTTTTTTCAGCCATGGTTTTTCATAATTATATTCCTGCAGAATTTATGAGGGTGTGTGTATGTGTGTGTGTGTGTGTAACATTTGGTTAGCGTCCGCCCGAATTGCTCATTCTGACATGGTCAAGCTTTTTACTCCACCTTAGACCTACAGTTTAACGTGGAATCCAAACCACGCAAAACCAGCAGCCCAGCGTCTTAACCACTAGGCCACCCAGGGTACCCATTTATCTATCAACCACTTTCTTTATTGTGTGGAAGGATGAACAGCTGGGTTTGGATGCGCGCTGGCTGCTGTCACCAGGTCTCAATCCCGGGGCCAATGGATTCGTAGTCAGCGACGCTAACCACTACACCACCGAGGCGCATATATATATATATATATTGGTAGTGTAGTGGTTAGCATCGCTAACTATGAATCCATCATCCCTGGGTTCGATACCCGGTGACGGCAGTCGGCGCCCAGCAAACCCAATTGTTTATCCTTCCATCCAATAAAATTGGTTGATAGATAAATGTGCACCCCGAGTATCCTAGTGGTTAAAACGCTGGGCTGCTGATCGAGAGGTCATGAGATCAAGTCCGGGCGAGGATTTTGTAATTTCTGATCACCCGTGATGGGTCGTGGTTCGGATTCTACGTTAAGTTGTAGGTCTAAGGTGGAGGAACAAGCTTGACCTTCGTCAGGATGAACAATTCGGGCGGAAGTAAAAACCAAAGTTAACCAAGGTTATATATTTTATCATCGATACAATTAACAATTGTACAATTAACCTAACCGGGCATTCAATTAACCTATCCGGGCTTTCAATTAATCTAATCGGGCATTCAGTTGACCTAATCGGGTACTGTATTTAATTAACCTAATCGGGCATTCAGTTGACCTAACCGGGCATTCAGTTTACCTAACCGGGCATATATATATATATATATATAGCGTTCAACATACACCCCGGCAACGCCGGGTCGCTCCGCTAGTATTTTATACAGTAAATCTCAAATCTGGAAGCATTGGTGTAGGCAATTGTATGTTCATTATGCACAGTGATTCACTGGCCTACTTAGTCAGTGCTCCAGACAACTATCTCTTAATCTTCTATGGACCTCTTGTATAATGTTTGTACCTGTTGAGTCTGAAATAAAGTGTTTGTTTGTTTGTTTGTTAAATACACGAAAGAACTAGGAATATTTTTTTTTTCCTTGTAGGTTTGCATCATTCATTCATTTCACGTGTTTAAGTGTGAAATTCATTCCATATATATATATACACCCACAGTGGTGAGCTGGAGCCGGTTCGCACCGGTTCGCGCGAACCGGTTGTTAAAATTTTGAAGCATTTTAGAACCGGTTGTTAAAAATTGTTACGAAAACAAATATTGTTATAAAATGATCTTAAAACGGAATAATCTTATAAAACGGTGTACAAAATAAAACGGTGTACAAAATAAACTTCAAATGCAAAAGAAAAATAGCACTATCTGGCCATTTGAAAATTACTACGTAATTAGTATTAAATAGGGTATGTATTTAAATGGTCTTCAAAATAATAATTTATTTCTTTGTGTTATCTTGAAGCTATTTTGTAATTACCACCTAATTAGTAATAATAATATACTTAAACTATTCTTCATATTTTCTTCTTTTCAAATTTATTCTAAATTTTTTTTTTTACTTTGTTAAGTACGAGTACAACTCCCAATGACACAATGCATTGCCACTTCTTATCGAGAAAGGTACAAAAACTACATACTGTGGCACATCCTTTAAATTAGAGCTTTTTATGTAGGGAACCGGTTGTTAAAATTTTGGCAGCTCATCACTGTATATATATATATATATATAGGTCCCGGTTAACACGGTTTCGGTTAACACGGTATTCGATGTTACGCGGTTTATAATTTGTGACCATAATCCCGTTATATGAGGTATAATTTCACTTATCGCGGGAAAAAATATTTTATTTGCAAAACAAAAGCGAGTCTCCTTCGCGATATTGAAAATGCGAAACAGAAATTAATGAATGGAGATCCTGATATGGAACGTGCTATGAAAGTCTGTCGAGATACATTGTGTATTGACAATGACAAAGCCTCACTTTTACGTTATTTTACAAAGAAATAAAAATAATCATTCATTTTTTGTACACATACATGTGCTTTTCAATAAACTTTAAAACAAATGAATCAATTTATTTACTACCTTACCTTTGTATAATGTACTGTTTATTATTATTATTAATTTGATTATTAATATATATATAATATAGAGAGAGAGAGAGAGAGAGAGAGACCTGTCGCAAGATTAATTTAAACACAAATTCCATTATTGGATAAAATAAGAGTTCAGATAGATCATATCAACAGATTCTACTAAATATAATAGCATAAAAACGTGTGTAATAATCGTGATAAAATATTAAACTGAAAACCCATGTGTGACGTCACTGATGAGGCATGACGTCATTAATAGATCCATTCTGTCATCACATTTTCATACGTGGCGGTTTCTGTGACTGCCAGAGCATGAGCCTAAATAAAGATGAAAAGAGTTAGTGCTAGTAAAATATATGACAAATAAAATAATTATAAATCTAAGCAAATGTTTTTTTTGGCGAAAAGGAATCATTTATATGCACACTTCTATATTTAGTTAAGCCTTTTTAAAATTTATGAAACTAGGATTCAAATTTCAGAAATAGCAGAAAACAAACTTAGTAAAGTGTTGCCATAATTTAACTTAAATTATTTTTTAGTGATTTTTAAAAGTTTAACGAGTGTGTGAAGGTTTTAATTCTGTTTATTATTATAATCTTCTGTTTTAAAAGTATTAATATAGATATAAAATGTTCATGACACACATATTAATAGATTAAGTACAAGATAGAAGAAAAGTTGTACTTTTAACAAAGCACCACTCCACCCATACGCTCAGTGAAGATACGAACAACTCCCAACATCATTGTCAAGTACATAAGGGTGCACGTACTAACAAGGTTTCCATATGTGGCTCATCAACACTGGAAGCAACAACGCTCTGTGTTTTCATAATCAAATAAACGGTCATATTTATAATTATCTTCGTTCTTGTACTTCGAAATATTTGGCTCGTACCTTTTCAAATGTTCCTGAGTTCGCTTAGTAGCTGAAAGCTTCTCAATGTTGTTTTTCTTACCTTGTACATATGTTTTAGTATGGGTTGGAAACTTCCCTTGATGTACCTGACACTTAGTGCCCTTCTTTTGAAAGGTGCACATGACCCTTGCAGGGTGAAAACACATTAAACAGATTTGTGTTACTTTGCTTTGCGAACATTACCGTCTTTGTAGGTTTGGGTACCTGATTTATCAGAAGCAAGATGCACCGCAAGTTTGATTCCTCCCCAAAGTACCACAAATGTATCAGTTCCAGTCACAAGCACATTCATATTACCTTAGGGTTGCTCTACACAAACTGGGCCAAGAACTCAGAATCTCTGCAATTTTAAATTTAGTATTGGGAAAGGATGCCCATATGCTTTCTGGCACCATAAATTGATCAAGCAATCAATCAGTTAGTGCTGGGAAAGACTGTTTTATGTAGACTTGTAGCTATTATTTCACTTGACTTTGAAGGTCTGTTAAACACTGGAATAGCTGTTAGCAAATTTGAATTCATAACCCTTTCCTTTTATTCTATCGTTAGTTTTATTTATACCACAATTTAAGTTTACATTAAATTTAATTTATTATTATTCAGTCAAGCTAAGATAATTCCTGATTAACTTAAACGGTGAATTAAAAGAATGACGAATATAGTTAAGAATTTATATATTTTTTTAAAATCTAAAAGATTAGTTCAGTTTTATAAAAATCTTGGTTAGGTTCATTTTAAAGTAAAATGTCGTCTTAAAATAAGACGGGTTATCGAATTACTATTAATTTTGATTGTAATTCCTCTAAACATTTTCTGCAGTTTTATCCTTAAAATTGACAACAGCTCTAAATCTGAGGTTGACGTCATCATTTATCTGTAAACAATGGCTCAGTGGTTATGGAATTCAACTTTTTTCTTGTTATTATTGTTAGTTATATTAACAGAAGCTGGGTAAATATTTTTTTTTATTACTAACTAATAATTAGTGTTTCAGACTATTTTACTTACCGAAAGGAATTATAAAATAATATAGCTTTTGTAGACTAACTCCTGTAAGGTAGACTTCATATATGTAATGCATTGTTGAAGGCTTAGTTTAGATCTAGGGCAGTGATTTCCAACTTTTTATGATGTATCAAAAAGGATCTGACACACCATTTATATTTTTAAAATTTATTTATGGAGAAGTTAAAAATATAGTGACAAAGAAATAATTAACAGCAATGAGTAAAAATACTAGCATTGCAAAGAAAACATTTATTTAATGAGATACTTGAGCTTCATGATAACTACAGGGCGTCCCAAAAAAATGTATACACACTTTAACAGCTGATAGCTCAATTGATGTTTCTTTCTTTCCAAGTTAAACCCATTAGAATTAATAATGGCAGTCAGACTAAGCTTTGAACAAAGGAAATTCATTCTAAAATGCTACTGGAAGTGTGAAAACGCAGTTGAAGTGCAAAGACAGTTTAGGAGGGAGTTTCAAACAGATCCACCAATGCGACTTACCATCACTCGAATTAGAGATAAGTTTGAAGCCGATGGAACTGTTCAGAATGTCCACAAGAAGCGTTCCGGAAGACCACGGACATCGACAAGCCCCACAAAGCAAGAAAGAGTACTGGAAATGTATCACCAAAGTCCAAGAAAATCTGTGCGGCAAGCGAGTCATGAGGTAGGAATTTCGGAATCGTCTGTCCAACGCATTTTGAAGCGCTGTCAATGGAAAAGTTACATTCCAAGATTAGTCCATGCTATTAATGAAGATGATCCGGACTGAAGAGTGGAGTATTGCGAGTGGTACTTGGCATGATGTGGATGTGGATTGGACGAAGGGGTTTCGTAGAATACCCTCCGCGTTCACCATACCTCACACCATTAGACTTTTTTTTATGGGGATACTTAAAAGACAAAGTCTACGCTATAAAACCTGCAACAGTCGCTGAATTGAGAGTAGCCATTGAACGAGAATGCACACAAATACCAAACAAAATATTTTGTGATGTTTGCGATTCCATTGCTTCGCGTTATCAGCAGTGCCTGGACCAGAACGGATGTCAGTTTGAAAATAGGCATTGACAAAACAATTAAATAATGTCTGTAGATTCTATTACATTTTGAAAATGAAATGTATTTTAATAAACACTGCCTTTATAAGTATTTAAAGTGTGTATACATTTTTTTGGGATGCCCTGTATATATGGTAATTATGTATATTGAGTAACTCAGTCATTTTACATACCAAAATACATTTTTCTAGTAGTATTTGATTTGATTTGTTCAAATCTGACCTCCATTTCCCTCGGAAATGAGATCCAACAAAGTTATAGTACTTTGAAGTTTGGCTCATTTTCAAGGGAAATGGAGGTCAAAATCTAAGCAAAACACACAAAATATTACTAGAAAAATGTATTTTGGTATTAACCTAACCTTACCTAACCTAACCCTAAAACTAACATAAGTGGAAATAGTAACTTAAAATGCCTAAAACTAATGAAAATATCATTACTTGACCTAACCAATCAAGGGCATTCAGTTGGCCTAACTGGTTAATATTGGTTATTTCACCTAAATATCTTCTGATCTTTTCGTATTAGGCACTCACTGTCACATTTTGGGCAAGTTAAGGATGAGAGAATAACGCCGTAATTAATAAAAACATCCAATGCTTTCTCTTCATCTAGGGCACATGATGAATCAAGTTCTCAAAGTCAGAAACCACATGAACTAGGGTTAGGTTAGGTTCTCTAGTAATTTGGATACTGGAATGTATTTTTCTAGTAGTATTTGATGTGTAATGTTAAAATCTGGCCTTCATTTTATGGGGAAATGAACCAAAATATGTTAAAACTTTGAAGTCTCGACTTTTGATTGGTTCATTTCCACATAAAATGAAGGCCAGATTTGAACGAAGCACATCATACACTACTAGGAAAATGTATTTTGGCATCAAAATTGGGTGGAGGCCGTAATATCTATATTTACCCAAAAAAATAGCCTAAGCCTAGCTCATATATCATATTTTCATGATGTCACTAGCCAATATTGGGAGGGTGGAAAAAAAATATCGCAAAAGTCATAATATTCAAATCTACATAATTTGGTAAGGACGCATCTGCGAGCATAGTGACTTATATGAAAATGATGAGAAAATTATGCTTTAATATTTTATAATTATATTTGCTTTTGATATTCTGAGTATGATAAAACTCATATTAACCCTATATATTTTGTTTATATTTGGAGAAATATGTTATAAGCACACTCGCATTTGAAACCTTGGATAATTTCGCAACACACTAAAGTGTCAGGACACACTGGTTGGAAACCACTGCCCTAGGGACTGTCAGCTAATGGTTACAAGTCCTTTGTAACCAGGGGTGCAGTGCCAATTTTATAGGTGCCGGAGCTCTGGTGGGCCTGACAAAAGCCTGCCATTTCCTATCCTGTTTCTATATATGCCACACGATGACTAAGTATTTCGTGTTTGCACTCACTCACTAAACTGTTGATAATTAATGGAGACAATTTTTTTGTTGCTTGTTATGGTAATTCCTCCAAACTTCCTCTTGCAGAGGTGCCGGAGCGGCGCTCCGGTGAGCTCCGGCAGCACTGCACCCCTGTTTGTAACATACTACAAAGAAGTTGGCTTGTGGAGAGCAATTGAAAAGCTATGATGTTGCTTTGTTGTTAACCCAATTCTTCCAAGAAGTAGGAAGCACATTCTGGCCACTCTGGAAAATTTGGCATAACATGTGGCAAGTAAGGTTATACCCATACTAAACTCTGCAAAATTTTTGCCCAAGCTCCCAATTTTGGAAAAATATTCATTTCTACTTGGGAAAGTCTTGGTTAGCATGAAAAATTCTCTTGCTTACTATTTCAGTCTCATGTTAATGCTCTTTAGAAAGAAAATTTAGTAACTATAAAGTTTTAGGGATATCAGTTTTCTTAGACCTCTGGTTCCCATCTAAAAAAAAAAAAAAAATCCTAAAATTATACTGTATTGAATCCCACGGAGGTTTATGGTAGATTCGTTGCCTGGGGGATTTTGTCACCAGGGTGAAACTACCCAAGATCTGGGGGGATTTCACGTAGTTTTGATACGAAATAATATGTGATAATATGTAGTATGTATTGTGTGTATCTAGTTTTCAGTTCATTAAGGGTTTTAAAATATTTATTGGTTTTTAGTATCTTTTATATAGCCATTTTTCAGGCTTACCTACCTTTAACTTAAATTTAACTTAAATTAAATACCAAATGAGTGGTAGTGATCAGATGTGTTGGTTGTGCTCTAGATAGTGAATTGACTTTTATGCTTTTGTATTAATATTATTATGTTTGCCCTGTATATTTATTGCTGTTTAGCTTTTGTTTATTGTCTAAAAGCATTTATTTACAAGTTTTAAAGGTTGTTGTGTTAAGTTTTGCCATTGTTGCTATTTAAGGCTGATAATTTAAGTTCTGATACAGACTTAGCTTAGCTTATTCTGATAGCCTAGCCTAATCACAAGCAATTCATTCTCTTTGAACTATGAATTTAAAATATATGTTGAAATTGAAAAACTAGATATCATGATCATAACTGAGACATGGACAAAATTTAGCAGTGTACCAAATAATCAATTAAGTGAGTGAGATAATAATATTACCTATGAATTAAATGGCTATGAACTCTTTTATTATGAAAGTAAACATTTTGAAGGTGGTGAGTATTTATTTATGCAAAGTCAAAGTTGTCTCCATTAGAGATAAATTCTAGAAAAGAAAGTGAAATAGTTGCATCAGTATGGATAGAAATCAAAAATAAAAATGGTAAAAAAAATTAAAATAGGTGGTGTATATATAGGCCACCAAAAGGATGTTCAATTAGAGGAATCCCCAAAACAAGAGAGGAGAATCGATATGTAGAAAATGAAATTATTAAGGAAATAAATAAGGTAGGTTCAAATGATGTAATTATTATTGGAGATTTTAACTAGATATATAAATTGGGTAACATTACAAGCACCTGAAAGCAGGGCTGTGGAGTCAGCACATAAAAAACTGACTCTGACTCCTCAATTTTTTGTCTATCCGACTCCGAAGGTATATTAATTCTAAATCTGCTATGATGATAATTACACAAGAGGCATTTCATCACCACCACGTGAATCATCAGGCTACTTTTTAAACCCATAACCTGCAAAGTTTGAGTCTAATGGTTGTAGCGATGCCATTATGGCTTTTTTATTTTTTATTTATGAAAAAACAAAATTCATTGAGCATAAAACAAAAAAAAAAATTAAATTTAAGACTATGACAAAATAAAATTTCATTAAATGCAATAAAAAATATAAAAGTATTCCTGCAAAATTTATTGAACTAAGGCCAAGGGTGAAAATCTAAAATTTACGATTAACTTGTTCTTAGGAACAGAAAATTTTTTTGCTTCTGCCAGATCCTCTTTCAATGAAGCCCTTAAATCTGATTTAATTATTTTCAGTGTGGAAAACAGTCTTTCCACACTGACCTGAGTGGTGGCGTGGCTGTTACTATCATAGCTGTATCTCTTAAAATCTCTGGATATGCGGGGATGACTTCTTGTATTGTCAGTTTAGATGAGCGATCATATTTTTCCACTTCTTTTAGGCCATCAAAAAAATCTTGCTTAAATTTCATTAGTTTAACATCAAAAGGTTGCCTATGCACGTTTAAGCGGCGACGCTTTGCTTTTGAGCATTCAATTTTATCAAAATATTTTTGAAAGTCTAATTCTTCATCATTTGAAGAGTATGAGAGGGACTTACTACTCATATCTTCATCCTGTGGTTCAGGATTTTCACGTAATAGCCCTTTTATGCAAATTGCAACCTCGCAGAGGGCCTCTTTTGCTTTAGCAATTTGTTCTTCAGTCAACAAAATTTGGTTCATTGGATCTATGTAGACAGCAGCTAATAAGATCTCATTTTCCAGTAGCAGACCCTCTCTTTTCTTCATTGAGGATACAATTCCATCAGCAATTAATCCTCCAGTTTGGGATAGACGAAATAATAAATTTTTCCATTCCTATAGGAATGTACCAGGAATTAAATCCTCTGCTTGCAACTTTTTGGTGACAGTATAATGTCTTTTCAAATTTGATGCTCTGGTTGGTGCATTTTTATCAGAGCCAGTAAAACCACTGATTTTTGCTTCACATAATTTTTCACCATCATCATCATCTATCATACACTGACACACGAAATGTTTCCCATCTGTGGTTATTGTAAAATATTCAAAAACTGCAGACTTTGTTGGAAGTGTCTTTGCCATTGTGAAAGGGGTTTTAGACTTGAAAGTTAAAAACTTATGAAATTTAGAAAGAACTTGAAATTAAATAAGCATTAAAAATAAAAAACATTATCTGAAAAGAAAAAATGAATTAATGGCATTAGTGTCTGAAATGGAAAACATTGTGTTTATTATTTAAGTGGTTTAACCACCATAGCTGCCAGTGATATCACACACAAAAACATATTTTATTAAAATTTATATTGAGGTTGGAGTCGTTACATTTTTACTGACTCCAACTCCGACTCCAGCAGCATCAAAATTGACTCCGACTCCACAGCCCTGCCTGAAAGTAATGAGAACTACTTTGATTGTACTGTAGAAAATGGTCTAAATCAGTTAATTAAAGAACCAACCAGAGAGAATGCAATTTTAGATTTATTATTAACAAATATTGCTGATTCTATATACTGTATAACATATCAGTCTTTGAAACACTGGGTTCAAGTGATCATTTTATAAGAAGATTCAAGGTGAATTTGACTCAAAGTATACTAAAAATGCAGCTGAAATTCCTGACTTTAAAAATGGAAATATGACAGAACTAGTTAATGAGTTAAACTGTATAAATTGGGTGGAGATTTTTGAGCTTCAACCAAAAGATATATTCAATCATACCTAGTAAATCTACACACTATGTATGGGAAAAGTTAAAAAATAAAATAAAAGATATTCAAAGTAAATATATTCCTCAGTGTAAAATAAGAATCAGAAATAACGGAGAACCCTGGATAAATCTGTATTAAGAAAGGGATAAGAGAAAGGCCTTCAGCAAATTTAAGACAACTCAAAATGAAATGGACCTTGAAATCTATAAAAATAAGAGACAAGAAAGCAAGAGACTTATAAGAGATATGTAGTAAACATAATTTAGAGAGGAACTTAGCCAAAAATTGTAAAGGAAATCCCAAAAAGTTCTTTAGTCATTTCAACTTGAAAAATAAATCTAATAAAAAAATTGGACCCCTTCATACTGACAACAAAATTATTGAAGAAGATTTTGAAATTGTTGAGGAGCTAAATAGATATTTCTGCTTAGTATTTACAACTTTTTTAGGAAACTGTAAATAAAATTCCAGATTTTACATTAGTAACACAGAGAGAGAGAAATCATATATATTTTGAGGAAGTGGATATTTTGAGAGCAATTGACAGGCTAAACATAGCTAAGTCACCAGGACCTGATGAAATTTATCCTAAAATAGTAAAGGAAGCAAAATATACTGATAGCATAGCCCAAGTACTTAAAATACTTTTCAACCTTTCATTGATTAACAGAAGTTCCAGAAGACTGGAAAAAAGCAACTGTAGTCCCACTTTTCAAAAAAGGAACAAAAACCTAGCTAAAAACTATAGACCAATTTGTTTAACTTCTATTATTTGCAAATTACTTGAAAGTGTCATCAGAGACAAAATTACAATATTCTTAGAAGGAGGAGGATTAATTAGTAATAGCCAACATGGCTTTTGAAATGGCAGGTCATGTTTGACAAACTTAATTGAGTTTTATGATAGTATGTTAAAACATCTGGGTCATTCCATGTCAAGTGGACCAATTTTGGAAAAGTGCCCCACCTCACCATGTCAGATTTTGTTCTAACTTTGCTCACAGATTCCTTTAAGCCTTAAAGGAAGTTCTGCAAAGTGTTAGTTCCATATCTCTTGTGGTTCTGTCACTAGGGCTCCAAGAGCATGGGCTGCTTTGTCCATCACATTGAGTGCCGAATTATTTGTGCCAATTTTGGCTAGTCAGCATTCCACAGTAACAAATCCTTCTGCTCTGAAAATTTGCTCCTAGGGTCAAAATTTACTCTAGATTTCAAAACTCACATTACTAGAGCTCTAGGAAGTATAGATTTTCCATAAAATAATATAGCTCTGGATTTACTTGACTTTGTGAGCTTTTGTTAGAAACCAAGAAAGTACTGCCCATATACTACAATGTTTCAATCCGGATCTTCCTACCTGTTCTAGTTGCTGAGTTATAAGGCATCAAAAATGGGCAAAATTAATTTGTGACAAAAATGGCCCATCTTTAACACTAGAACAGCGGAAATTTTTGCATACCCATAACAGCGAGAGGCGGTCAAATTGACCGCCACCTAATATTATTTTAAATTTACGTTTACATTTGTATTTATCGAAGGAAAATTATACTTTTTACAGGTATTTAATTTTATTTGAAGTAAATAAATGGTATTTATTTATAACCATATACGATAAAACCAATTACGCTTATAAATTAATAAACTTTAGGGTTAACTTCGCAAAATAATAATCCTTTTTTCATCTTACTAATAAATCCTACTTTTTATTTCTGTGCTTTTCTATGTTGAAGAACACTTCTTGCAAATGATTTTCTTGATTACGTGGCTTGTGCATGATCCACATACCTTTTTTTTACATTTGTGACAAATTTCACAAGTTTTATTTTGCTTGCACATTCGCACTTGGCATTGTTTTCTTTTCCGGGACAATATCACATCTGTCTCTGCAGTGTCATCTTCACTGATATCCTGCTCTGCATCACACTTTTTAAAACCCTGTCGTAATTGTAATGCTAGCTGCAGAAGAAAGTTGCGACGAGTAATGTTCTTACCAGTAACTTCCCTATAGAGAACAGCTGCATTGATTCCAGCGAGGTCCAACATCATATAGAAAACATGAACGGGCCACCTTCTTGAACCAGCTTTAGTGCTGTATTTGCGAGCCATCTGATCAACTATATCTACTCCATATTTTGTTGAATTGTAGTAAGTCACAGTTTCAGGGGTTCTTTTTGCATTATCTTCAACTTGAACACAGCTATGCACGCTGCTCAGAAGAATCACATTTTTATTTGGTTTGCATTGATAGACAGTTAGCGTTGCTTGGTCATTTTTCAAAACATGAGTGTTGAACCTTTTGTCTCGCAAATTCTTGATGGCAATTGGCACTTCTTTTCGGGCACGATTCATTGTCCCAACAAGGGTAGTATTTTTGTGTTGTAATTTACGACATAAACTCACTGAAGTAAAAAAGTTGTCAGTCATAATGTTTCTTCCTTTGCCAAGGTATGGTTCGACAAGTTGAAGAACTACATATTCTGAAAGCGGTTGGTTTGATGGGCGCTTTGCATCTTTACCAAGGTATGGGAATCCGTTCAAGAAGTATTTTGACTTGGTATCAGCAGCTATCCAAAATTTTATACCAAATTTGTCTGGCTTAGTGGCAATGTACTGGGTAAAAGGGCACCTTGCTTTAGTGGGGAATAACTGTTCATCAACAGTTATATATTCGCTTGGTCTGTAGCAAGCAATGCAATTTTGGGTGAACCGATTCCAAACTTGAGATGTCAGTGCAAATTTGTCCGTTTTCAGCCTTTCAGATCTGTTAGACTTCATGTCAAAACGGAGGTATCTCATAATTTCTCGAAAGCGATCTCGTGCCATTGTTTCACGAAAGAAAGGAGGTCCCCACTCTTTTGACCAGAGATCATCAGCAGGTTGCCCCTTGGCCAATATTCCTCGAGCAAACATGATGCCAATAGTAGCCATAATTTCTTCCAGTGACACAGTCCATGAAGTAGTTTTCAATCGTCTATGAGCTTCTGCTTGAGTACACTTTTGTATATGTTTCAAAATAAAATCATCAATTAGCAATCTAAAAGCACTCAAAAAATCATTTTCAGCAATTTGTCGTTTGGCATAAACTGTGGGGCCAGGTTCTTCACGTACAATATTCTGTGATCGGGTTTTTCCCTCATTTCTGTTGCCTTGTTCAATAACCTCCCATTCTGTGCCATCCTTCGCCATTAAAACTGAACCAACTTCAATCAAAGCAGGAGTTTCGCATCGCTTTTTTCTTCCCATAAAGCCTCCCATCTTTCCTGCAAGTAATAAAGCACAATGGTAAGTTGCTATTACAGGCCCGTAGCCAGACCGAATGAGTAGGAGGGGCGGAGAAATTGATAGGGGGGACAATGAAGGAATATATATATATATATATAAATATATAAAAAGATATATGTATGGTTCTAATTCAATTCGGCAAACAGTGGTGAAAAGTACCGAGTTTTTCCAGGGGGGGGCAGAATGTTTTACAGGGTGGGCTTTGCCCCCTCTTGCCCCCCCCCCCCCCCGTGGCTACGGGCCTGCCTGTGCTATTATAATATTTATATATATAACCATAATGGTTCTACAATATGACACGAAATCATTGCTAATCATCATCAATAAACTTATGCACGAATCGCCATACTGAAACTGACAAAGATGTAAATATTTATTGTACTCACCCGCAACATGACCAGCATTGAACGTTTTATTAGCTGAATCAGTTTGTGCCTGGTCATCACTTTCTTCATTTGACTCAGATGATGAACTTTCTGCCTGAGGAATATAATCATCTTCACCATCATCACTGTCCAATGATATATCACTTCCTTCTGAGTTTGATTCTGAAATTGCTTGCAAACATCGAAGAATTTCTTCATTTGAAAGAGAGGGGTTTGCACACATGCTTGCAGCTTGGAAGCGCAACACACACTGAACCGCCGTGTGTTGTTGTCAACAACATACAGTGAGATTGAACATGTTATGACAAGTCTTTACAGCACTCCTGTATTGCTTTTATGAGAAACGGTCAAAGTGACCGTTTCGCTGTTATAGTAATATCGCTGAATATCTTGTGAAATAATTAGATATATTGAATCATATTTACCACAAAAAGGTTATTGGCGTAGTGAAGGCATTCATGGAATATGACGGCGAACTAATCCGAATTAAGCAAGATATGCTAATTAAATTTGGAAAAAGTGGTCAAAATGACCGCTTCGCTGTTCTAGTGTTAAAGCTCAAAATGATCATGTGGGACAGCTCGCACCATACTCTAACAAAAATCAATGAAAAGAGCATGTCCTGAAATACTAGGGCCTAGATTTTTATTTTGGTGTCTTTCTTTTTTGTAGGTCTAGTAGAGCTTTGAAATTTTGTTCCGTGTGATGTTTCTAGCGTTGTAATTGTTATTTCATTGGCACAATGCTTTATTTTTCTTTTGTTCTTATTACTGATTATATAGTGCAGGACTAGTTGCTATGTGCTAGGCTATAAATAATATTTTTATTTATGTTCAACATGTAGTACATGACTATTATTGTTTTCAGATCAAAACTGAAAATGGCCGAATCATCAGATACTAGTAGTGTTCATGTGGGAGAACCCATAGAAACTGAAAGAAAACTGGAAGCTTGTACTATTGGAAATAAAGAGGGAACAGAGTGTCACCTGAAAACATATTCCAGAAAATGTGGTTTGAAACTCTTCACAGAGCTGACAGTTCAGGAAAGACAACTACTTTTTCTTTGAACAGGAATAGTAGTCCAATTTAAGGAAGATGCACGCATATGCTTGCACCATAAACAGCTTCTTTTGACCAGATATGAGAATCTGCAGAAGCACTGTTGCAACCCATTTGAGTATCATAAATCAACATTACCCAAAAAATCATTTTGGGCAATTGACATTGCAACAGCTCAACTGTTGAAGGAAGAGACTGGCAAAGACATCAAGCCTGGATAGAAACTTTGTCCTGATTGCAGGAAACAGAGGGCTGAAATACAAAGAATCAGTTCAACATCATCAAGTGAATCATTTGATCCACCAGAAGCACAAAAGCAGAAACTAGATACCAGCTGTTCAGCACTTGACATTTCCCCTGTAAAGCTACAAAAAGTGAGCAAGAGAGATTTACCAGGATATGTCAAAAGAAAGACAAGAAGCTATTGGTCAGAAAATGGCAGCTCTTACAGGGATTGATGTGGGTGAAACGGAAGCTAGCACAAGTCAGCAGAGGTGCAGAAATTGTGAAGATTATGAAATACTGTTGGAAGAATTGAAAAGCCAAATGGAATTATCCGACAAAGAAAGGAAACTGCAGATTCTAACTCTGGAGCCTAACAGCTGGTCTATACAACAAACAGCAGAAGAATTTGAAGTTTCTCTTCGAATGGTTAAAACAGCCAGGAAGTTGAAAGCAGAGTCAGGTATTCTTGCAATACCAGGAAAAAAGAAAGGAAAAACACTGCCTGAGGAAGTAGTAGTAAAAGTTCAAAAGTTTTATGAAGATGATGAATTCAGCCGGATGTGCCCAGGGAAGAAAGATTGGGTGTCTGTCAGGATTGATAGAAAAAAGCTTTAAAAACAAAAAAGACTGCTGCTCAGCAATTTGAAAGAAATGTACATTGCTTACAAAGATCGAAATGGCCCTGAAATTGGCTTCTCTAAGTTCTGTGAACTTCGACCAAAGTGGTGTGTGACAGTTGGTGTAGCAGGGGTACACAGTGTTTGTATATGTACAATTCACCAAAATGTGAAACTGATGTTGGCTGGAGCTGATATTCATGAGGATTACAAAATGCTGATGCAAAAATGTGTTTGCAATTTGGAGTCAAAAGACTGTATGCTACAATGGTGTGAACTGTGCCCTGGAGCACCAGCACTAGAAGATCACCTTTCAGCTATTTTTACAGAACAAGCAGAAATGAATCCACAAGAAATGATTGAATATAAACAATGGGTTCACACTGACAGGGACACCTTGATTATGAAACAGTTGTCAGTAGAGGATTTTATCACAGAACTGACTTCAAAAATTATCTTCCTTTGTGGTCATCATTACGTTTCAAATCACCAAAGTGATCACCTGAAGTCCCTAAAGGAGGAAATAAAACCTGAAGAAGCAATAATCTTAATGGATTTTGCAGAGAACTATTCTTTTGTGGTACAAGATGCAGCGCAAGGTTCCCACTGGGACAACAGCCAAGCAACACTGCATCCTTTTGTAATGTATCACAAAGTTTCAGATGAAATTAGAAGTGAATGTTTTTGTGTCATCAGTGCATGATACTGTTGCAGTACGTGTGTTTCTGAAGAAGTTGATTGGATTTCTGAAAGAAAATTTTGAAGTAATCAAGCACATTCATTACTTCAGTGATAGTGCTGCAGGCCAGTACAAAAACTACAAAAATTTCATGAACCTTTGTTGGCACAGCAAAGATTTTGGTGGGATAACAGCAGAATGGAACTTTTTTGCTACCAGCCATGGAAAATCAGCATGTGATGGTGTAGGGGGCACTGTGAAAAGATTGGCAGCTCATGCCAGCTTGCAAAGACCAGTAACTGGTCAGATTCTCACACCTACTGATCTCTCTGAATTTTGCCAAAAAGATGTGCATGGAATTACATTCTTTTTTGTTTCAACTGATGAAATAGAAGCACAGGAAATAAGATTTAATCATGGGCATACAGTAGCTGGAACTCGAGAAAATCATCATTTTGTTCCAGTAAATGATAAACAGATTCAAGTTAGCCAAGTTTCAAGATCTACATGTTATTTTGTGGCCAATGTTGGAATATACAGTGACATTGATCAACGACAGTTGAAACTGCAACCAGGCCAATATGTGGCATGCATTTATGATGATTTGTGGTGGCTTGGAAACATTTGTGAAGTATGTGAGGAAGAAAAAGATGCATTAATTATATTTATGCACCCTCATGGGCCAGTACAACAGTTTCAGTGGCCATCTAGAAAAGACACTTGTTGGATTCCAGAGCAGCATATCTTGACAACTATTCCTGCTCCTACACTGAGTGCTATGGGAAGAGGGTACATGCTGCCAGGGAATACCTTGTCTACTATAGAAAATTTGTTTGAAAGCTTTGAAAAGGAGTTGCACAGTTCTGGATCCAGTTAGAAAGTTGAGGAAAGATGAGTTGATGGGTGGGTAGGACCTGTGGCTAGACCTGCATGGCTATCAGGTGTGGCCCCTTGGTGATGGGGTTGCCAATTTCTTGAAAAACTGAAATAGACTCCTTTGTATTAATAAATTATCTTTATCTTTAATAGTTATCAATTAGAGAAATTGGCAGTGGCCTAGCCACCATGGACCAATGCAGGAGTGCAAATAAATTAAATATATATAATGTTAGAAACATCACATGGAACAAAATTTCAAAGCTCTACTAGACCTACAAAAAAGCAAGACCCCAAAATAAAAAACTAAGCCCTAGTATTTCAGGACATGCTCTTTTCATTGGTTTTTGTTAGAGTATGGTGCGAGCTGTCCTACATGATCATTTTGAGCTTTAAAGATCGGACATTTTTGTCACAAATTAATTTTGGCCATTTTTTATGCCTTATATCTCAGCAACTAGAGCAGGTAGGAAGATCTGGATTGAAACATTTTGTAGCATATGGGCAGTACTTTCTTGGTTTCTAACAAAAGCTCACAGAGTCAAGTAGATCCAGAGCTATAATTTTCTAAAAGTGGCTTCCCAGGAATCAAAATGTAATTTGGAGCCTACTTTGGGGATATTTTATGGAAAATCTATACTTCCTAGAGCTCTAGTAATGTGAGTTTTGAAATCTACAGTAAATTTTGACCCTAGGAGCAAATTTTCAGAGCAGAAGGATTTGTTACTGTGGAATGCTGACTAGCTAAAAATGGCACAAATAATTTGGCACTCAATGTGATGGAGAAAGTAGCCCATGCTCTTGGAGCCCTAGTGACAGAACCACAAGAGATATGGAACTAAAACATTGCAGACTTCCTTTAAGGCTTAAAGGAATCTCTGAGCAAAGTTAGAACAAAATCTGACATGGTGAGGTGGGGACCACAAGTCCACTTGACGTGGAATGACCCATCTGGATAAAAAAGAATCTGTAGATATCGTGTACTTGGATTTTGCCAAAGCTTTTGATATGGTCCCTCATAAGCGGTTGCTTGTTAAAGTTAGAGCTCATGGAATAAAAGGGACAGTAGCAAATTAGATTGAAGAATGGCTTAAAGAAAGAGAACAGAGTCCAGTTAAATGGAACTAGGTCTACATGGAGCCCTGTTCTGAGTGGAGTTCCACAGGGGTCAGTACTTGGACCTCTACTTTTTATTATTTATATTGATGACTTGGAAAGGGGTCTAAATAGTAAAACCTCAATATTTGCAGATGATACAAAATTGGGACAAAATGTAAGATCTTTAATAGGTGCCATGAAAATGCAAAAGGACATTGATAAAGTAGTTGCTTGGGCAGATAGATGGGAGATGAAATTTAATGTGGAAAAGTGTAAAGTTATGCATGTTGGTCATGACAATCCAGAATTTGAGTATAATATGGATGGAAGTTGGATAAATAAAGAAAAAAAGGAGAGATATTTGGGTGTCATTGTGAATCATGATCTTAAACCTACAACTCATTGTGTTGAAATTAGAAATAAGGCTAATGCTAGATTGAACCTAATGCAGAAACATATAGAATATAAATTGCCAGAAATTATAAGTAGGCTCTACACTTCATACGTGAGGCCCTTTCTTGAGTATTGCATTCAGTTCAGTAGTCCTTATTTAGAGCAAGACAAAGACAGACTAGAAAGTACAAAAGAGAGCCACAAGGATGATACCATGCCTTAGACACCTTAGTTACAAAGAGAGATTGGAGCACCTAAACATGTTTTCCCTAAAGCAAAGAAGGTTATGAGGTGATATGATAAAGTATATAAAATAATAAATGAGTTAGATAATATAGACTTCCACTCTTTTTACAAAGGATCACAATGATAGGACAAGAGGCCATAGCCTTAAGCTTTTTTAGGAAAGATGTAAATCACAGTTAGTACAACATAGTTTTTCAAATAGGATAGTAAAATTCTGGAATAGCTTAGATGAAGAAGTTGAGTTCCCATACTTTGGAGACTTTTAAGAATAAACTAGATAAATTAATGACTGAAAGAGGTATTTGGTAATGGTTTTGCTGGAACTGGTAATGGTGTGAAGTAGTAGTTTATGAACCCTTCCCATATATATATATATATATATATATATATGAGTTTATTTTCTATTTGGGTAAATCTCATCGCCCACACATTTAGAGAGATTTCTCTGCTGAGTGGTGCCCCCCATAGCACTGTGATGTATGAAAGATTCATTATGTTCACTTGCCTCATAGACACCTTCAAATGAGAGACCCTGAATGGGTGTACATTCAAATATTCTATACAGTCTTTACAGTCCCACCTACTCATTTTATTTTAACTGTAGAGCTTGTATTACATTATTCAGGTTATAGCTATATAGAGCCATGTAAAACTTCGCAATGAGATAACCATATGATGTCTACAATTAGTACAGTAGTGGCATCCACAAGATCCAAAGTTTTGAAGTTTGATTTGAAGTAGGTGTGTGACAATCTGCAATTGGCAGAGATCAATTGGATCTTAATTTTGCATGTAACTGTATTCATGATTTGTTTTTATTAACAGTGGAGCTACCCAGATGGGCTGAAGGGCCCCTGAGTGTGCCCACTATAAAATTTTTACCATGTTACCATTGGTTAGTTAAGTCATGATATTTTTGTTAGTTTTAACAAAAATATCATGACTTAATCTGACCAATGCTTAAGGGGGTAAATATTGGATTTTACTCCCATCATTTATGAGATCTCGTAAATGATGCATTACCACAGGAAACACGCAAAACACCTCAAAATTAACTAGAAAAGTTTGCTCTCGTCATTTTTGTTTAAACTAACGAAAATATCACGATTTAACCTAACCAATTATCAAGGGCATACAGTTGACCTAACTATCTTCTTATCTTTTCATATTAGGCACTCGCTGTCACATTTCAGGCAAGTTAAGGATGAGAGAATAGAGGTGTAATTGATAAAAATGTCCAATGCTTTGTCTTCATCCAGGGCACATGACAAATCAAGTCCTCAAGTTGAAATTGCACGAATGGCATGTCATAATTCTATTGCAAACACCACCAAACTGAATCCAATTAGAAAAAAGAAATAGTGAGAACAGAAAATAATAAACTAATTAAGTCGCTAGAGTAGTGAAAAAATAACCAAATCAGGAAAAAATATTTTATGAAAAAAAGTATGGTACATTATAGCCAAAACAGGAAATATATTTTATTATAAAAAGTACATTTGAACAAATTTGCTCAAGATAAGATATATTTTTTTAGTCAGTTTTTAATGGCAATTCAATATAATAGTACGTGTAAAAAATGAACAATGAATAATCCATATTCATTTTTACATAAGAACCAAAATTGCTTAACGCGAGTTTGGATAATAATTTTACTTGTAGCTTCCTATTTTTGTTCGTGTCACAACCCTACGATCTACCATATCTATGGTTTAGTCGTATCCATTTTCCATTTTTCATTTGTTATAGAATTTATTATAATTAATTATGATTGTCTTGCATCTCACCCTCGTCCCTAGATTATGCATACACATTGCATATAACAGGATTGGAACCCGTAGTTGTACTTCTTAGTCATTACTACCCACTCTTTGTCTCTAATTTGTTCTTGTAAATCTTCCTAATAATGATTTGTACTATACGTACAAATTCAATAACTATGACGTCACATTTTCCCGTCATTAATTTCCCTTCATCATATATCTAGTATTCAATGTATGAAAATTCTTTATCATCATAATAAAAACTGTACACTCTATAGAAGTCATTATTTATGTTATGTAGTACAGGCATCCCCCGTTATACGATCGTTCGGTTTACGATTTTTCGCGTTAATGATTTTAAAAAAGTACCCCCATCTTTCGATTTATGATTGCCTTATTTCGCGTTAACGATCTCCAACTTGAAAGCATGTCTCAGAAAGGAACAAAACCGTGCCTACGTTGAGTCCAGCCCAAATGAGGAGGACGATGAGGACCCAGTCAGAATGCTTGATCTCAAAACCTTGAGAGAGATTCTGACTGGATTTGACACGTACATCGAGTTGGTGAAGGACAAGGACCCTAACTATGAACGTAGTGCTGCTGCTGTCAATCATATTGAAAAGGGTCTGAGCGTTTATCGGGAGATCTACCTGCAGAAAAGGAGGAACGCCAAGCAAACTACGCTCTCCTGATTTTTCAAGCCTGCAACAGCTGCCGAGGCAGGAGAGAAGTGCGTCGTCAGCAAGTGCAGCAACAACTCCTGCACGTCGGCAGCAGGCTAGATCTCCAACTCCAACATCTTCGGGGATGGATTCTCCTGCAACTTCAGAAACTCCTCCATCTCCGAGGGACTCTCCCGAAGTCATCGATCCTCCTCCATCGCCCATCGATCGTCCAGCATCGCCCATCGATCCTCCTCCATCGCTGACCGATGCGGGAGCTGGCCCTCCTCCCCCATCACCACCACCACCCGGTGGCGATGAGTAGGCATCGTTACCTCGGACTGATGCATCGTTGACGACTTGGACCGGATTTGAATACGATTAGGTGAGTGTTCATGTATAAATTGTCTTTTATTAAACACAATTTCTTACTTTCAGACACTTTGTACATAACAGTAAAATATATAGCAAAATAATAGTGGAATCTGCAAATTTTGGGGGTCTTCCAGAATGTTTGGGAACGTATCCCTATTTTTCCCATAAGGCCTTCAGTTCGATATACGATCATTCGATATACGATGGGGTTTTTAGGGACGCATCCCAATCGTATAACGGGGGACACCTGTATAAATATAACTATTATTCAACCATATACCCCGCCCCCATATGTCCATATCTTATCTTGATCATTATCGTATGTCAATTTTATTAAATATTCATTTTTTCTCATGAAATGCAAAACTTCATGCCTTCGTTCGAAAACGCAAAAATACGTTCTCGTATTATTTTTTTCATTTTTATTTTTTTATTTTTAAGTGCATTAACCCCTCCCAAGATATTCGAAAATGCTTAGTTGTTATCAAATTCCGCTCACTACGACAGAATCGAACGCTTCTAAGATAAATACCTCCGTTCGCTCTGATTTCAAATTTATAACATTATAACATATTATTTCGTAAATAAATTATCTCGTATGTGCTCATGTACTTGTGTTGTACTAATAACCATATAGTATAACCATCTAGTATAAACATATATTATAACCATATATAAATATATAAAAACGCTAAGAATGGTAAACGACGTAATGTACTTTAATGAAACTGTAATTAATAATAACTTGTAATGTACTTCAATGAAACTGTAATTAAATGTAATGATTTAATTTATAATGTAAGAATGTACTTTAATAGAACTGTAATGGACAATCATAAGTGAATGTGAAGTAATCCATAATCGTAATTGTAATGAACCAAAATTAATACGTACTCAGTCGTGTACTTAATTTGTACTTGTGTACTATTACGAAATGATATCGCCTTCAGAAATGAAGATTCGGCAAAAATATATGATTATTTTTTTTAATTTTTATTTTTTTAATTTTTATTTGGAATCTTTCAAACATCTGATCATGTGTTTAAAAGGGGGGAACTTAACCTTCAACTTCCATCCCCCAACATTTAGGTTTATATTATACATGTATTTGTAAAATAAGAGCACTTCATCAATTCACTTCATTATGACTCCTTGTTAGCAGCCTCACTGCGGGGAGGGGGCAGAGGCCCCTTGCCTTCTTAATTTTTAGATTCCGGCCTGAGCCATGGTCGAAAGAGGTCGAACCTCTACCCCTGTAAATTCAGAGCACTACCTGTATATTTTGAGAAGTAAACCACAGTAAAAGAAGTTTTTATCTTTTCCTTCGAGCCTTGTTCTCTTCAGGAACTTAGTCAGTTAAGTCGATAAGTTATAAAAGAAAACTTGATAATTTTAGTATCAGAGAAAGTATCAGAGTATTATAGAAAGAGAAGAATTAAAAATTGGCGACCCTTTGCCCAAATTAAGAGACAACCCAAGCACCATAGAAGATATTGGCATAACAGTCTGGCGAGTCTGTAGCCAAGAGTTTAACAAGAAGCGACCGAAAAGAATTAGAATGTTATAGAAGAAATATCCGTTGCTTGCCTCCTAACCAGAACCCCCCGTCGATTCCGAACCACCCAGGGCCATAGACGGAGGGGTTAACATACGTGTTCAACTGCTTGTGATTGGGGGTAAAATCCAATATTAACCAAACTTTTGTCCTACATGTTCAGTTTGAGTACAGGTTAAAATTCTTGTCCAATGAATTGAGCAAGAAGTGTGTTATGGGAAACTTTACTATCCACATTCAGTTCAGATGCAGTCCATAATAGATTAGATTAGTCTTGTATCTTACACACTACATAATCTTTTCAAAATAATAATAAAAAAAAATGGCATCAACTTCAAGAGCCTCAGAGACCCCTGGGAAGGGGACCATAAATGTCCCCACTTCAGGCTCCCCCCTTGTTGATACCAGGAATGCAGACCTGGGCTGTGGGATCTGGATCTGCTACTTAGCATCTAGCTAAGAACTTCTTCAACAACTTTACTTCTTCTTGTCCTTCTCTTTTCCATTCTGATGGCACAGTTGCCATCTCTTTCCCTGACAAAGCTGAACCCTTCACTCAAACTTTTGCTTACAATTCAACTCTGGATCATTCTGGTGCTGTTCCTCCATACCCCCCCCCCCCCTCCTCTGCTTCATTGTCTGAAATTAGAATCCCTTCTAAAGATGTTTTTTCTGCCTTATCTGGGCTCAACTTTAGGAAGGCATATGGTCCTGATGGTGTTCCTCCTGCTGTTCTTAAGAACTGTGCTTCTGTGCTGACACTCTGCTTAGGCAAACTCTCATCTTTCTCTCTCATCTCGTACTTTTCCTTCCTGCTGAAAGTTTGCTTTCATTCAGCCTGTCCCAAAGAAGGGTGACTGCTCTCAACCCTCTATCATCCAATTACTTTTATTTCTTGCCTTTCCAAAGTTTTTGAATCTATCCTTAATAGGAAGATTTTTAGACACCTTTCTTCTCACAATCTTCTTTCAGGTCATCAGTATAGATTCCACAAGTGACATACTACTGGCGATCATCTTGCTTATCTCTCTGACTCTTGGTCATCCTCCTCTCAGGATTTTGGTGAAACTTTTGCTAAATAATATTGCGCTAGACATGACATAAAAGCTTTTGATAGTCTGGCACAAATATTTAATTTCCAAACTGCCCTCCTTTGGTTTCTATCCTTCTATCTGTGCCTTCATCTCTAATTTCCTTTCTGGCTGATCTATAGCTGCAGTTGTAGATGGCTACTGTCCTCCTAAAGCTATTAACAGTGGTGTTCCTCAGCATTCTGTCCTGTCTCCCACTCTTTTCCTTTTGTTTATTAATGATCTTTTAATTCATACTTCCTGTCCTATTCACTCCTATGCTGATGATTCCACTCTTCACTTCTCCACCCACTTCCCAAAGCATCCCTCACAGCAGTTGCTTCATGATTTGCGCAGGATGGCTATGGAACACCTGACCTTTGGTCTTTGTGCTATATCTGACTGGGGCAGAGAAAACCTTGTGACTTTCATTGCCTCAAAAACTCAATTCCTCCATCTGTCTACTCATCATAATCTTCCACACGACTATCCCCCTTACCTTCAACAACACACAACTCAAGCCTTCCTCTTTTCTTAACATTCTTGGCATTTCCTTTTCTCATGATCTTTCCTGGAAAGATCACATATACTCTCTCTCTAAAACAGCTTCTAAGAGGTTAGGTGTGCTGTACTGTACCACCTCCGTGGTTTCTTCACCCCACTCAGTTGCTGTCTCTGTACAGGGATCTTGTTCACCCCCGTATAGAGTATGCTTCTTATGTGTCGAGTGGTTCAAACCACACAGCCATACTTGACTGGGTGGAATCAAAGGTTTTTTTGTTTCATCAATTCCCTGCCTCTTACTGATTGTTTTTGAATAATCTCTCTCTCTCTCTGCTGCAATGCTGCCTCACTTTCTCTTTACTATCACTATCATAACAGACATTGCACTTCTGAACTCTCTAACTGCATGCCTCCTTTAAGGAGAGCATGCAGTACTAGACTTTCTACACTTTCTCATTCCTTTTCTGTCCAACTATCTAATGCAAGGGTTAATCAGTATTTTCAGTTTTTCATCTATTCAACCAGTCAACTCTGGAACAATCTTCTTCAATCCATCTTTCCTCCTGTCTGTGACCTCCCATCTTTCAAAAACAGAATCTCTAGGCATCTTGAAAACCCTGGATCTTGATTTTGGCTCTCTTCTTTCTGTGGGAGGGGCGCTTTTGTGGGCATTTTCCCTTAGCCTCGCCTTCCTGTATTAAAAAAAAAAAAAAAAAATAGGGGTTGGTTATGTTTGGTATCAAGCTAGTGACATTTTTATCAGAAAAGTCCTTGTGTGATTGGTTTGAGGAATATGAAAGATTCTTGCTCATAATAATTAAAAATTTTGCACTAATATGCTTTGGTAAAAAAATCTAGTACTTAGCTAAATATGAATATGGTAGTTTCATTTCTAAGCCTCTAAGAATGGTACTAAATTTTTGTAGGTGAAGATAACTTGAGTAGAAATTTACTAATTGAGCTTGAGTAATTTTAGTTGAAATAGTTACTGGGTATGAGGTTTCTAACCAGTGGTATGCCAAGATTGTTCTGGTGTGTAAGAGGTTGCTCTTAATGATGATTGAGGTGAGAGATTTAGAAAAACTGAAGTTCTGAGAAATTAGGATACATCGTCTAAACAAGCTCAACTTTGATGTTAAAGGGAGTTGGAAGTAGAGTTAAAATTTAGTTATGGCGTACCGTAAGTGTTTTTGAGCCATCCTAAGAAGGGAGGTGGGAGGGGAATGCCACACTGTCAACTTTAGCTGCTATTTAGCTCCATCTCTTTGTCTTTGGTCCTGCATTGTTGTACATATAGTGGTTTCTCAGGTTTTACTTGCCCTGAAAAGGTTGGAAATTGCTGATGTAAACTATAAGTTGTACCTAATCCTGTAATTATTATTAATTCTCTCTCATCTTTCAGGAGAGATTTTTATAAAATTCTCGGTGTACCCAGAAATGCAAATACAAATCAAATTAAAAAGGCTTATAGAAAACTAGCAAAAGAATACCATCCTGATAAGAACAAAGATGATCCAAAAGCTGATGAAAAGTTCAAGGATCTTGGTGCTGCTTATGAAGTTCTGATTGATGAAGAAAAAAGGCAGAAATATGACAGGTAAGGTTTCATAAGAAATAAGTGTCAAAGGCTTAGTGTAGGCAAAATGCAAATAGACCTAGGTTGCAGTGGCAGATTAGACAAGGGGCTGATGGGGCTGCAGCCCCAGGCCCACCAAGGAACATGGGAACTGTATCAAGGAATGTGTAACTTGATAGAGAATATATGCTTTTTGTTAAATATACTGGCCTTTGTTTTCATACTCAGGATCAGAATCATATATGTAATGTAATGTACATGAACAAATGTAACCATAGTCCCATTTGGATTTATCAGGCCATTAATCCCCCACTGCTAGGTTGTACTACCTTTCTATATAATGATACAGTAATGATGTACTAAATATTTTGCAGTTTGACTAAAACTTTTTGTTCACTTTAGTTTATGGTATGAGAGACTAAACTTTTGAAGGTGGGTTACGTCACAAATGACTTCGTACTTTTGGTAGAACTATTGCAAAGTAATGAAACATTTTTGGGCTTAACTTAGTTTACAGTGACAGCTGTATATTTACTAATACGGTTCTTTTACTGCATCTCATTTATAGTTAGAGCATATGAGCTCCTGAATGCCATGATTCTACTTTCCATCATTTCAGTGTAATGAATTAAAAATAATCAGGGAATTGATTTATTTTATTTACTTATTATTTACTTACTTTATTTATTTGTATTTATTACTCCTTATTGAGTGAATGGAGAAGATGCTGACTAAGTAAAAGTGAGGTCTGTATGAGTACGATGGATGAGAAAATTTTTACTGAAAAAAACTGCACAAAAATGTAACAAGTTGGTTAATATGATAGTTTTCAAATGAAAAATTAATCTATTATAGCATAAGACCTATATACAAATTTCTTGGGTAAAAGCACCATGGGATGGGGTCTTAATTGATTAATAGTGCTTATGCTTATACACTTGAACCTTGCTAATTCTAACTCCTCTAATTTGACAATTGCATAATTCAAACAATTTTGGTGAGGGTGAATTACATTACATTACATTTCATTTGGAAAACATGAAGCCACTCAGGCCTATTGAGGTAATCCAAGTCATGAGTTACATTTTTTAATAATAATAAAATCTTGCAAGATGTCAAACTCAAGTCAGCTAATTAATATACACCTATTTACTACCATCATAGTAGCCTATATAACTGAAGCAAAGCATATACACTGTATACAGTCTACAAACTATCTCTCTCACGCATGGAAGTGTCTAAATTTTTCTTAAAATTAATTAATGAGCTACTGTTTACCACATCATATGGCAAGTCATTCCAAAAATCTACTACTCTATGACTGAAGAGGTATTTTTGTAGATCAAGTCAAGAAATCTGTTTTCTAATTTTCTTATTATGTCAATGAGTTATCCCATCAGTATCTAGTGAGAAAAAGTTGTGTACATCTAAATTGTCTAAACCTGAAAACACTTTCAACATCTATATCATATCTCCCCTCATACAACGTCTCTCAAAACTAAACATACCTAATTCCTTAATCTATCCCTGTATTCCAGTCTTCTTAGGTTAGGGATAAGCTTGGTTGCCCTATGTTGCACACCTTCAAGCATATCAATATCATGTCTAAGGTGAGGGGACCAAGCTTGAATGCAGTATTCTAGAAGCAAGGACTAACGTATAAGAATTATATAATTTACAGATGACTTCCTTACTCTTGTAACTAACATTCTTCTTAATAATACCTAACATTTTATTTGCTTTGTTTCTAGCGTCTAGCCTCTAAACACTGCTTAGGAAATTTTAGATCACTACAAACTATAATGCCAAGATCCCTTTCCTTTCTAACATCCTCCAACCAGTTCCCTTGTATCTCATAACTAAAGTTTTCATTATTTCTACCAAAATGCATGACTGCATTTTTGAACATTGAATTCCATCTGCCATTTACTAGCCCAAGCAACTAATCTATCAAGATCCTTTTGCAGTTTATAAGAATTTTCTATATTTCTAACTGGAGCAACTATTTTTGTATCCTGTGCAAATTTAGAAATTTTACAACCTACTCCTTTCTCTAAATCATTTAGATATAAAATAGAATAATGGACCCAAAACTGATCCCTGTGGTACCCCACTTTTCATTTTCTGCCACCCAGATTCATGACCATTTAGAATTAATCTTTGTTCTCTCGTCTTCTAACCATTTTTCTACCTAATTTAAAACTGACCCTAATATACCATGAGCTCTTAATTTATATAGAAGTTTTCTATGTGGAACCTTATCAAATGCTTTACTAAAATCCAAATAAATAACATCTACATCATTTCCATTATCTACCTGATCAGTTACAAACTCTAAAAAGTCTGAGAGATTAGACAAACAAGACCTTCTTGATCTAAATCCATGTTGTGAGCTTGAAAAAAGATTAAAATTTCCCAAATGATTCTTTCTAGTATTTTTCTACCAATGATGTCAAACTAACAGGCCTATAATTTCCTACCTCCTCCTTACTACCCTTTTTGTAAATGGGTACTACATTAGCTTTTTCCATTCATCTGGTACTTCTGCATAATTAATTGACTGAGCAAACAAAATAGTTAGTGCCTCAGATAAGCTTTCTTCCCCTTCTCTGAGAATCCTAGCAAATATATTATCAGGTCCAGCAGCCTTATTTGACTTCAATGTATGAATCACTTGCTTAACATCATCCATCCTTATATGAATGTGATGAAGAATGTCTGAATTTATAGGATCTAAAGTATTAAAATCAGTTATTTAAATTTTCTTCAGTAAAAACAGAGCTAAAATAATCATTAAAAATACCAACAATATCCTGATCTTTTTCAAACATTGTATCATGTTCTAGTGGGCCAATCCTATCATGCTTTTTATTATAATATTTATAAAAACTAAAGAATTTCTTTATCTTTATTGCTATTTCTAGCTAGATTTATTTTGCTATGCCTTTTATTTTCTAACTGCCTATAATTATTCAAGTCAAAAATACTATCACTGCCTTTAAATTCCCTGAATGCCCTTTTCTTATTTTTAATCAGTTTAGCTATTTCCCTATTCCACCATAAAGGTTTCATAATCTTGTTATTCCTAACACTTCTGAAAGGAATACACCTATATTGTACATCCTTTAAAATTTCTTTGAATCTAACCACATCTTGATAGCATTTTTATTGGCAAATCCCACTTTACTGAGCCTAACAACTCCCTAAATCTACTATAGCCATCCTTTGAGAAGCAAGGGACTAGATGGTCATTGTTGACTAGATCCCTATTTAATTTTATCTTAAAATGTATGATCTAATGGTCACTATTTCCTAATGACTCATACTGCAGGTTCCCTAATAAGTTCATGATCATTGGAAAGAACAAGATCTAAGATTGCTTGATCCCTAGTTGGTTTGTCTACAAATTGTGTTAGGAAACAGTCATTATAGCAGTCAATGAAGAAGTTACCTTCCCTATTATTTCCCTCTAAAATGCTCCAGTCTATATGAAGCAGGTTGAAATCTCGTAATTAATGTTCTAGCACTACAACCTTTCTATTTCTTGAACCATACTGTCAAGTTCCTGTGTTTGGTTTGGAGGTCTGTATCCAGATTTTCACTAATCAAATAACTAAATAATTCATTTTTCTTATTCCTATGACTATGTGCATTTGTATAAAAATACTTCAACCCCTCAGTTTTAACTGATTCCCTACCTTCTGCAACAGTCAATATGCCTATTCCTGACATAATCTAATCTGTATTTAAGACTCTAACAAGTGTTTATATGCCCTCTGTTGATCTAAAGTTATCTTTCAAAACCCCAAAAAAACTCATTTTTCTCCAGAAGCCTCCCATACAAAGCAGTTCCCCTTCTACCAAGATGTAATCCATCCTTACTGTAAAGCTCCTGCCTTTCACAAAAATTACCCCATAAATCTATGAACTCAACCCCTTCACTGCATAGCATCCTAACTTTATCATTTAAGGCTAAAATTCTACTTGTACACTCCATGCTTACCCCCATCCTTGGTAAAATGCCCACTACATAATACTTGTTCTGCCTATGTTTCAAAGTTTCTATCAATTCCCTGTACCTCTGTTTAACTGCTTCTGAATTTGTTTAACTTAAATCTACCATCTTTATCCTTGTTTGTTACCGTAAGTTATTTATACATACATGAACTATAATATTACCTTGGGTTACAGGCAACTTCTTCACTACCTCATTGACTTTAGAAATATTACCACCTGGAATACATATTCTTCTAAGAGTTTTCCTTCCCTTATTGCAAGATTCATTGTCCTGATTCCTAATAATAGTCCCCAACCATGGTAAATTCACACTGTACTGCTTCATCTAAATTCCCTAGTATCTGAAACCTGTTACTAGTTGCTACAACATGATTACTATTCTCTCTCACCTTATTTCTTGACTGACCTTTGAGTTTGTGCCATTCATCAGGCCTAACTTTACTTGGACCTGCATTCTTATCACTAACACTTGGCTTAGGCTTAACTTTAATTGGGCCTGCATCCCTGTCTCTAACACTAGGGCTAGGCTTAGGCTTGACTTCACTACATCTTACATTAGTTACATTAATTATGGAAAAAATTCAAGCAGTTTTTGGGTTAAATGTTGAATTACAGCATTTTTGTTTGAATTAATTTTAATGTGGTGCAATCAGTCAGCAAGTAGGGGGGACATGCAGTTTCCCTTTGTGTAGGCCTTCTAAGGTGCCAATTTCTACATTTTTAGAATTTGTTTCACATATTTACCTGCTACCATTACATATTTTGTTAATTTTAACTGCCTCAGTTCGTGATTTTTCATTACAGTCTAGCCAATACTAAATGTATGGTACCTAATTTTTAGAGAAGATTGCAAATGTAATGAATATTAACCTGGAGACCTGCATGATGCTGAGACATCCCATGACATCATGGGGAAGATGGCACATGTAGGCTGATATGCAAAATTAAATTTGGTTTCATACATAAATACCATTCGTGTTAGCATAACTTCACATGTACCAGTTGTATATTATGTGAAAAAAGTAGTTTTGTATATATTTACTAGCATACACTACTAAACCACTGGGAAAGGTTACACAAATTAAACCTATATTCACTGGAAAGGAGGAGAGAGAGGTACACCACTATTTACACTTGGAAAACTAGTACCTAATCTTACTCTGAGCCCTGTAACTCCCCAAACAACAGTGGAAAGTAGAAAAGAAAGACTGCATTGTGTTTCCAAATTAAAGGCTAGACAGGGAACATCCTTAACCCTGAAAGAAAAGTTTTTGTGAAGGACCAAAACTGCTTAATCAGCTGCCCAAAGACCTAAGGAACACGAGTGGTGTTACAGGGACATCTTCAAAAGAAGAAGATTAGATGCCTGGCTCAGAACATCCTGATGAGCCAGGTGTACTGGCTATGTGAGTGGAGAGTACAAGAAACCACCTCACTACTTCACCAGGTCAATCGAGAGGAGGGGCAACAAGCTTGACCTTCGTGAAATGAGGAATCATCGCATGGAACATTTGAAAGGTTGAAAGGTATATATATATATATATATATATATATATATATATATATATATATATATATATATATATATTTACTCATTTAATAATTTGTAGTATTTTTGGTCCCTACCACTTTCATACAGAAGTTGTATGAAAACAGTTTGAATTATCTGCTGGACATAGAACAAAAAATGCACTAATCTGAACAACTGTTTGAATTCCAGGACAAATTTCAAACACTGTGTAATTCAAACTCAATGCATAATTCACTGAGGGTAGGTTGAGCCCTGAAGATGTTGAATTAGCAAGGTTCGAGTGTACTAAATAGCTTATTTGCAAGTTCATCCAGCCATAGCAGGAAGACCCACCCTCAGAATTCACTCTTCCTTGATTGGGATAAGCTGGATGTTTGACTGTGATATTGTTTAAAATGAGTAATTATTGTATAAATTTGATTATTCTAATGTAACTACCTTGGGAGTGAATCTGCATTAGGCCTATACCATACACTTCCACAAATGTACCAAATGTAAAGGAATATTAAAGTGACACACTTACTCGTAATGTTTATACTAATACAGTATCATTGCTTTTGGCAGTCAGATACCATACTTGTATTTATTGTCATTGTTTTAAACTTTAGCATAAATTCTAGAATTTTCACACTATATAGTTTGCTTCATTTGCATACAGGAAAGGAAATTCATTCAAAAAGTAAATATTAGTAAAAATTTTTAATGTGGAACATAATTTTTGAGTATTTATTTTGAAGTTTAAATACCATATTTTTTAGTTTAGCAAAGTATTGTTATTGGTAATAATAGTAGTTGGTAATGGTGATGATTGCACTGTTAATAATAAAATAACATAGTTAAGTTTGTTACCTTTTGCTTAATCTGAGAACCCAGTAAATCAAGAAGTTTTTTTAAGCTAGCCTACACACCATGATTGTTTTGGTTCTTAATTTTAAATACAGTTGTTCATCATTACTGTCATATAAGGACTACATTGTAACCAATGTCATAACACTGCTTCCCATTGATCAGTGAAGTTAAGTGACATTGGGTTGGATGGGAGACTATCCTCCATGTCCATACTATGTAGCAACCCGCGCTTTGTATCTTGCATGAAGATGTAGGTCCCCTCCATCATATGACCCAAAATGTAGATGTGAAAAATGTTAAATAACTTCTCCATTACATTTACATCACTGTCATAAACTTCTAAGAAAAATACTTTTGATTGAAAAGGTACAATTCTAATTATTGCATATTTTGGGAGCCTTTTTTTGAAATTTGTCAGAATGGGATTTTTTTTTTAAATAGAGAAGGTAGAGGATACATTTTTCCCACAATTTAAGCAAATTTGTTACAATAAGTACGGTATTTAAAAGTTTAAGGGTCAGGCTGTATATTGCTTATTTTGAAAACTTTATTAAATACAACTGTATAATTGTAATGAATGTTCACTTGGTGAACCTATCTTGACTGCCTTCTAGTTTTATTAATACACCTAACAGCTGTGTAAGGTAACTCGGTAAGATAAAATATAATTGGCCAAGTGGCATTTGTAGGATATATATTTGGCACATTTTTCTTAAAACTGAGTAAATATTGTGCAACTGTTTCATAGTTTCCATAATGAAATAAAAATGACTGAGGTTTACATAGCATTTGTTAAATGATATCTATACTTGGCAAATTATTAATTTTTTAAGTTGAAGGGTCCCACATGCAGTTTTACAAAATAGGACAAAATGTTTCCTTGATTGGGTAGAAAGCTTGATCATATGCACACACACACACACACACACACACACACACACACACACACACACTCTTAAAACGTATTGGTAGGCCTAGTGCACCCTGGCAACCTACTTTGTATTAAGTTTATAGTATAGGTTTAGAGAGACCAGTGAACTTGAAAAATTTTTTAGGTTGTGTTCCATAGCCTATTGATTTTGTTAACATAAGCTCTATACTGTAAGCTTTTTAATGCATAGTCCTAAAGTTTAACCATATACAAGGTGATTCATAAATGTTTCATAAATTGTGTGGTGTATTGTTGAGACAAAAGTAAAGAAAAAAGACCATATAAAAATGGGTTGAGAAACCCATAGGTTTCAAGCTATAGCACGTGACAGAAAAATGAAACTCGTAAAGATTTTTTTACATTTTATGCAAACACACACTGTGATAATTTACTGCATTAAAGTAAATGTTTGAAATTCTTTCCTACTTCTTGAATGCATGCCTCAGGATGTTGCACCAGTAATTGTTGGACACGCTAAAAAATTTCTGATTATTGTGGATTGTTTTGCAGTTGTCTCACTCATTGCCACAATTCATCACATGCTTGGACTTCTGTAACATAAGCTAGGCTTTTTAAATGACTCCACAAATAATGATCAAGAGGATTTAAATCTGGTGACTGAGGTGGCCTTGGAATAGGACCACCATGCCCTGACCACTGTGCCCTATCCACCTGTCAGGATACACAGCATCAAGATATTCCTTCATTAAATGAGTGAAATGAGCTGGTGCACCATCATGCATGAACCACATTAGTTGTCAAGTTCTGATAAGCACATCTTAAGTAGCACTGGCAAAATCTGAGCAAGGAAACACCTATTTGCATCTCCAGTCAGTTGCTGTGGTAGTAGATATGGGCCAAGTTTCATTTTTGTCATGTGCTATAGCTCGAAACCTACAGGTTTCTTGACCTATGTTTATATGGTCTTCTTTCTTTACTTTGTCTCAAGAATACACCAGCATCCTTAGCTCATAGTGGGTAACATAGTTTCCTTAAAGGTTAAGTGAAGACACTGAGTTTGGGGGTTTGAATCCTGATTATCAATGCGGGTAATACTAATACAGCAATCCCTCGTTATAGCGCAGTTTTGCTATAGTGCTGTTAATACATTATAGCCCAAGATTTGTTATAACAAACTCTCCCCCAAATATAGCACTGCTGCCACTTGTATGTCTGGCAGCCAGTCCACCTGCTATTTTCATTTACCAACGCTCAGCTCAGTTTTGCTTGACACCATCTTGGGTACTGTATGCTGAAAGACTGTTGTAGTGCATTGTTTATATTAAATTTAACCCTTTAAAGGTTACAATGAGTGCTTAACATGCAAGTTCATCTATAGCAGGTAATACTAAAAAGATTTCGAGGAAAAGTTTCATTTTGGAAATTAAATTAAGTATGGCCATCCCTTGCTTAACGAAGGGGTTATGTTCCTAAAAAGCTTTCGTTATGTGAAAATTTAAGTGGGACTTAATTTTCTATTGTTTTATATGGGAAAAATTCAGTTTGGTTCCTAGCACACTTTTTTTGATAGCTCTAATATAATTAGAGTGGGTAAAGTTCACCAAAATTATCTATTTTACAATAATAGAAATGTTAAGAAATAGTAACAATAACACTTTGTAGAACGTCTCTTTTGTTATGAATGCAACATGTGAGAATAAACACTGATGCTGCAAAAGTGTGTTGTGTGTTGCATGCTGCAGATTTAAAAAATCTTAGCCTTTGTTATAGTGAAATTTCTTTCATAATATTTGATAGTAGTATTAAATAAAAACCTTTGTTGTAATGAACCTTCATTAAGTGAGGGATGAATACACTTGATTCTGGTGAATGTCAAGTTGATTTGTGGAATGCCCTTGGTTTAGCAGGTGCAACTATAAGGACAATTGTTAAAAACAAGGAAAATATACTTGAATATGCTTTTAAGAATCTTGAAGAAGCATTTTCATACTTCAGAGAAAACAACCCTAGTATACAGAGAAGCTTATGTGTGAATAGGGCCATGGAAAAGGCCTGTAACTGTTACAAGGTTTTGCACAAGAAGGAGACTAAAGTGCAACTTGCTCTGGATTCTTTTTTTCTTTTTTTTTTTTTGTGTGTATCTTATTTTTTTATGTTGAATATGGCTACAATTAGGCTTCTTTGCCTTGGAAATCAGATTCACTGGCACGAATTGAAGGTAATTATATTGATTCCTATGGAGAAATTAGACTCGCTAAGTGCTCTATTTCCATGGAACCAATTGAGAGTGCTAAGTGAAGGATTGCTCCATGGGAGTTAGCACTGGTTGTGTTAGTTGACCTGAGCACTATGCCAGTTTCTGGCCCTCCTCACTCATTATTTACCATAGGTTAGGCATCAAAGTCCTAGGATTATCTGTATTTTCCCTTGAGGTTTCTGTTAGTTAAGTATATTACTGTTGGTTAACCTAATTAATATCTCTATAACTAAAATGGCATATCGTTAATTCTAATTATGAATTATACAAGGGCTTTGGTTCTGTATATAGCAGGACTCAGCATGAGCTTTATTTGAAATTGTTGGCTATTTTAACCTCCATGTGGATATAATGAACCAAACCTATTTTCATTGCAACAGGTGTGGAGAAGAATGTGTGTCCAAGGAGGATGGATTTGGAGGAATGGACCCATTTTCAAGTTTCTTCGGAGACTTTGGGTTTGGATTTGGTGGGGGACACCCCAGAGACAGAGAAGTTCCCAGAGGAGGGGATATTACCATGGATATGCTCGTCACATTGGAGGAACTCTATGTTGGAAACTTTGTTGAGGTGAATATCATATTTACCTCATTGAGTGCAAATGCCTTCTGGCTTATGTCATCATAGTTTTTGTGCAGGGGACCCGATGATAGACCCTGTTAAGGCACAGTACCATTTGCTTATAATTAAGCATATTGAGTACTGCTAGGGAGAAGAGTGATCGATTGACTGATTATATCCATGTGTAATCAGTTTTAAAAAGCAAAGAAAAAGTTGAGTTTACACAATTTATTATAAAAGTTTGTGGGCTTAGAGTTCTTTTTGTCATTTGTTATTAGGGATGAAGTATATCAGAATAGAGTACTGTACATCATTTTAGATGTTGCATTTGATGAATGCCTTTGTACGAATAAACTTTATTCAGTTTTATTGAAATTGCCGTGATGTAGTTTTAGTAGCAGTCTTTTATCGTAGGTTGTAGGCATTGGGATGATCAAGATTAAATTTTATCACATGTTATGCTCGCAACACTTCGTTCTTCATTAAATAAATATTAGCCTTTATTTAGATTTTTAACAAAAAATCTTGGATGGCATCTGTTCTGTAGTTTGAACTTTGTCAGATTTGTAGATTTAGGTTTTTTCAGTAGTGGTCTGGTTAATTAAGAGTGAAGTATAGAAGTACCTGAACACTGGTAGGGTGGAGTGATTGTTTAGTTTAAAAAATTGGGGGTGTTAAATAGTTGTCAAATGTCTAAAAATGAGCATTGGTGGTGGTTTTTGGTGGTTGCTGGTAGAGTTGCACCGATACCAATATTTTGGCCGATACCGATACTGATACTACAAAAAAGTGCCGATACCGATACCGATACTTTTTAATTAATTAATAGTTTTAAAATTGATTATTAATAAAAGTTCAAGTAAATGATATAATATCTCAATTAACTTAAAATGCCTTTCCCAATCCCAACTTTAGTTCCATTTAATTTCATAATAATATAATATATTATAATATATAGCTAGAGCCTGCAATTCCTATAACTAATAATTATATAGGGTATAGCTATGCCTTTTACATATGGATTTCATTCCTTAAAAGGTAGGCTAGAAGATGTTTGCATATTATTTAAGGGCTTTCATTCCAAGACAGCTCAAAATAATATTAAATTCATTAAACTAAGAGTTAATTAAATAAATTATTAAAGAAATGTATTCATTTTAATTATAGAATAGTTTTCATTATAATAATATAGCGGAGCAATGACTACATGCTATTAGTCTAGCTTAGCCATTACTTTTACAATTAAGATATATATATTTTAAATCAATTAATAAAAAGACAATATATATCTTATTGCTGTAAACTATTAGCTATCATATATAGCCTACAGTAATGAGACTAAGATCACAATGGGCTCGTGTAGTTTACTTAGGGCCTTGGCCCTAAAGCCATTACTAATAAAGTTAGGAGATGTAAATTTAATGTTGTATAAAAATATTTTAAATTAAATTAATACAAAGATGATAATTTTATAACTTATTACTGTAAACTATATTATCATACACTGGTATGTATTGGGGTATATACAGTAAAAGTACTGCTATCACTGTAGGCTGGTCTAGCTTACTTGGGCCCTATAGCCATTATTAATACATAAGAATTGTAAATTTATTTACCAGAAATATTTTTTATTTTATCAATATATATATTTGAAATTAAATTAAGAAAAAGAAAATATATATATATCTTATTATATAAAGTTCTAAACCAATGAGTGCATATAATGGTAGTGTATTATCAATAACTTTACACGAGATTCAAGCATTCAAGCAACTGAATGGTTTATTATGATTATGCATGCCGCGTGGTGCCATCTATGAACAACTTTACAAAACTTTCATTTTTACTGAAAACTATTACTGTAATTTGAAATTGTATATTTATATGATACTGTATTACTGTATTGAATATTTGTAATCTTGTATAGGGGCCTATAGTTACATTTTATGATTTTTTGTTTTGTTAGTAAATGTAAACATTGCTAATTTTGATAAAATATATATTAAACAACTAAATAAGATATTACTGTATAATAATAACAAAATTTAATTTTATATAAAATAAGATAATTTCTTCAAAAAACAGTAATTCAAAGTATCGGTATCGGTTTTCAGAACAGTATCGGCCGATACCGATACTTTGTGAAAAGTGGCCGATATGGCCGATACCGATACCGATACATCGGTGCAACTCTAGTTGCTGGTGATATCGCATCAGCAACCACACACTATATGTGCCATGCCCACATGCGACTCAAAAAAATCCTTTATTTTGCCTATTTGGGGCTCTATAATAGCTAGAAGCACAATCTAAAAAGTGCATCTTATGATTTTTTGATGCTGAGAACAAAATTATTTTCAAAAGTGTACATTGATGTATAAACATTTTTTGAGTTAAATTAAAATCAGTAGCTGTTTTTGTCCAACCTACTTTATATTTACTTCTATTTTTCAGAATTTTTATAACCTATTCAATTAACACTAGTTTAATGTCTTCAAGATTTTGTTACTTATGAAACGTAGAAGCCAGACAACAAAAGTCTTACACGGTGGCCATAGTTTTCCATCCATTGACAGTTTTCCTAATGAAAAATTACCTACCGCTGGATGAGTTGTTCAGCGTCTACTTAAGGAGCCAAACTGGAAAACCAAGGAAAACATCACAAAAGTTGCAGATGAGTTGAGGAAACAATGGATTTGGTGTAATGTTTATCCACTATCCTTGCGCACCATTGAGACAAAGGTGGACAAACTAGCAGCAGACTTTTCATGGTAAGTCATCATAACTTTCTATCCTGGGTAGTACTAAATTAATTACAAGAATGTCTTCTTAGCCAATAGTAAATTTTTTTTAAATATAATTTTGTTGTGATGTGCTCTGTAAACCTGTGAATTAATTTATCTATGTATTTCAGCCAAAATTTCTAAACTAAAAAATATTTAAGCGATTTGTGACCACAATTTTTAATTTCTAATTAAGAAAATAATATTGATTTTTTTAATATTTCAACTTCGAAAATGCATCAACAGGTTTCATCGATACTCTGTCACAAAGAGAGGTTCAACCTATTTGGCAAAACTAGAATTGTTTGTCAAAGAGCTTGATTGTTTACTTGATATTTTTTCTGAGGATCTTTCTCAACAACGAAAATTGTAGTAGTAGTTTAAACTGAGGATGACTCAGGATGATTTCTCCTTCTATTAGGATCAAAAATCTGTGAGGCTAGAATACTGTTCAAGATTTGAGGAAAAGCTCACAGAGGCAGATGTTAGATACAGGAGAAGAATAATTGACGAACAATGAGTGGAATTATGGTTAGTCAGAGAGTACATCATGACTTGAACCATTTTAATTAAACCTTTGATGTTCCTCTCATTGTAATTACCAAGATCTGGAGAACTTGTGCAGAGCTGTTGATAGGTAAATTAGCACTTGTGAATTGTGATTGTTCTTTAATAACTGTACTTAGTTGTATGTGCCATGTCATTTCAGTAGACTTAAAATGGATATCATTTTTCTCAACTTCAAAATACAATCTTGCAGGTATTCAATTTCCGACAGAGCAGGTGCAGCGGTAGCGTCAGCAGTTTTAAAAGATTTTGGCATTATCACTGATGATGATAACACTAATGTCATTGACAGGTAAGATTTCAAAATTATCATGATTGCATTTTCATCCACATTTCCTAAGCTTTTTTAACAAAATTACAATTACTGCTACTAATAAGAAGTAAAGTAATTTTATTTAATTATACATATTATACATTGTAACATGGAAAAATAAATTTCAAATATATTGGGCTCAGGCATAAAAGTCGGTGTATTTAGCCCATCACTGTTCATTGTTTCCTGTTGTACATATTCCTGTTTATCAGTGCTACCTCCAGCCTTATAAATTTGTAAACAATTTTCATTAATACAGGAGTAAACTACGAAGGCAACAGTTTAAGTACCGTGAACAGATCAGAGCTGAGGAAGAAATATTCTTTGGTTTAGTGGACAGCATTTATGTTGATGGCCGACAGGATGGTACTGTAACAATTACAGAGTTAGAGGGGCGACATTATCAACAAACCAAATTAGAAGAGCACTATGTTATAGTTGGAGAACCAGGTAAGCCAATGTTTTCTGTATGGTATGTTTTAAATTTTTAGTGGATAGCATAAATTTGGTCTTAGTAACATTAAGGAGTTAAGAACTATGCGATAGTTATATATGTTCATTGGTCATTCACTCATACCTGATAATCTACTGATCTCAAATACATTTATTATTTCCTTAAATTTTATTTAAAATGTTTCAGGAGGACATTATCTGACACATGTTACCCCAGAGAATGGAAATGGTGTATCAATTGCACTAAGTCTCTCTGAAGCAGTGAAGGACACTGATCTGGAAAACAACCTGCAAGTCATGGGGTCAGATGGAACTGCAGTGATGACTGGACATAATTCAGGGGCGATCAGAGTCTTTGAAGAGCTTATTGGAAAACCACTGCAAAGGATCATATGCCTCTTACATTGTAACGAGCTACCTCTTCGTCATGTTTTCATGGAGCTCGATGGGACTAGAAGAGCCCTGATAGTTTTTCAGGGCCAATAGGAAAACAGCTAGGTGGTATGGTTTCTGAATGGGATGTTGTCAAATTTAAGCCAATCAGAAATCAGAATTTCGCTATATTGCCCAATGATGTAATTGATGATCTCAGTCGTGACCAATACTATGCTTATAGAATATGCATGGCAGTCATGCTAAGGACTATTGAAAAGAACCTTGAGCTTTTAGAAGTTGGGCCATTAAATCACTCAAGATGGCTGATATTAGGTTGTAGAATACGCAGATTCTATGTTTCACAGAAAAAGCTGAGTTCAGTATTGATAACTGTTGCTGAGTTCTGTTTAAAAGTGTATTTCCCCAGCTGGTTTGAAATCAAGAAGAATCACTCAGTGACCAATGGTTCAAGAAACTTCTTTTCAATGCTGAGCAGAATCTCCAAGTTTCCTAATAAGAAAGTAAAAGACATTGCCCTAAAAACCCTAAGAAGGAATGCTTTTTTTGCTCACCCCGAAAACATTATAATATCAATGCTTGGTGATGAGGACAGGGAGAGAGGAAACACTGCAGTAAATAAGATCCTGGCACTGAGGGATGAAATAGAGAAAACAACCCAGGACATCAGAGTCAAAATGGATTTCACCGGCGGAGATTTGGAAGTTGAGGATGATGTGAATGATGATAATTATGACAGTTTGAGTTATACAAGAGACCGCACTGTCAGGAAATTTGAGGTGCCTATAACACTGGTCTGCGTGATTTTAAAGGTCAAGGATATGTTTGTTGTTCTTAGGTCAGTTTCTCACGCTGATTCCGAAAATCGCATCCATTTTTCTCAATCAGGTCAACTTTTCGAAATATAAACACTTTCTAGAAATTCTCATTTCCCGTTTTATTGGTAGGTGAGCGATACATGTAGTAGCATATGTCGACTGGTATATACATACAGGCTTTACAGGCTGTTCTTATAGATCTCAAGAAGGGTACAGCACACTATAATAGGCTAATCAGGGATGAATGGCCTCTTCAGGGACTTCCGCTTGTGCCGGGCAGACACCACATCCCTCTTCAGGCACCAGCAGTAGTCGGCCAGAATATCTAAAAAACCTGACCTGATTGAGAAGAATGGATTACATTTCTGAATTCAGCGTGCGAAACTGATCCTAAATCAGTTGAAAAACCTCTGACCTTTGAAAAAAAGATTTGAAACGCAGGCCAGTGTAATCAATGAAAATGCTAAATCGTATGACAAGATGAGTAACTTTGATAACTTGACAGCAGAGCCTCCAATAGTTACCCATCTTACATTAACTGAACTTGCGAACATTAGAAAAAATCCTTTGAAGTTCAAACAGCCATGCCACAATCAAGTGGTAGAACGCCATATCAAGCTTGTGACTGAGGCATCTGCAGCTGTCATTGGGTTCAATAGAAGAGATGGCATGATCCGGCAGTGTATAAAATCCCGTAAACTGATAAAAAAGTTTAATACAAAGCAAGAATTTGTTTAGATTCTACATTTATTTGATGAAATTTTATAGTGTAAATTTGTAATATATGGTCAATATGCATTAGGGTGGGTTGATTTTGGAACTGTGATCTTGGACTAGTCTAGATAGAAAGGTATTAATGTATAAAAAACGTTGCAACAACTCATATTTGTGAAAATGATTGTATTTTTTGAGGATTGTTAATTATTTTTAAGTTGTAAAATTGCCGAATTTTACGCATAAAATCGCGCGCGCGGCATTCGCGCAATGTAAACAAACAAAATATCGGACCTTCCCCTTTGGATAAAACAGAGCCTCCTACCCTCCGCCAAATTATTCAGTACAGTTATTTCCTCCAAAACAGCCACCCGGACTTGAAAGACTATGATATTGCTAGAATGATGATAAAGGATGCGATTGAGATCTGGCAGGCAGTGAACCCGCGGCTGCCCCTGTATGAGGAATATTATGTAGTGAAATTGGCGGATAAAGTGTGCTTCAAGAAAGCAAGAGAGATAAACAGGAAATATCTCTCTACAGTCCAGGAGCAGAATCTGGAAGAAAAGCTGGATAAACTTTTTGACATTTCTGCTTGCACCTGTAAGCTACCTGTTCGTCCCTGTGATGACAATGCTGTGAAGTGCAAGAAAGAAAATTGTCAAACACAGCACATAATCTGCACTTGTCAATTAGATTGATGTGTCTGTGGACCAGAGGTGCTTACCCTCCAGAACTACAGGATGAGCTTTACCAGGCCATCAAGTTCATTGTGGAAGTGTATGCAGTCAGTTGGTTTGAGATCAAAAGGGACAGCAAGTTCCACAATCAGCAGCTGTACATCTTCAACATGATCCAGAGGATCAAGCAGCAGTCTGAAGAAATCCAGGGTGTTGCTTTCAAGAACCTGAAGTACAATGCTTTTGCCTTGCTGCCCGAGAATGTGCTGTACTCCATGATGAAGTCTGATGACTTGGAAGTGAGAGAAGCTGCTCAAGAAAATTCTGTCCATCAGGTAAGCATTTATTAATTTAAAAAAATGTGAAAAAAAATTTGATTATGGGGATTTATTTAATAAAAAAAAGGCCCGAGTTCTATAAATCCCCATAATCGAATTTTTTTCACATTTTCTTATCCCAATTCCCCCTTTCCCCTCTGATAATGGAAATAATCTTACCTTCTTTCTGAAAAAAAATTCGATTATGGGGATTTATAGAATTTTTTTTTTTTTTTTTTTTTTTTTTTAAATCAGCAATTCTGAGACTAATAGGGATTAAATCTTAAACTGGAATAAAAAATAAATTAATTATTATTCTTTCAGAAGTGGGAAGCCAGCCAAGAAGAGGCTGAAGAAAGATCACAGCCATCAACATTGAAGCTACCCACTGGTCAGAACTAATCAACCTTTCTCAAAGTGGCATCTGTGAACCTGCTCTCACAGAAGACTTTTCTGACCAGGAGCTTCAAGAAGCATTGCTGAATGGCACCAAGCTGGAGCTGCCTGATCTGCCTTCACATTCTCAGTGTTGAAAGGGCCGTGAAGCTGACATCTGAAGCTTCCCATACTGTTTGTGGACTCGAATCAAGGCACAAACACATTCTGGCCAAAGCCCTAAGCCGCCAGATGAGGCCTTCCTTTGCTTCTAAGGGCTCTTACAGTGAAAATTATGATGATCTTGGGATCTAAATGTGTGTATTTGACACTACATGTTTTTTTTACTTTTTTTCAATAAAATTTTAACTTTTCTCAGAATTTTTTTATGAAAATAGCATGTTTTTTTCGGGCGAAAATTGCGAAAATGCGGTATTTTTTGGTACGATTTTTTGACGAAATTTTTTGTAAGTTATTATCATATTAAGCCCTGACTATCTCGACTAGTCCAAAGTCGATATCTAAAAAAATGCGGAAAATCAACCTACCTTAATTTGCATTACTTTTTCATGAAAATGTGTTAAAACTCTGTTTTACACTTTTGGAAATAATTTTTATCAGTCCGCATCAAAAAAAAATCATAAGAAACAGTTTTTAGATTGTGTTTCTACCTATTATAGAACCCAAAATAGGCAAAATACAGGGTTTTTTACAGTTGCGTATGGATGTGGTACATATAGGGTGTGGTTGCTGATGCAGTATCCCTTGCAACCACCCAAAACCACTACCAGTGTTCATTTTTAGACATTTGACAACTACCTAGCACCCCTGATTTTTGAAATATTGATTTTCATAAAAATACACTCCACCCTACTGAACAGCATACACGCACTTATTTCTGAGATTAGTGATTGAAGCTAAAAGACAGCTTTTTTCAGCATTCGCTAGTCTCGCTCTCTCCACGGACTAGTAAATTCTATAGGCTTTATTTCATTCTGTAGGCTACTTTTTGATTATTTGACGACGTAGAATGCTTAACGTCTTTATAGTGAAAGCTGAGAGTTTGGCAGTCTTTCACTCGTTTGAGGAAGGTTGTAAGGAGTCTTATCATTTGAGGTTTAACAATATAAAAACCAGGACTTTAAAAAATATTAGGTTATTGTTAACACTTGGTTGGAACTGGAAATTTTGGCTTCAGACACCATAATGACCATTTTAGGTCTGGGACTATTGGACTTGGAATAGATTTTTGATACGTTTTATGATGCCGCCTTTATGAGGAGTAAGTCTTAATTTAATACATGTAGTGTAGGCAAGGCCTGAAAATGAATGCCACATTGCAACATCACTTGTTAGATCAGCTAGGTTAAGCGACATTGGGTCTATTCAGTAGTTGGATGGATGTGACCTCCGCATTTAGATGTAGCGACTGGCAGATTGGATCCCACGTAAATTTGTAGGGCACCTCCGTATCTTTCCCATTACGAAGGAGGTTAAACAGCCCCAAATATTATTGTTCTTGAAATAGGATACTTTCTGGGATGGATGGATGGATGAACAGATACTTTACAGATGTAAACATGGGCCTAGTTTATGGAAGTTTTGTATTTTAAATCGAGGGTTGGTTCGAGTCTATAAAGTAGGCCTTAGCATGTGAAATGTTGATGGTACAGGACCTATTATAGTCTGGGTCACGTGCATTCACACTTTCACGATCTGGGCCTTACTCTACAATTTGTAGACAAGGCCACGCTTTTATTTTTATTTAATTTCCTGAAATCGTTGAAATAATTCGACAAAGTAAAAAATAAAGATTAGGGCAGAAAGTTGCCTCGTAAAGAAGAAAAAGTAATGCCTTAACTGCCAAGACTCGTTCAGTTCAAGTACTGTAATTTTGTAAAGTTAGGTAATATGTGTGGCGAATCTTCAAATATTTACTTTTTCCCCTCACAGATGGTGAGGAATAAACCTGTAGCAAGATCCGCATCGGGAACCAGACGGTGCAACTGTCGTCAGGAGATGGTGACCAAACAGTTGGGTCCAGGGAGGTTCCAGATGACCCAACAGCAAGTCTGCGATGAATGCCCAAATGTGAAGTAAGTTCGGTTTATCGATTCAGCTTTAACAGGCGTCGAATCTCGCTTGTAAAAAAGGAAACTAAGCAGACTGAGTTCGGCTTAGCTCGGTATTCGGATGTTAGTTGATCTGTACATTTTGCAACCATTAACTAATGTTTTCACATCAATCGTGGTCGTAGGTTCGGTACCCAAAGAAAAATAAAGCTTCAGCCTAGTGCAGTGTTTCCCAACTCGGGTGCTGCTAAAGTTTATGTAAATGACAAAAAAAGTTATTTAGAAGTTAGTGAAGATTTTGAAATTTCCAATGAAACAAATTTCACCATTTATTACTTCTAAACAGAAGCTGTACATTGTACGGGTGCGGTTTGAAGTTACGTGGTGTTTGGGCATACTTTGGGCAGCCTCGCGTACAGTTTTACTAATTGGTCTCTCGCCCGACAGATTGGTAAATGAGGAGAGAACATTAGAGTTCGAGATAGAGCCAGGGATGGTGGACGGTCAGGAGCACCGATTCATTGGAGAAGGAGAGCCCCATATCGATGGGGAGCCTGGAGATCTTATCATCAAGATTAAAACGATGCCTCATGACAGGTGTGTTATCAAGACAAAAGATAATATTTTCAACCTATTAAAATGGGTTCTGGTTATGAATTGTTTGTAATATTTTATTCATTGGAATAAACTAAACTGCGAGATGCGCGTGTAATATTTCGTTTTCGGAAGTATTCGCGCATCATTTAAGCTCTTGGATTTTTAGCAAGTTAATGCGTGGAACTTCATCGTACGAACTTCAGATATTACCTAAACTTTAATATTACGCTACTCGTTCTAAAGTTTAAATTATGTCATTGTTGATTAAGAAGGAATGGTTTCCTGGAAGTCCATTCGGGTTCACACCGACTATTATTTTGACACTTCTCTTACTAGACATTGAAGTCCCTGTACGCTCAAACCCCGTTAATTCGACAATTTGTCGAATAATCCGGAAGGTACGAATTAACCGGGCAGTACGAAATTGGTTGGATATTTCGAACTTTTATATGAAATATCGAAGTATTTTTATACAAAATTTGTTGGGTATTTTAACATTTTATACAAATATGTGGTGTATTTCTTAAATCTACTGTCCAATAACTAAACTGTACTGTATAAATTAATTGTAGAGTTTTTAATCTATTTCTTCGTAATATTAATAGTATTATTATACAGTTTTATTACTGTAATACTGTACAGTATGTACAGTATTAATGTTTAGTTTAATTATTGGTCTTACGATACATGGGTACATTTCGTACAACTATTGAATTATTCGCACATTGGTACCAAAAAGTTTGAAATTCCTCGGATATTTCGAAGGGTCGAAGAGATGTACGAATTAACGGGGTTCGAGTGTACTGTTAAAATCATGGGAATGAGGTTGGACTCGCATTACTGATACTTCAGTACCCATTTTTACTTCTTTATCCCCATTGCTGCAATTGGAGTTCATCTTGTTTAAGTATTAAGTACAGTATTCCGTCTGAGCTACAGCAAGGTGTTTTTTATATATGTATTTTTTATTTATTTATTTTTTATTTATTTATTTAGAAAATCCCCCCCTCCTCCCAACTGTGGCCACCTTGTCGTGGTGGGTGGGCTCCCGTGTCGACCCAGTGGGCTACGTCGGCGGGGGCTTGGCCCCCGGAAGGGTCACCCATGCCGGACAGGCCACTGGAGAGACGGGCTAAGTGCCACTAAAGTCTTTGGCACCCAGTACGGGTCTCCAGTGCTGTCCTCCGGAGGTGACGCCCTTAGGGCGTCACCGTGTTGGATGGTTGAGTGTCCGGGCCGGTGGAATTAGGGGGTCCTCTACCACTGGAAGACCACGTCTTGAGGAGGTCGCCCCTCCTCCAGCAGCGGAACACTTGCACTCTCCTTTTCCGTTACCGACCTCAGCTTGTACCTTGAACATGCCTTCGGGTAAGTCAGGTTCTGCCCAAGACTTGCTTTCAAAACCCGGCTTCTTACTCTCCCCGTATGCCCCCCCTCACCCGCCGTCGGCCCGCCTCCCCACGGGGAAGTCGGCATTCACGTCCATCCTATCGACCATTGGATATCCCAATCCACTTCGATTCTACAGCCTCTCTATCCCTCCCAAGTATCTACAAATTCCTAGTGATCCAGTCTACCTCTGGGTCCCTTCCGACGAACTCTGAACGGACGTTTCAGGCGATCCGAGCCCGCAGCAACTCCAGCCGCTATGATGTGTGACCACAGAGGGATGGCTCCCTCCTCATAAAATCACGCTCAGACGCAGAAACGAAAGCCCTACTCTCCCTCACTGAGGTCCTTGGATGCTCGGTGTCCGTCTCCCCACACCCTCGCTTGAACCAGAGTCAGGGCACTATTTACGCCACCCGCCTATTATCGATCACAGTGAACGAGCTCTTGGAGGACCTCGCACCCGAGGGTGTCACTAAGATCCATCGCTTCACATCCCGACAGGGAAGCACCCCCTCCCCCACCCCTCGCCTACTTCTTACCTTCAATACCTTAGTCCCTCCCGACCGTATTGTATGGGGTATGGGAGACCGCACGTCCTGCGAGTTTACTGTCCGCCCATATATCCCAGATCCGACCCGTTGCTTTAAATGCAACAAGTTTGGACACGTTAGCTCAGTTTGCCGGCAGCCGCACCAACTGTTTGTTCGTTGCGGACAAATCGCTCACCCACACGTCCCCCAACACACCGAAATGCTCCAATTGTGAAGGTGCACATCCCGCGAATGCCTGTTCTTCAGGTTCGAGGTGGTGGTCCGAGGCCTGCAGGTAGCGGACTTCCTTAGCCTCCGACAGGCGCGAGACAGGGTGCGGAGTAGGGAGGTGAGGCCGGGGGTATCTTACTACGCTGCCCTCGGCTCTGTCCTCCGCACCCCGCCCTGGCGTGCTCCCCATCCCCCCAAAGGGAGTTCTCGCAGGACCCGACGACCTCCTGTCCCCCACCATCCCTTCTCTTCACGCACCTCACTTGCCACAGATTCCCCAGGAGTCTGGGACCAGGACACCCAGGCCCCATCCACCTCGAACCCTGCCCTCCCAGCATTCTATGCACACACCCGAACCTAACGCCCGGAGCAAGCCGACTTGGCAGAGACGCCGGAGCGAGTCGCCAGACCAGCTGGCCTTGCAACATGTCTCTCCCTCTTCCCCTAGATTTAAGAAGACGGCTTGGACCCTCACACCCCCCACTTCGTCTAAGAGGACCACATCACCCCACCGCAGAAGTCCCACCAATCTACCCCCACAGACTCTGACAATAGTTGCCGAATTACATGACCCGCCCCCCACAACGAGATCCAATCTGGACAACATTCTCTCCCACGAGGATCCAGTGGATGCGGCTCTGGCGCAGCTACATGGTGTGGCCGAGGGGAGCTCGGCCGCACCCATGAGTCTTATGGATCTGCCCTTCCCTCCTGGTGCCATTTTTTTCCACCCCTCCCCGAGAACACACTGGTTCACCTCCTTCAATCCCTACAGTACCTGACCCCCCAACATCCCCTCCCCCCTCCCTGTTAGCCACCCTGAGCACGTCCTCCCTCCCACCTGCCCGGTCCTTCTGGTACCCCCTATCGCCACCCAGGGTCCGCCGTGAGACCCCAGACAGGCGGGAAGGTGCCACTTTGGAAAATAAAGCGTCCCCTCCTGCCCCGAACACAGAAGCCCACCAAGAAACTTCTCACCCTCTGAGCCCACGACGTTCTCCTAGCTGCCGTGATCCACGCCTCCGGTTTCGCTCGGCCGACTCGACCCCGCAGTCTCCGCCGAGGTCAACTGGCCGACCGATTCCTTTTCTGGTGAACGGCAGATAGCCAGCCATGCTCCTGACCCATCCTTCGCCTTCGCGAATCCCAGATCTCCCTTCACACTCCAACCTCCTAGCACCTACACCTTTACCCATCCCCCATCATCAAATAATGGATCTCCGAAAGCTACGATAGTACACTGGCACTGCAGAGGAATATTCACGAACTACGAAGGCCTTAATTCCTTGATTGCCACTTCCCGTTCGGTGTGTGTGTCTCCAGGAGCTAATCCTGGGGACCAGGCTCATGCCCTTCCCTACTGGTTATTCCTACATCACCACCCCGTCTCCTACCTACACTCGAAGGGGGGCTGCCATTTTTATACACCACGCAGTCCCCTTCCACAATCTCTCTATCCGATTCCTGTTACAGGTGATTGCTACCCGGCTCTCCCTGGATAGACAGTACACCGTCTGTTCAATATACCTCCCTCCCCACACTCAAGTCTCCCGCGATGACCTGGTGGAGGTAGTACAACAACTCCTAGGCCCTTTCTATTACTGGGCGATTTCAATAGCCGCCACCCCTTGTGGGGAGAGAGAGAGACCACCTATATGGCCTGATTACTATCATGACCGAGCTCTCCTTTGAGTGCCTCAATGATGGCTCTCCTACATTCTACCATGCCACCACCTGCACTCCATCCTGTATAGTGTATAGACCTGTCCTTCGTTTCGATCGATACCCTCCTAGATTTCACATGGCAAGTCCTCCAAGAGGACTATGGAAGTGACCATTTCCCTGTTCAACTCACGCTCAATTGGCCCGACCATACCGTTCGGGTACCGGAGAAGTGGATTACTGCCAAAGCTAATTGGTCCACTTCCCATCCTCCGACGAGTGCATCGCATACTTCGAGTCAATCGTTGTAGCGGCTCTGTGCACTGACATCCCACGATCCTCCGCCTACCCCGGCACCCGACGGGTACCTTGGTGGACCCCAGAGTGCACGGAGGCCGTACGCGCCAAGAAGAAGGCTACTCGACGCTTCTACCGTACGCGACTGCCCATCCATCGCAAGGAGATGGAGCAGGCCAGGGCCATCGCCTGCCGTACAATGAAGACAGCGCGCTGAGCTTCTTGGCGTGCCTTTGTATCCGGCGTCACCACCACCACACCTTCGGCTACCATCTGGAAGAAGGTACGGGGTGTCGAGAGGCGACATGTCCCCTCCCGGCCCCTGGTCGTCCGGACTAACGACGGACTCATATACGAGCCCAAATCGGTGGCAAACCACCTAGGTTCTACCTTCGCCGCCGTTTCTTCCTCCGCAGTTAGTTCCCTCGTACCCGCCCTTAACAATAGCTCCTCTTCACCGTTCCTAGACAGCACCTACAACCGGTTGTTCACCATGCGTGAACTACAGGCGGCACTGGCCTCTCGATGATTCCCTTATCCCGGCCCGGACGGTATCCCGTACAGTATGATCCAGCACATCCACCCTATCTTACAAATTTTCCTACTAGACCTATACAACCGTATATGGATAGAGGGAGCCTTCCCCTCCCGGTGCCGGTGGAGGGAGGCCCACGTAATCCCGATCCCACAAACTACAGACCAATCGCCCTAACGTGTTGTGCCTGCAAAATTTTCTAAAAAATGGTCGCTACGCGACTATCGTTCTTCTTTGAAAATAGTCCGGTTTCAGACAATTTCGCTCACCCACTGATCCCCTCCTGCTCCTCAGCCGAGACAGAGAATGCCTTCGACAGTGGACAGTTCGTCCTATCAATTTTTTTTGACATCCAGAAGGCCTACGACACCACCCGTCGGACAATAATCCTTAATCAGCTCCAAAATCTAGGTCTCGTCGGAGCCATGCCGACCTTCATCAGGGGCTTCCTTTCCTCCCGAACCTTTAAAGTTCGGGTGGGCTCAGTCCTCTCAGATGCCTTCATGCAGGAGGACGTGGTCCCACAGGGAAACATCCTCAGTGTCCTATGCTTTTCCATCGTCATGAACACAGTCTCAAAATGCCTTCCACCCACCATCCGTTCTTCCATCTACGCGGATGACCTTGCAATCTACTTCGCAGGGCGGGAGCCGTCCGTCGTTCAACGGTAAATTCAGCTCGCCATCTACCAGGTGAAAAGGTGGGTGACGTTGGTGGGGTTCCGCCTCTCCACCCCCAAGTCCAAGTGTATGCTCTTCAGCAGAAGAAGACCCTCAACCCTTCCTGTTCCCTCTGTCACGTTTCCGGCAATCTTCTTGAGGTGGTACCCTCCACGCGATTTCTGGACGTGACTATAGACCGACAGCTCAACTGGGTTCCCCATCTCAAACACCTGAAGCAATCCCTCCAACGTCCCTTCGCTCTCCTAGATCACCTCTCCCATCACCACATGGGGTGCAGACCGACGCTCTCTCCTTCGCCTTTACACTTCTATAGTGCAGTCGAAGCTGGACTATGGCAGTTTAGTATACGGTTCAGTCTCGAACGCCTGCCTCCGTATCTTGGACCCTGTCCTTAATGGGAGCCTCCGCCTCGCAACCGGTGCCTTCCGCTCTTCCCCAGCCTCCAAGTGGGTTGCAATTACCTCCCTCGCCCTCCGACGGGGTCTGCTCCTCATGAAGACATACCTCCGTATGCGCAGCGATTTCTGAACTCCCACTCCAGGGACGGAGCTGGCACTTCACTGAAGCGGTCCGCTCTTTCTTGGACCTTTCCAATATGCCCGCCCCTGGCTTCTCACCCCTATCAAGTTTTGCAGGGACCTGTGTGCCCTACCAAAGACTACCACGACCGCTACGGTATACAGGTCACTCTTCCGAGAACACGCAACCAAACACCCGGACACAGTCCCCATTTATACAGATGATTCCCGCTCGGAGGCTGGTACGGTCGCCTCAGCAGTAATATTGGCTCAGCCGCTTTCTCGAGGCGTCAGCCTGCCCCGCGAGGCCTCCGTTTTCTCGGCAGAACGCTTCGCGATTATGGAGGCCCTCGACATTGTGCGCACCCACTCTGCCAGCTCCTTCGTCATTTATTCAGATTCCCAATGCGCACTTCTCTCCCTAGAGAGATTTAACCCCCCTCATCCGCTCGTCTGTACCATCCAGCAAACTTTCCACTTTTTAACAGCCTTCCGACACAAGACAATCTCGCCTTCTGTTGGGTCCCGGCACATGTCGGCATCCAGGGTAACGAGGAGGCCGACCGCACGACAAAGACGGCCTGCTTACTGCCAGCCTCCCCACGGCCCCTCCCTTTCTTCGACTTCTTCCCAACTCTCCGTTCCCACTTCCGCTCCATCTGGCAACGGGAATTGGACCAAGCCACACAAAACAAACTCCACAAGATCAAACCGCAATTAGGATACTGGGCCTCCTCATTCCACCGATCCCGCCATAAAGAAGTGATTCTAGCCCGTCTCCGCCTAGGACACACACGCATTACTCATGGTCACCTTATGGCTAAATCGCCAGCCCCGCTCTGCCCTACCTGCCATACCTCTATCACTGTCGTATATCTCCTGGTCGAATGCCCAAACCTGTCCGCTCTTCGTCGCAGGTGTTTCCCTCTCTTGTCCAAAATTCCCATACCCGAGCGTCTACAATCCATACTCGCCGAAGGCCCCCATTTTTCAGTTGAAGCGATTTTCCTTTTCCTTACTCATTCCCATCTGCTTCATCGTGTCTAAGACCATACCCCTCCTACCCACTATCCAACAACTGAACCTTACTAACCCCCCCCTAGTCTACCATCCCCAACTTAGTAACACCACTCGCCCACTGCCTCGCCAAAATATGTACCACTTTCACTAGGTACGAATCGGCGGTAAGTTAAAAAAAATTTTTTTTTAGAAAATATATCCATTGAGTTTTGTACAGATTTAAAATTTCATTAAAAGGAATTTTCCGTTGCTGGTCCTTAAAATCTGTTGCCGATTTGCCATGTGAAAATGATACGGAGAAAACTAGTATTTGCACTTGTAGTAATAGAAGTTGACGAGAGTCCGTGGATGGTCGATTTGCAGATTCGACCATGGTTGAGAAGGTTCGGGTTCGATTCCCACCGCCGCCGCGGGTTGAGTCGGACTGGCCACCTAGTCCGTGATTGCCTACGCTCGTACGACTCGAGGTTCACGCCTTCTTCCTTCCATGTGGGGAAATAGGGGTTCTGGGTGTTACCGTGTTAATAAGCGTTCTAGAATAACTATTAAGCGAAGGATTTCATTCGTGTCGTGATGACCTTTGGTTGCATGAAAGAGGTTTCTGGAGTAACTCGACCCGTTTGCAAAATGTTTAGTTCTCTTACGATGTTTGAATGTTCTTGGCGCGCGTATTTTAATTAGGAAGCTTCACTTTTTCTAAAGGGAACTTCTTTTATCATTTCTTGTTTCTTTGTCATTCATTTAAGTTTCCAAACGAATACCTTGTCCAGTAACACCTAATAGGCGAGTGTCACGTTTAATTAGCAGGTTGGGGCAGTTAAGGTCACGACAAGTGACACGCGGGTACAAATTGAGTCAATAGGCAAAATTATCCGATTTATGCTCAAAACAGTATTATAGGTTTATAGTGGCCTACGGATCACCAGTTTGATGTGGCTAAGAAAGTAGGCTTACTATAATTACTGAATAAAATTGAAATTAATAATTAGGGGTTACCAGCTTGGGCCTACAGCCCAAACAAACAATATTTAATAAGGAGAGAGAAATTACTTTGTTGTTTTGTGTTTAATTAGGAAAATAAATCGGTTATTTGTTTACAATGATTAACAGTTCAATAAAGGTATTTATAGTGATTAACAATTATATAACGGCATTTATACTATGCTAACGATGACTGATTCTTAGCAATAAGGAATGGTTTTACAGTCTAATTGTTAAGCAAGTACACTAATTCAGGTAGGCTTATGAGATATGTAGAGGTGAACACAGAATAAATAATGAAGCCTATTGATAAGTGAAATAATGCAAGTACGGTTTGTACAGTAAATGGATTAGGTCGTTAAGAATGAACACAATAACAGAGTAATAAAAAATTACGGTATTGGTACAACACTTGACTAGGCCTACTGCGGTCTTAACGAGAGTGTTAGTTTGAAACGGTAATGAAGACACTTTTAGGGCCTACTCGATTAAGCAGAGCTTGTGGAAGCACGACGTAAAAAACACTACTACAGTTGTTCTTTATCGTCTCCAACGACACCAGCCATCGTCGCGTTCAGTTATTGATCAGAAATCACAATTTCGATTAAAGCATGTATAACACGTCTACTTTGGCAGTCCAGTTAAGTTTGCACAACTCAATACTTTGAAAAGTATTGCTTGTTTGTTTGTATTGCAGTTGGTTTTACTGGAGTACAAACTTCTTTCACAGAATATTTTAAAAACTTTTTCTTTTGAAGGTTCGAGAGACGAGGGGACGACCTCTACACCAACGTCACCATCTCTCTTCAGGAGGCGCTAATTGGATTTGAAGTAGACATTCCTCATTTGGATAATCACAAGGTACTCTTCGAAGCTTCAGACCACCTTTCCCCGATACATTTTGGTTGTCATGCTTTTTCCGAATATTCGCGATGTATCGGGAGAATTTTAGCCATTACAGTAAAGTCACCAAAAAAAGGCTAGTTTTTTAATGCAAACGTTATTGAAAAGGGTCCCACAATGTGTGTGCGTCCATTAGTTTCAAGTTCGTCATGCGAGTTCACATAGCGCATTACCATTAATGGGTCCGTTTGAGGTCGGTTTGGAGGATTATTATTTATTAATGAAAATTACGTATGGGTCATTTTAGTCGCGTGAAAAGTGAAAATGTTTGCTAAGCGCATTCCACACTTACTCTGGCATGTCACTGAAGTTGCTCTTATCCATATCTCCTTATAATTTAAATCCACATAAACTGTAATCACGTTTTCCGTCTTGAAATATTATGCCGAACATAAATTATAATTATCAATTTAACTTAGAAATCTGGTGTATAAATTGTACAAGTGAAAAGTTTATTCCAAGAGAATTTAGATCGCGTTTGTGGTGTGGTTACGTTATTTTAAAACTAAAGCTTAGTAGAAAGTTGAAGCCTTGCATTTACGGTGGCACCCACTCGCGTTTAAATGATCATCCGCTTGTGTACGAGGCTAAGCATTAATCCAGTGCTTTTTTTTCCTTCCATATAAGTACGATACAGTAACAACAGTCGGTAAGATTTGGTTGCACAACCTCGCGTCTAAGTACCATCGGTTATAATACTCGAGATAGACTAGACGCAATATATTTCAGCTATTGGAAACGATAGTAGGCGGGAATAATGGTTCATTATAATTATAATTGTTCATTACAAGCTCAATCTATTTTCATTTCCACTGAGGCTGATGTCAGTTTCTACAATTATTACATATACGAAGAAAGTACGTGTTCAGTATGATTTGCGTGTCAGCCTCTCCTATAAATTATACTGCACGGCGATAGGCGTAATAAGTGAAGAATTTAAGGTGGTGTTCGCTAGAGGCGTAAAAGCCTTGCCGCAAGTTAATAGAAATAGTTTAAGATTATTCCCTCGATTAATCATAAATTTACGTAAGTACTCTCGTTAATTATTTTCGTATAAAAAAGGGGCATTATTTAAGTTAATAATAAAAAATGTGATTTCAAATGAGCGGCTTTATCGGTGCCACATCGCTGCCAGTTTAGTAAGCGGAATGGGTTTCAGATGTCTTTCTGGGTGGAGTCTAATTGGAACTAATATTGTCGTGCGTTGCCAGTTAGACCAGATAGCTTTTGTAGTTGCGCGAAAGGAAAAGAATATCAACTTTGATAATACTGCTCTTACTCATCGGTTGTTCCAATAACTTCGGCACATTTTATTCTCGTTTTGATAACGGAAGGAACCGATTATTAAACGTTTTGAACTGCGTGGCAATGCCACAAATTTCGTGTTCTAAACATTCGGGAATTCACTCTTTTTAAATGATGTAAAATTTTAGTCACTTAATGTAATAAATATGAAAGTTGAAATTTATCCTTCAGTAATTTAATTTTAGGAAAATTCTTCGCGCAAATTTATATTTTCATTTTATGTTCTCCCGAAGGTCCACGTAACGAGAGAGAAACCAACGTGGCCTGGTGCCAGAATTCGTAAGAAGGGTGAAGGAATGCCAAACTACGACAATAACAATCTTTTTGGTACTTTGTATATTACCTTTGACATTGAGTTCCCGAAGGAGGAATTCTCCACAGAGGATAAACAAGGTAAAGATTTCCTTTCGTTTTATTTTACGACTTGCTCTCATGTCTGCGTTTCAGTTGGCTAATAAGGTGTATTGTTGTCCGTGTAGGTCTAGACGTTGATCCAGGTGTGTGTGTGTGTGTGTGTGTGCGCGCGCGCGCGCGCCCATCAGAAGGAATGTCAGCCTGTGATTTTAGACGTTTGATGCTTGAAAATAGGTTTTAAACGGAGAGACGTAATTGAGTCAGTTTAGAAGCGTTTCCTTGAATGTGGAGTGGGGCCGTTTTCTCGTGAAGTCGGACTGAATTCACTTTTTGTTACAGACTGAAAGCTGAAATGAAGCATCTTAAAGCATTTTGGTTGTCGCTGTTGTAAACGTTAAAGAAAACTAATTTAAATTGGAAAGTTGCCTTTCTAATTATAACCTATTGTGATTTGTAGTCATTGAGGGAAGGCTATGAAAAATTGAAGAAAGTACTTTTTAAGTAGATCTTTTACAATAAATATTTAAGATTGTTAAATGCGAGTTTAGGGATCAGACTTTATTGCATATTCTGAAAGCTTTATTACATTATTGTATTTGTAATTTGTTTAGTGAGTGAACTTGTCTTGACCGCTTTCATCAAATTATTGATCGTCGTTATGAAACTTGTTTACGATGAAAGTGAAAGTCTTATTTTATGAGTTTGAAAAGCGTAATAAGAATACATTACTATTATTATTACATTAATAATTTTAACCCAAAGTTCGAAGTAGACACGAATGCTCTAAGTTTGCATCATGACAAGTTAACGCCTGTGAACGCGAAAGCGTTAAGGGTTTCCTTCAGCCGTTGAGAGATTCGCGAAGTTATGTTAACTTTAAATTCTTGTAGCTCGGTGGTCAGCGCCTGCGACTTACTCGACTCAGAGGTTCTAGGTTCGAGTTAAATAGGTAATATCCTTCGTAATAGTTTACCGTGAAGGTCTCGCAATGATGCAGTTCAGTCACGCTGAATACCTTTCACACACGACGCGTATATTATAAAAAAAGGTTCTTCCTTTTCTTCTCGAGCTATAGGGTGGGCACCATGCTCGTTCTCCCGAACCGCGTACATACAGATTCGTTATAACAAGAATCATCTCCGATATTTATAATCCGGCAGTTTAAGTTGAGATTCGATCTTCTGTCAGGTCATGTTCCTTTGAAATGATTTTGCTGAAGCAATAAAACTAGATTCACTTTGGAAATGTAATGAGGTGAACACACCCGTCTGCTCTCCCCACCTTGGGCGCCTTTTAAATCGTAATATCCCCCAAATCCACTTATCAAACTTGAAAACTAATTTTTAAGGGTGAGTGAGAAGTCCAAATTAAAAGTGGAAAAACTGCGTTTTAAGACTTTTATTAGTTTGTCCTTTAAACGTAGTATTCATCTCTTTCCATTGCTTAGTTTTTTATTACGACGCTCATTAGATAAACTAAATACAGGGTGGGCCGTAAGTTTCCATACATAGGAAAAATAAACATTTTTTTATGGACAACCATTTTTATTTATATAATATGCTCTACATGGTTGCCATTGTTTTGAAAACACATTTCAATACGTGTTCCCCACTGTTGATGAACACGCATTAGCACAGTTGACGTTATGCTTGTAATGGCGTTGGTGATACGTTCCTTTAGATGATTTATGTCTCGTATCTTTTCCTGATACACCATGGCCTTCAAGTGCCCCCAAAGATAGAAATCAAGGGGGTGAGATCTGTGGATCTGGGAGGCCACTCCACAGGACCACGCCGACCAATCCAAGCATCCGGAAACTGCTGATCCAAATACCGACGCACGTGAAGACCATAATGAGGTAGAGCTCCATCTTGCTGGAAGTAAACTGGGAAGTTACCTTCCTCGTTTAGCAGGGATGGGAAAATCTCTTCTTGCAACATGTTAAGATACCTTTCGGCATTAAGATTTCCACTGACAAAAATTGGTCCAATAATTCTGTCACCCCATATCCCGGCCCACACCATCACTTTACCGGCACCTTGCATCTTCGTCGGACTCAGCCAGTTAGGGTTAGCATTACTCCAATAACGTATGTTTTGCCGATTAACCTCTCCATTGACGTAAAAATTTGCTTCATCAGTAAACAAGATCTTACGTCAAACGCATATTCTTAGGGTATCTGAAACATAAAAACAAACGTTTAATTTTTCCTATGTATGGAAACTTACGGCCCACCCTGTAGATCCTTTCTCATTAATGACGCGACTGCTGCTACGTCGAAACGCCTTCGAAATGTACTTCATAATCTATTTATCCGATTCCAGATGTACGAAAACACTTTTCTAACGATCATGACTATTCTTCCACGCGTTGACACTGGGAATCATCTCTGGTTTTATCTTGCAGTTCTCAAATGTTCCTAGAAATGGTGTCAAATATTTCTTTTTCTTTCTTTCTTTCTTTTGTGCGCGAATGTGATGAATAAATAGATGGGGAATATTTGGCGTTGAACTATCAAAATTCACTTTTTTCCTTTTTTCATTTCAGCAATAAGAAAATTATTGCATCAGAAAGATGTGGACAAGATTTACAACGGTTTGAGAGGGTACTGAGATTAAGAATTTGTAGGCATTATTATTACATTAATTGACAATTGGTTTTTAATATTAATATATTTATTGTTATAATATTACGTATATGTTGATCTTGATTTACTTTTGTTAATCACGGCATACTTTTTGTTATAAAGTACAGAATTAAACGGACTTTTTTACTCTTTTTTTTTCAGTTTTTATTTTGTACCTGAAGTTCATTGAGTTTCCAGTATAAAGTTCAAAATTTGATAGGCATTTTTGGTTGCAGTAGAGTTCTTCTCCGGTAAATTTGGGTTTCAAAAGGCCGTTAATCGACTGAGGTATTGCTAATCTGATACGTTCTGTGAAGTTTTGTAAAGCGAGTAAACGCGTTAGGTCAGGGACTGAAGATTGAGTTCATATAATAAAATGGATCCTCTGTTGCCTGATTTTGTCAATTTGAAATATCTGTCCTATATCTAAACCACTATTTCGAGTTTTTATCGTTTTCATCTTCACTACGAGGAGTGTCCCATATAATTTTAGTGACAGCTAGAGTATTTACTCGCAGTAGGTTGCAACACGCGCATGAACAACTTTTAGAGTTCAAGACGGCCACTGCGGTTTCTTATTCACGAAAAGCCTTTTCATAAAGCTTCGGGTATCGTCTTTTGTTGCAGTAAGGCAAAGCTAAAGTATCATTGTTACCTACTTCCTTCAAGATGTCTAACATGTTTTCAAAGAACCTTTCGACTTTCTTCCCATGAACTTCCTCACTCTTTATACCTCCGCTCAAGTTAGTTACATTTAATTGCTATACACGCAGCTGAGTTTATTGCATTGCATTGTTAAAACGCCTCTTAACCCAAAATCAGGATTAGAATTAGTTCCTTTGGTTGCAGTTTTGAAGATTTTGTAAATAAACATTGCTTGGACATTGTTGCGGAGAATCTTTATTGTACATATATTATCTTCTGTATTGCATTCGTATCGTATTTTTTTTTTTTGTCAAGTTGGCGAGACTGAGCGAGTTTCCAACTCTTGGCCACATTGTAACAGGCATCCGCGCGTGGCTGCGAAAGGCAATGGAGACTAGTTGAAATTTTCAAGTATTTAACATTTTGTACGTGGTACGTAAGAAGAGACTCGCAGAACGTGAACATAATCTATAATTTTACCCAATTATCTCGATCCTTCCTTTGGTTGCTCTTTCCCCAAGAATTTAACCCTCATTTTATGAAGTGAGAGGACGTCTGTTAGATATGAATTTAATTCTGCCCCTAAGAATGTGTAGAACAATGACATTTTGGTTCTTATTGGAGGTACACAAAGTGAAGATAGCTGTAAGCAGTGAGAGATTGCCCATTTAATATTTTATGACGTGGCACCGTACAGAAGGGTCTGATTTTTTTTTTTGCGATCCGCGCAATTTTCTTAAAATATGTCAATTGAAGTAGTTGTTGACGTTACTATAGGTTTTTATATTTGCAATTCGCATTACCATCATTTTTAAAGTATACCATTAATCACGTATATGAACTTATTAAATGTTGTTTAGTAGAGCCACGTTCTGAATAACCACTTTCCAGTCATTTTAAGTGTAGATACATTTAAGTATTTGTAATGGTTCATAAGTCGCTTAAAAGAATTAAAATTCGTTTAAAAGTAAATTAGTTTCTATACTTTAATTTAAATATATTCTATTGCTTTATTTCCTGCGTAAAGTTTATTCATTATTTTGTAACATTCAAAGAAAATAAAAACTTTTAAGACATAATCTTTTTGTTAATTAGTGAGGAACTTTACTCGAATTGGTAATATTTTTAAAGACGAGTTGCCAATTAGGGAGTATTAGGTAACCAATAGGTATGTTTTAAAACGAAAGGGATTCACCTACAACTTAATTAAAACCAATGAGAGGATTTAATATCTCGAAATCTAATTATTATAAGAGTAAAAATATGCTAAAATGAGACCAAACTAAGTTTATAGACGCTGCTTCAAATGTTCTTCACATTGTGATTATGTAATGGCAGAGGTACGAATAAAGTAATAATTTTTTTAATGAAACTTTTTTTTGTAACGGGTTGGAACAAAATTGAAAATGGTGACGGTTGAATTGTAGAGAAAAAACAGACGGCACGGAAGGCCAAAATTTCAAACATTTGCGGCTCTTTCGGTATCTGGATTAGGATAAATAACTGAATATTGTAATTTTTATTTATCTATTTATTTTAGGTAAAAATTTTATGACTAGACTGTAAGATAAAATGGAACATCCAATCCAAGCCTAAGTTTTCGACACTGTCTTGCCAATTGAAGGCACTGACGAGAAAATAGGTTTCATATAAGGCAGTGGTTCCCAACCTTTTTTGCTGCGACCCTAAATTGGCCACCCTCAGGCTTATGATAAAATTCAAATATGTATATAAATTGAATTAAAAATGAATATAGTGACCCTTCGCGACCCTACTTGAGGACCCCCGCGACCCGAGGTTGGGACCCATCTTTATTACCTTCTTTTGTTATTTTGTAAAGTTGTATGTATGTGAGGGAGTAAAGTAAATTCAGACACTCGCAGTAGTCATTGTTGACCTAGAAAGAAAATTAAAAAATCAATCCTTGCGAGTAGATCTAACTTTTGAGTTGAATTTGAACTTTGTAACAACAGTACAGAGTGGCCACAAAGTCCCTTTGCAGTGACATTACGCATATCTGAATCTTGCCCTTGTTTTTTCATGCAAAGGGACTTTGTGGCCACCTTGTAGATAACTTGAAAGTAATGGTAATTTTTTATTTTAATTGTGGAAGAGTTACAAAGCGTGTTCGAGGCCTTTTTCCCCAAAATTGTTCATAGAATAGTTTCTGAAGTACAAACGAAAAAAAAAAAATATATATATATATATATATACATACACACACACACACACACAAGGAAAAAGAAAAACGATTCCAAGGCCTTTCGTGTATTCAGAAGTACAGTATATAAATATAATATATATATATATATTATTTATATATATATATATATATATATAAATAAATATAAATAAATATAAATAAAATTTCGTTTGTACATTAGGAACTACAGTATTTCTTAAATAAAAATTTTTGTACACAGGTTTAAATTATTAGCCTTTAAGATAACTTTTAAAAATTAAAATAAAGAAACCGAAATGTAGATCAGTGATTCGGCGACGTCATTTACCAACCAACAATACATTCGTGGCACAACTCTCAAGTTAAAACACACTGTAGTAGTTGCAGGAAGGAACCGACCGGAGAAAAAATCGTACTGTACAAGGCCTCCCTCCCCCTTGTACTTGGTAGGCATTACCAAAGCACAAAATATATAACTGCCCAATTATGATTAATATCTCACTAACTCGTTATTTTTGCCACGTACATTTCACAGGGTATCATAATCACTACTACATAATTCAGATATTGTAAACGGTAAAAACGATAACGCATTTTCATTTCACTCAAACTTAATATATTGCATCACATAAATTGGCTGTAAATGTAATAAACACACTCGCAGAGTTTAATTTACACTGTTCATGATTTTTGATACTTATTTCACTGAACCCCACTTGTCCCTCGAATATCAACTATAGGCACCTGCCCAGTGTGCCTATACTTGTGGACGTCCTTGCTGTATGTGTGATTACTGCCAGCGGCGAACAAACTCTTGAGTGGAAACGCGTGATTCATGCACACAAGTGTGTCCCAAAATCAGGGTAGTGACTTCAGAATCTTAACATTATTGGCCTCTCAACAATCTGCACCATTTTCGTAATTGCATTTTCTCGAACATCAAAGTTAAGTGATACTGGTTCTGGGTAGTAGTTGGGGGGACTATAAAAAACCTGTAGTCTATGTTGACTGCCTGTCAAACAAGCGATCCATGAAAATTTCCAACAGAGTTAATGCTCAGACGAAATACAAAAGACCGTTTGCTTCGGCTTTCGGTATAGACCGAAGTTGAAAAGCTGTTGTTCCATTTCAACATAGGTAGATGCAGGAACCAGCGGCAGATAATCCAATGAGATTCAAAGAGTGAGCTGAACATATGTAAACAGCTAGCGGATTGATCTTTTGTATCCTAGCTTGGAGCCCACTGTATTGACTAGACATGTTATTTGCATTATCATAGCTCTGATTGCGGCAATCGTCAACGCAAACTTGTAACATCTGTCGAGTTTTCATTATGGACTCTGATAGTTGTTGAGCTTTATGACCTGAATAAATCGCTCAAGAGGTGAACCATCTGGACGAACAGAGCGCATTATGAAAGTTAGTTGATCGATGTGGGCAGTATTGGGTGTTGAGTCCACGCTAATAGAAAAGTATTTCACAACTTTCAGTTCCTCGGTTATTTTCTTTTAAACTTGTTCGTCCATCTGCAAGATCAATTCATCAACAATCGTTGGTGATAAATATGACGGGTTACCTTTTCCAGCATTACCAAATCTGGTTATATGATCAGCCATGAATGGACCAAATTTGCATATAAGCTCTGAACATCCCATGAAGTTTCGACATGCTAACGAGCCAAAAACTTAATCGTGACTCAAGTTGGCAATCCTCGAGATGCCAAAAAGTTAATAGTTTCGATCACACTTGAAAGAACATTTCTCCAATACGTTATTTCTTCTTTCAATTGAATTACAATTTGTTTATTATTCTTTTCCAATGTTTTCCCTCTACCAATTAACGACATAACACATTTTTGATGTTCACTCGACCTTTCATGATCCTCCACTCTTGTTTTTTTTTTCATTTTTCCAGTCGGAAAATCCAGTGGTGAATGAATTTGCACCGCCATAAAGTTTGCATGCAGCACAGTAGACGGCACCTGTGGAAGGAGAGTATACTAGCTATTTATGTTCTGCTGTTTCGCCATTTGCAGTTTTCGAGTAAATAAAGCTTTCGAAAGATCCCTTTTTATCAGAATACATTTTCAAAGACGTATGGAAATCACAATGATTGTTTTGTTTCGCTCCATTTCGAGCAATACTGTCGCGAATATGGTCGTTAATTACTCATTCAGCCGGATTATTATGGGGGCAAAGGGGGCATTTGCCCCCGGCCCCAAGAAACTATGTAAACGCTATAATCTACCGTTGAAATAATTGGTCGACCGTGAGGAAGAAAAAAAAAATCTAGATTCCGCTTCTACAAAACCTAGTTTAGTATCCCATTTATGTGAACAAAGTATACATTTTCTGTAATCACATCTTTGTTTTTGTTTCGTTTTCTGTTGATCGATCCCAGTCAGCTGATCACATCACTCATGTATGATGTATCAGGTAAAGAATTGTGTTTTTCTAGTGACACCAGCCCGAAAATATTCATTGTCCCCGGCCCTAACAATGCTTAATTCGGCCCTAATGGTTACCTTAACATTGTCTTAGGATTCAGAATGTCCTTTATCGCCTACATTTTCACTCGATAGTAGACACACGGTTCACCTCTAATTTTAGTATCTTGACCTTTTGATAAACCAACCTCACTGTCAGTTACATTGCTCGTTGATAGAATAATATCACTTTCTTGCAGGACAGTACGCAGGATTTCTGCATGGCTGGGGGGGGAGTTCAGAAATAAAAAAATTCTTTATGATCGGGTTTCATTCGCTTAAGATAACAATGTAATTGTTTAATACTTGTGATCATATGGTGACATATTTTAGTGAGTTGACATTATTCTAATCATTATTGTAAAATAAAACGCAAATCTGGAAAGGTTTCGCCACTGATAAATACGCACAAAAAATATAAGTAGTGTAACAGAATACTAATTAATAAGCCTTATGCAAAATTAGAATAAAAATATATATAGGCTATCAGCTATCACTTGTCCATTAGGCATATGCAGATAACAATAACTGAGGTTAAAAAGGCATCTTACCTGCCCAGGTTCTACATGGTCGTCCATTTTCTCTTTCTTCATAAAATAATTAAATATGGCGTTTTCCATTTTCTTTCTTTTATTCATGGTCACTTGTTTTTAATTAAAATTGCAAACGACAGAAAATTTAGGCCAAACTATCACAACAATGACTAAACCAGTGTTACCAAGTGATTGAAACAGAAAATCACGATATTTTAGCATAAAAATTCAGGAAAATTACAGAAAATTCAGGTGTGTATATATATATATATATATATATATATATATATATATATATATATATATTTTTTTTTTTCTCTGTGGTGATTTTAATTTCCTATTCATGAAATATAAAAGGATAGGAAAAATATATGTATACACCAGGACAAGGGGGGCACACGAGAAGACCAGGAGCAGGTAAAAATGATACTAGCTTTAGCTGATGAATTTATGTTAACGCAAGAAATAACAGAAAACACAAGAAAAAACAACTGCCTAGATTTGGTATTCACAAACAACAGTAATCTAATTGATAATGTGGAAATATCCCCAACTAGGATATCAGACCACAACATCATTGAAATAACAACTAATATAAAGGCAACAGGAAAGGAAAGAACACGCACAACAGAAAGAAGCAAATTCGAAATTTTTAATTTTCACTCCAAAGCTATAAACTGGGAAGAGGTGACATCCAGCATGGAAGTAATAGATTGGAAAACCATTTTCGAGGCCAAGACAACGGAAGAGATGCTAATGACGTTAGAGGAGAAGACGTTAGAAATTGTGGAAAAACACGTCCCAAAGATACAACAAAGAGGAAAAAGAAGCAGGTTCGAAAGACAAAAGAGTGACTGCAAAATTAAGTAATTGTAAAGATAACATCAGAAAAATATTAAATGATAAACTGCAAAGTATCGATGTCGTCATACAGGAACTAATCGAGAAGCATACAGAAAAAGAAGAAGATGACGCTATAGAAGCGATAAAGGCTAACTCAAAGTACTTCTATAATTTCGCAAAAAGAAAGTCGAAAAACTATGCGACTATCGGGCCTTTAAAAAATGAGAACAGTGATTTATCTGATGATCTAACAGAAGTAGCTGAAATATTAAAAGCTCAGTATGAATCATCTTTCAGTATCCCAAAAACTGACAAACTGATATGCGATAGAAACGCGTTTTTTGAAGAAGAACCATAAGGGGAAAGTATAACGGATTTCGACTTTACGACGGAGGATATTGCACAAGTCATAGAGTATCTTCATCAGAATCAGAGGTCCTCAGCTCAGTACCACAAGGAACGGTATTAGCTCCACTACTCTTCATAATCATGCTAACTGACATAGATGAGGACGTTACCAGAGACAGCACAGTAACATCCTTTGCAGATGACACAAAGATCAGTAGAAAAATACGAAAACCAGAAGACATAGGATCTCTACAAACCGACATAAACAAAATTTACAAGTGGACGGAAGACAACAATATCAAGTTTAACACCGAGAAATTTCAGCTATTACGGTACGGAAAAAGAGAAGACCTAAAGTCCATGGAATATTATACCCCAAATGGACAGTAAGTCCAGAGAAATTCCAGAGCAAAAGATTTAGGGGTTGTAATGACAGATGATGCGAAATTTGAAACACAAAATAAGATAGCAGTAAACAGAGCAAAGAGAATAACGGGTCAGATATTGAGAACTTTTAAACGAAGGGATAGGAATGTAATGATCCCCCTACTGAAAACCCTGATAGTACCCAAACTGGAATACTGCTCGGTCCTAACATCCCCATATAAAAAAGAAGACATTAGACAGCTGGAGGGGATTCAAAGAAGTTTCACAGCCAAGATCAATGGGTGCAAAGAACTAAAATACTGGGAAAGGTTACGAGAACTAGACCTATATTCACTGGAAAGGAGAAGAGAGAGATACACCATTATTTACACTTGGAAAATAATGGAGAAACTAGTCCCTAATCTTACTCTGAATCCCATAACTCCCCAAACAACGGTGGAAGGTAGAAACGGTAGACTGTGTCGTATTCCCAAATTGAAGGCGAGACAGGGAACATCCTTAACCCTGAAAGAAAATAGTTTTGTAGTGAGAGGACCAAAACTATTTAATCAGCTGCCCAAAGACCTAAGAAACACGAAGGGAGTTGCAGTGGAAATCTTCAAAAGAAGACTTGACGCCTGGCTCAGAACAATCCCCGATGAGCCGGGCGTACCTGGCTATGTGAGGTGGAGAGCGCAAGAATCCAACTCACTACTTCACCAGGCCAACTCGAGAGGAGGGGCGACACGCTTGACCTTCGCGAAATGAGAATTCATCACGTGGAACCTTTGTAAGGTTGTAAGGTAAGGTTATATATATATATATATTAGTGATGTAGGTCACATCCGCATCCGTATCCGCATCCGCGGAACATCCGCACATTTTCTCGCATCTGCATCCGCACCCGCATCCGCACTTTGGACTGCGGATGTCGTGCGGATGTGGACCGTTGAGATAAAATGTCATTAATAAGCGGAAATTATCAAATTCTACTATATTAATAGAACTAGTTCATTGTGCGCAAAAGTGATGCAAGCGACAAGACGAGAGGCTGTTCTTGTATGAAGTTACTCTCTTGCAACCTACTTAGATCCACGTTACAAAGCTAAGTTATTTTCACCTAGTACATTAGAACGAGTTAAATCATCACTTGGCAAAGCAGTTGAAGAGCTTCAATCTCTTGAATCTGTCGCTTCGCCACCCACCAAAAGAATAAAAGTTTCAGTGACAGAACCAACACCTTCAACAAGCAAATCTATCACAGAATCTGTCTCTCAGTTTCTTGAGTCAAGCAGCAATGACGAGACCTACGCGATGTCAAAAGATGTAGTAAAAATGATCGAGAGCTATCACCAAGAAAAACGCCTGGCTGCATGTGACAATCCTATTAGTTGGTGGAAAAATACGCAGAATATCTATCCATACTTGAGTAAACTTGCAAGGAAACATTTAGCCTGTCCTCCAACAAACGTACCAAGCGAGAGATTATTTAGCAGTGCTGGATTAATATATGATGAAAAGAGAAACAGACTGGCAGCAGAAAAGGCAGAAAAATTAATGTTCCTTAAGCATAACCTTCCTATAATTAAGTTTGAACATTAAACGATGAACATCTTAGTTTACTTTATTTTAATTACTCATTTATAAATATGCCTAATAAAACTTTAAACTTAATATAAATAGTTATCAAGCTAATTAAAGATCTCTTTCTATAAGGGTGGAGGTTGGGGAAAGAGGTCGGTGGGGTGCATTTGAGTTGGGTTCACGTCCCGCATCCTGGTAACACAATTATGGTTTCTAATTGTGGCTGAAACTCAACAAAATATAACGAATTTATTTGCAGACGAATTCACTAATTGATTTCTATATTAGTTAGATGCTTGATATTATTTTATATGTTCAGAGAAAAGTACAGCAATTATTGTACAATTAATCAATTATACTACATTATAGCTACAGCTCTCTCTATATAATAACTTATTATATACGTTAAACACAACAAATCTCGAATATATCCTAAAAAATAACGAAAATGTAGACATCCGCATCCGCATCCGCGGATGTTGAAATCAAACATCCTCATCCGCATCCGCGGATGTGAAAAAAATGACATCCGCTACATCACTAAATATATATATATATATATATATATATATATATATATATATGTTAAACACAGACCGTGCATGGAACAAGGAACTCTTCTGGGAAAATTAAATCCACTATAGTCCGAATAAGTAATGGTTCCATGCACGGTCTGTGTTTAACATATAAATTTCTCAGGGGACCATTCTGAGTTTGTGTATATATATATATATATATATATATGTGTGTGTGTGTGTGTGTGTCTGTGTGCAATGCAAATTCTATGTAATGTAAGGTCTAATGTAAATTTATTCTCAATGGGGAGGGTTTGAGCCCCCCACCCCCCCCTTGCGTACGGCCTTGCTTTCTTGGCTAGTACTTCTTGTTGACTGATCGTCCTTCTTGAAGTAGTAGTGAAAAATATACGCAATTTGGGAATGTTTGGTACTTTACCTTATCTGTTCCCATGTAAAATTTAAACGTTTCTACAAGATTCCACAGTTTTTAAAAAACTTTTATTAGACAAATGTAAACAAGATTCCACTGGGTTTTTTTAAGGTACTTTTCAGTTATATCCCCGCAGTATAACATATAACAGGATATAATTATTATGTAAAGGTTGCTTAAAATTAATCGAAACCTTCGGAAAAATTATTGAATGCCCGGTTAGGTCAACTGTACGCCCTTGACGATTCGTTAGGTTAAGTCGTGACATTTTTGTTAAAACTAACGAAAATATCACGACGGCAACCTAACCAATCGCCCTTAGGGCGTACAAGTTGACGTAACCGGGTATTCAATAATTTTCCCGTAGGTTTCGATTAATTTTAAGCAACTTTTACCTAAATTTATATGCACTGTGTTATTTAAATTTTATTAAACATTTAAGTAGTTACACTAATTCTCTGTAGCTCGCCATCGTATGTAATTCTGGAGCCTGAAGAAGCAATTTTTTTATTAGGGAGCAGATAACGGAAAAGTACCGAATGTTTTATAAATTACAGGGTGTTCACAATGTCTTGTCACCCCAGTAAAATACTAACTTTCGTTTTTCTTTCAGACTCATTTGAAATATGTGACAGCAACAACTATACGATTGAACAACGCATATTGGCTAGTACCTGGGTCCATGAGCGACCACGTAATGGCAGTGGTGGACAAAGTACTGGAAAAAGTTACTAGAGTCAAAGTACTGTTACTCTGAGAAAAACTTACTCAAGTAAAGGTAGAAGTACTCTTTCTTCACGTTACTTTAAGTGAAAGTAAAAAGTAACTAGTTTATAAAGTACTCAAGTACTCGGAGTAAAAAGTACCTTTGCAATATTTTTTTTAAGAGTTAAGACATACTATAGTACAATCAGAGCTGGGCAATAAATACATTGAATGTATTTAAATACTAAATACTAAATACATGGGAGAAATGTATTTAAATACTAAATACTAAATACATTTTACGAATGTATTTAGATACTAAATACAAAATACATCAATTGTATTTAAATACATTTGTAAATACATTTAAAATACATACAAATTTGCTTGTTGAAGCCATGACACGCACACGATAAAGAAATCAACCGCTTTCGACTAAGAGTGGCACACAACTGATTGAACTGACACGTTGAAACATGAACCATGCTGTACTACACTGTCGACGCGTCGTACTGTGCTAGTACAGAACGTGTATTAAACAGGTAAAAGTATTTACATTTTTATATTTTGAGTATTTAAATACATTGTATTTAAATACTCATTAAAGTATTTAAATACTATATTTAAATACATGAAAAACAATGTATTTATAAATACAGTTCTAAATACACAAATGTATTTAAATACGTATTTAAATACAAATGTATTTAAATACTGCCCAGCTCTGAGTACAATACTGTACTCAACAAATGATTCACCAGGTTGCTACCCTTAGCCTGTAGACAAAAAGATCTTAATAACAATAATAACAACAAACCAGATATATTTATTAAATGATTTAATGCTGAGTTCTGATTGGCTGGAAACGTCGCGCGCTCTATGCTGAGTTTTGATTGGCCGGGAAAATAATTCAAAATACCACATTCACCGCTGACTCTGCTGAGACGCCATGAATAAAGTAACGAGAGGCCCGAAAAATAAGTAACGGAGTAAGAGTATCGATAATTCTCTGAAATGTTACTCAAGTAAAAGTACCGAGAAGAAAAGTTACTTCCAAGTAACTAATTTATTCAAAAAAGTCGTTTGAGCTCGGTAACGAAGTAATTTTATTTCGTTACCATCCACCTCTGCGTAATGGCAAAACCACTGAAAATATTCGTGCAGACTTACAGGACCGATTCAATCGTGCAGCTCTTCCAAAAAGGACTCTGTTGAGATGGAAAAGAAACTGTTCACGACAGGAACTGTAAAAGATAAACCAAGAACTGTCAGGTCATCTAAGTGATAAATGGGTCTGAAAGAAAAATGAAAATCAGTTGGTATTTTACTGGGTTGACAAGACAATTGTGGACACCCTGTAAAATTTTCCAGTTTATTTTTTTAATTTTTAAATTGAGTACCTCTCTTTCTTTTTCTTTACACTAATTATGCAGTTGAAGAAATAAATAGCACGGTACACGAAGAAAATTTTTCAACAAGCTTCTTAAATAAGCAGATACATAACTTACTGTGATGGTATACGTAAACAGACTGACTAGAGAGAGGATGTTGCTTGACGGGACTTTCCCTTGGAAGTGGACTGCGGCGGTAGAGATCCCACACCCAATTGTATTAACGTAGTGAGAACGTAAATAGTACACACTTTAACCTTCCTCCACTAACTATGATTGTGGAACTAAACTAAACTACCGTAAAAAGGATAAGGTCAAAAGGACAACTCCAGCCAATCTACCTAATAATGGAACTAACTAGCTAAGCTAAAGCGACCTATACCAATCGTAGTTTGCTTTAGTTCTAAATTCCTAAGTTAGTTACTTAGGTTTACTGTTAATTATGGAATAAACCTTATATATAAAGGTTTAATACTGTTATTTTTTATTTTATTGGGTTCAGAATCCCAGCTGAGCCCTGAACGGCCAAGCTCTGAAGGGCTACTTCGACCTACAGCCCAGTTAAACTAGACTAAAACTTATGGACTTGGAGGTTCTATTAGGTCCTATCTCAGGGTTGCTGACTCGATGTGAGCCTACCTTAGGCCTCAGTTGCATAAAATTAAGATAAAAAAACAAAAGGGGCGCTATTTATGTTCTTCTTTCTAAACCTTGCAATAGCAACACAACCTGCACCATTGCACGATGCAACAATCTTGTATCTAAACAACCAAACTGAATTGCGACAGAGCTCTCTAAAAGACCACGCCCTGTAAGTGCCGCATTCAACAAACGAGTAGAAAGGACGCGCCAGTGCCCCCCCCCCCCAAAATGATGCCATAAGAGTGCCCAAACAATGATGCCACAAGAGCCCAAAAATGCTAGCTCTAAATTAAGTGAATTTTTCACTAACCTTACAATTATGAGATGGATATATATATATATATATATACACCATAACTTAATATATACAAGCAATGCTGCATCAATCAGCTTAGTCATCATATCGCCTTGGGACAACAATAGCTCTTCTTCTTCTAGATTTTCTAACAAACACATGGACTTAACCATTTGTTTTGACTAACAAAGGTTCGCCTACTTAAAGCCGATTTCAAAGGCGTCCGCAATGAGTCGGTTCAACGATCTTTATTAGGGTTATCAACTTATCACAATAAATGTGAAGGATGATAAATAATTGTCAGTTGCTAAGGAAATTAACTTTGAACTTTGAACTGATGAATTGAGGTATGTAAGGCACAGAACAGGGGTACTGGATTGTTCGAATTCAAATACTTGACTGAAAGCCAGCAGATGTGTTTTTTCCTCCCACTTGCGCATATGCACACACGAACGAACGGACTTTTGCAGCAAAAGCTGCGAGTCAGTTACCTTCCGCTACTCTCCAACTTCTCCATTCGGATTATATTCCAACCACTCGCAGATGTCTATATTCCTGGTGGCAGCTGTGCTGGCGCGATCTAATATTAAATAAGTTACATCGAATTAAACCCATTTCGGGGATATGGCATTCATCGTGCCACAAAGTTTGGCGATATGAAGTGACATTGACACGTCTCCGAATTGACCAAACACGTACCAACCATGGCTACCTTATGTCAGGTGACCCTCCATCCTTTTGTGACAATTGTGTGGTCCCTTTAACAGTGGAGCACCTCCTCGCGTAATGTCCGTACTTTGAAGATACAGAAGGTTGACAAAAGTAAATAGACACCTTTGTTTTTTTTTTCAAAGCTTTACAACAATAATAAAAGTCATTAACTAACAAATTTATTGAATCACTGTATTTAGAATCGTGTTGCTTTTCCCTTTGCATTATGTAAAGCTCATTCACGTTTCGGCATTCCATTGATGCGCTTTGCTATTTGCTCTGGAAGTATTGCACTCCATTCTTCTTTCATGGCTTTTAACGAGGCTTTTCCTGGTTGTAGGCTTTGGTTGCTGCTTCCTTAATGACCTATCTAGCGTGTGTTTCACATGTTCTATTGGATTCATACTCGGGGATTGACATGGCCATGGAAAACATTCAATTCCATGGCTGTCACGCCACCTCTGCGGAGCACAAGCGTTATGAGCTGAAGCATCATCATCCATGAATACATTTCGATACGAGGATAATTTTTCATAAGAATAAATTGGTAGCAGGCCTTCTTTTATGATCTTTACATATTTGGCTGAATTAATAGTTCTGTGCAGATCATCAGTTCTGTTCGTCCATTGGTCTAAATTGCACCCCACACCATCACAAAGAATCCGCCATGTTTTACCGTAGCTTCCAGATGCCTCAGAAAAAAGCTCTTGGGATGGACATCTTCCTACGCACACACAGAGACTGTCTGAAAATGAAGCAAACCGGGATTCGTTCGAGAAGATTTCAATGTTCTGAAAGGCAGAATCATGTTTCATCATTAATGCTGCCTGCTACTCCCGACGGGCAATGTTGCGAAGAGTGAACATGAACTCTCTTATAGCTGCTCTGCAATAGTAGCCCATGTCATTGGACCCATGTCATCTGATGGTCCAAGAGCTAACCTTAACTTGAACAACCAATTAGTAGTGGTTTGGCACTTCTTCTGGCGGCACGAAGCGCTTTTTCAGATGGCCCTGGATGGCTTGGACGATCAGCAACCGTTGTTTTCAGTGTATTCTTGTTGATAATGGAATGCAAAGCCTTCACGAAATTCCCCCTTGATTTAATTTGCTTCCTAAAGTGCAATTATAATTAGACCCTTTGTGAATTCTGTCAATTTCTGGAAATTGACAGAATTCACCGTGGTGTGAATGAAATACATATCAATTTGTCTAATAGTTACCTTATTTTGATAAATAGGTTTCAGCAGATTAGGTTGTTAATTAAAAAGTTAAGGACAGTCATCCTGGTGTCTATTAACTTTTGTCATATATATACACAGAGGATGACCAAAGTTAATAGACACTACAATGATTGTCTTTAAACTTTTTAAAAAGTTTATAGAAATTAGGGATCCATTAGGAGAACACGAATGTATGAACAGACGAGTTATATGGTTAAACGCTTTCACGATACTCGGTAAAATTGATATAAACGAAATAAGAGAGGTTTTATTCGACATTTAAAACTTCAACAACTAAATACAAATCAGGTTTTCCTTAATTAAAATATATTCAAAACAGTTTCAGTTTTCAAATCTGGAAAGTGAATTTGAAAAGAATTTTATATTAATCTCAGACTGAAGTTATTCCTTATTTCAACAGTCTATATTCATTTACTACGTATTTTACACAAACCTAATTACAATGATCGAATGTCCACTGGTGATAAAGGGTAAAACTTCTCTGATTATTAGTGATGAAAACAACGTACACTATCTTTATAAAGGAAAAATGAATTTTTACATTTATGGCGTAATTATTTACATTGATGACATCGTATTTAGATTGTCACGTACCGTAATATTGAAAATGAAACTTTTTACAAACCTATAACCACGGTTGTAAGTGAAATGTCCCCAACTTAACTGAAAGAAATCAGAACAAAATTAAACCACAAAATATAAAAGAAATTATAATTTAAATATTCGCATAATGACATCACTCAACAGATGATTGAAAGCTTTCATGGACGCAAACATTCATGGGGTGTTGGACCATGGAAGTTTTGGCAAGTAAGATTTCTCATGTCCTCTTCACTATGCAACAGAGACTGAAAAAGAAACTTCATTATAGTTTAGTCACACACACACACACACACACACACACACACACACACACACACTTTATTTAACTATATACGATGCAAACAATTTAATTCTCTATTGCTGACAATAGGAAAAAAGTGAAAAAAAAGAAAAAATGAACCTACCTTTCCAACTATAATGAAAGGTAATTCGTGAGATGGCATTTGAAGTTTAAGGAAATTTTCTTGGTTTTCTTCGAGGATTTTTGAACTTTTCGAACTCAATGCACACAAATTAAGTTCTTCCAAGTTGACTTTAAGTTTAGAAGAACACTGTGTAAAAAGATACTGTATAAATCATTAAATGGAGTTGGAGTTGGAGTCTTTCACGTCACTCTGTGGAGCAGCCATAAAGGCTGTCTCCCAGAGGAGCTTCCGACCGAAACTTCAACATTAAATGTTTTGTACACTTTCGGAAAAAGTTCTCTTGTAAACATAAAACTTCTGAAAAGCATAAAAAAATATGAAATTCTGAATAGTCTCTTTTCCTTTCGATATTCGATATATAACATATATATATATATATATATACATTTTAACTGCAAACAACACAGTATAATTAATGTAAAGAACGACGCTTGCATAGAAGAACGTTCCGCACAAGATGAGGAGGGAGAACGAACAAATGAGGTAACCACGCGGGAATCGAACCCGGGATCTTCCGATTGCCGGTCAGATATGGTAACCACTACACCATGGGCCTCGATTAATCAGAAGTCGTAATTCTCCTCGTAATTTCTCCTCATTTTTCATTTGTTCGTTCTCCCTCCTCATCTTGTGCGGAACGTTCTTCTATACAAGCGTCGTTCTTTACATATATATATACACACAGGGTGTCCCATAAGTCCGGCATCATAGGAGAAATTAATATTTTTCTATTTCTACAAACCATAATTCATATTTTTCTCTTTCTACAGGCCATAATGTCCGTGAGCAAGGAAGAACGAATCCAGATAATTCTGCTCATAGGAAATCGGAGTCAAAGAGAGGCCGCTGCTGAATTTAACAGACTGCATCCAGACCGCGAGCCAATAACACAGAGTTGTGTTAGCAGACTTGTTGCAAAGTTTAAGGAAACAGGATCCATAGAAGATAAACCACGCAGTGGACCTTCAAGGAGGTCCACTGACGATGATACAGCGACTGCTATCCTGGCTCATTTTAACAGAAGTCCCAATAAGTCTCTTCGGCGATTGTCCGCCGAGACAGGAGTGTCGAAAAGTAGCATCCATCGCATTCTTCAGGCTCACAAATGGCATCCATATAAACTTCAGATCCTACAGAAATTAAGCGAAGATGATGATCCCGACCGGCGGATGGAATTTTGTGAATGGGCTACGGAACAATATGTAAATAAAAGCTTTTGTTTTGCCTTTTTTTATTATTTTTCCTATGATGCCGGACTTATGGGACACCCTGTATATACACCGCCATGTTACGGCAGGCGGCGTGCAGCAAAACTCAGCTGTTCATCCTTCCACACAATAAAAAATTGGTTGGTAGATAAATGGGTACCTTGGGTAGCCTAGTAGTTAAGATGCTGGGCTGCTGCTGATCGGGAGGTCGTGAGATCGAGTCTGAGCGAGGACTTTGTAATTTCTGACCGCCGTGGTGGGGCGTGGTTCGGATTCCACGTTAAACCGTAGGTCTGAGATGGAGTGACAAGTTGACATTCGTCAGAATGAACAATTCAGGCTGAAGCAAAACCAAGGTTAACTAACCAAGGTTATATTTATACAGGAAAGAAGAGGCAAGGGAAGATGCCTGCAGAAATGCCCCCCCCCCTCCTCCTCTATAGAGGAAGAAGAGAGCCAAAATCAAGGGCCAGGGTTTTCGAGATGCCCGGACACTCTGCGTTTGAAAGATTGGAGGTCATATGGGAAAAGATGGACTGAGAAAGAGTGTTCCAGAGTTGACAGGTTGAGTAGATGAAAGACTGAAAATACCGATTAACCTCGCGTAAGAGAGTTGGACAGAAAAAGAATGTGTTGGAAGCAATGATGGAAATGGGTTTTAGGAACTAGGTACACGCTTCGGAAAAGGAGCGCACACACACACACACACACACACACATATATATATATAACGTAAAGAACGACGCTTGTATAGGAGATATTCCGCGCAAGACGAGAGAGAGAGAACGGAACAAATGAAAAAATGAGGTAACCACCTGGGAATCGAACCCGGGATCTTCCGATTGCCGGTCAGACGCGATACCATTACACCATGGACCTCACTCTTCCAAATGCCGTAATTCTTCTACATACTCGCAGAAACCAATGCCCCAAGGGGGCACCTCCCGCATGCCGTAACATTATATACATTCAACTGCAAAGAACACGCAGTATAAATAACGTAAAGAACGACGCTTGTATAGGAGATATTCCGCGCAAGACGAGAGAGAGAGAACGGAACAAATGAAAAAATGAGGTAACCACCTGGGAATCGAACCCGGGATCTTCCGATTGCCGGTCAGACGCGATACCATTACACCATGGACCTCACTCTTCCAAATGCCGTAATTCTTCTACATACTCGCAGAAACCAATGCCCCAAGGGGGCACCTCCCGCATGCCGTAACATTATATACATTCAACTGCAAAGAACACGCAGTATAAATAACGTAAAGAACGACGCTTGTATAGGAGATATTCCGCGCAAGACGAGAGAGAGAGAACGGAACAAATGAAAAAATGAGGTAACCACCTGGGAATCGAACCCGGGATCTTCCGATTGCCGGTCAGACGCGATACCATTACACCATGGACCTCACTCTTCCAAATGCCGTAATTCTTCTACATACTCGCAGAAACTAATGCCCCAAGGGAGCACCTCCCGCATGCCGTAACATTATATACATTCAACTGCAAAGAACACGCAGTATAAATAACGTGTAATGGTATCGCGTCTGACCGGCAATCGGAAGATCCCGGGTTCGATTCCCAGGTGGTTACCTCATTTTTTCATTTGTTCCGTTCTCTCTCTCTCGTCTTGCGCGGAATATCTCCTATACAAGCGTCGTTCTTTACGTTATTTATACTGCGTGTTCTTTGCAGTTGAATGTATATAATGTTACGGCATGCGGGAGGTGCCCCCTTGGGGCATTGGTTTCTGCGAGTATGTAGAAGAATTACGGCATTTGGAAGAGTGAGGTCCATGGTGTAATGGTATCGCGTCTGACCGGCAATCGGAAGATCCCGGGTTCGATTCCCAGGTGGTTACCTCATTTTTTCATTTGTTCCGTTCTCTCTCTCTCGTCTTGCGCGGAATATCTCCTATACAAGCGTCGTTCTTTACGTTATTTATACTGCGTGTTCTTTGCAGTTGGATGTATATAATGTTACGGCATGCGGGAGGTGCCCCCTTGGGCATTGGTTTCTGCGAGTATGTAGAAGAATTACGGCATTTGGAAGAGTGAGGTCCATGGTGTAATGGTATCGCGTCTGACCGGCAATCGGAAGATCCCGGGTTCGATTCCCAGGTGGTTACCTCATTTTTTCATTTGTTCCGTTCTCTCTCTCTCGTCTTGCGCGGAATATCTCCTATACAATCGTCGTTCTTTACGTTATTTATACTGCGTGTTCTTTGCAGTTGAATGTGTATATATATATATATATATATATATATATATATATATATATATATATACCGTCCCCTCAGTAGCCCTCCACAATCCGCAATTAGAAACCATAGTAATGAAAACGACCATCCCCTTCACAAAACTCAGTTTGAAATTTTAACTAGATCCAATAACCTTACAGAACTCCGAATTTTAGAATCTTTGTACATCTATAGAAACAAACCCTCCCTTAATAATAATAGCTCATCCTACAAATTACAACTCTTTTGACTAACCAACCGATTTTCACAGACATACCCTTTCTAATCCTCTGACCATCCAGTGTTCCCTTAGACTTTGCCAAGTATGGAGGTGGATGTAAACATTGTGTATTTACCTATTGAGGTAATTTAATTTTAGTTTTTATAGTGATGAAATTTAATTTAATTTTAGTTTTTATAGTGATGAAATTTAAATGATTTTAATTTTGTATTGATGCAATTTTCATTTTGCTTTAAGGTTTTAATTTTAATGGTTTTAATATTGTATTGATGTAATTTTCACTTTTCAATTTTTGTTTTAAGGTTTTAAGACAACTCACTGATGATGACAAAAGATTTGTCGAAACGTCTGACGTACAAATAAATGAAAATGTTTGCCGTTGTGTTGCTCCTTCTTTTCATCTGTAAGCTCCGTTTCCCTAAGGAGAAGTCAATAGCTTTGATATATATATATATATATACACTATGCCTCTCCCCGAGTTCGGGCAAAGTCAGGATGTTACTCGAGAGAGGGTATTACTTAAGCACTCCTGGATGCAGAAATAGTTCACTCTTCGTATTTCCACAATCGCGGAGTACTGTGTGGGACCGTGATTTTCTTTTCCCCAGTTCTCAAAGTCCAAAGAGTAGGAAATAAACACAACGGCTTATACGATTTTTAATTTGAATTTAGGCGAGATAAAGTTTAATCAGTTATGGTGAATCAAATGTTTCTTTTACACAGAACAGAGAGTTAATAATAATAATAATAATAATAATACTAAAAGTTTCATAAATATAATATTAGTTACTTCTTCAATGTAAGATATTAAATAAGCCAGAGACCCCTCTAAGACACCCTTGTCCGTTCTGAGTCTCCAAGCTTGTATGAGTCAATTGCTAAGCTACTGCCTTTTTTCCCTATACAGTCAAACTCCAATTGAAAACCCATTAATCTTCCAATTCCAAAAGCAATTCCCTAACGAGGTGGGATGCACATCCCCATCCCGGAGACCGGTTCCTCCGAATCTGCCTTAAAGGCGTTGATCCCCTTCTTATATAGTCAAAGGAACGGAACGTGGCTACGCCGCCACGCAAGCGGTTGACGTCACCTGAGAACGTTGGAGAACCGAGTCTCACAATTCATTTCCCAAGTGAAATCAAATAAACCGTCTGCGTTAGAGAGAGAGAGAGAAAGGATGAATCATTTTAGCGTAATGTACGAGGGTTGTTCAAAAAGTAAGTTTGCAAGGTTAATTTCTGGTGCATTATGCATAGTACAACAATGTTGTTGGTAGTACAATATTTTAACGGATGTTAATTATCCGTTAACACTGTCAACGGATAATCACAAGACTCAGAGACTGGTCTGCAGTCTTTCCTTTCTTCAGCGGTATTTGCCCGAAGGTTCGCATTTCCTTGGGTGCACTGTGACAGGTGATGAGACCTGGGTACACCATCACACACCAGAGTCTAAACGGGCGTCCATGGAATGCATACATTCGGGGTCACTACGAACCAAAACGTTCAAAATTGCACCATCAGCTGGTCAGGTGATGGCAACGATTTTTTGAGAGTATCAAGGCGTTTTGCCTTTGAATTCATGCAAAAAGGGACAACGATAAATGTCACTTCTTATTGTGAAACTTTACAGCGACTCCGCACAGCTATCAGAAGAAAACGTCCCGGGTTGCTTACTGCAGGTGTGGTGTTTTTGCATGACATTGCACGCCCTCACACTGCAAATCAAACAGACCAACTTTTGGAATCGTTCCACTGGGAAGTCATGGATCATCCCGCCCATAGTCCTGACCTTGCACCAAGCGACTTTTATTTGTTTCCACTCCTAAGGCAACACCTTGGAGGTAAACAATTTCAAAACATCCTGATGCAAAAGCTGCCGGACGAAACTGGTTAAAATCTAAGGACCATACATTTTACTCGACCGGCATCGGAAAGCTTGTCCTACTCTAGGACATTAGTAGTATGGGGGGAAAATGGAAGAGTGCAAGGATGTTGGTCAATGTTGCAAGTGGGTTATGCAATGAAGGGGAGGGGGGATGTTGCACGAACAACAAGGGGTTATGCACCTTGGAGGCGGAGTTATCCCCCAAGAGAAAGAGAGAAGAAGGAGAGCGAGGAAGAGAGGTGTTTGCCTGGCAGGAGCCAAGCGCATATTAAGACTTCAACTGAGCGCCCGCTGTCTTATAAGGTGTAAATCCGTCAGTTGGCTTAATCCGCCAGTTGGCTTAGAAGGCTTAAATAGGTTGTTCAGGTGTACAGGTTGAGTTGCCAGATAGCGCTATTTATTTAACTAAAGCATATATTCTTGACGGTTGGCTTAGAAATCCGTCAGTCGGTTTAGAAGGCGTAACCAGCCATTTGGTATAATTAAATAATAACAATATAATTTACAACCAAAAGAATTAAATAAAACACCATTACATCATTCTGTTTATTTAGACTTATTATTGGAATCAGAAATATATAGAAAATAAATATACAATCAAACGATGGAATATATATGATAAAAAAAAATAACAATAGTATAAGAAATATGAACGAGGAATATGTATATAATAAAAAGAATAAAAATAAAAATATAACCATCAATATAACAGTACAGGAGAAATATATATACACAATTATGTTAAATAATTAAATATATTGAAAATAAATACAAACACTTTATCTTCTACTGCACAAAATAAAAAAATAAAAAACAAGAAATACAAAACGATGGCGTATAACCATCAATAGCACATTTTCTCGCATTCGCATCCGCACCCGCATCCGCACTTTGGACTGCGGATGTCGTGCGGATGTGGACCGTTGAGATAAAATGTCATTAATAAGCGGAAATTATCAAATTCTACTATATTAATAGAACTAGTTCATTGTGCGCAAAAGTGATGCAAGCGACAAGACGAGAGGCTGTTCTTGTATGAAGTTACTCTCTTGCAACCTACTTAGATCCACGTTACAAAGCTAAGTTATTTCACCTAGTACATTAGAACGAGTTAAATCATCACTTGGCAAAGCAGTTGAAGAGCTTCAATCTCTTGAATCTGTCGCTTCGCCACCCACCAAAAGAATAAAAGTTTCAGTGACAGAACCAACACCTTCAACAAACAAATCTATCACAGAATCTGTCTCTCAGTTTCTTGAGTCAAGCAGCAATGACGAGACCTACGCGATGTCAAAAGATGTAGTAAAATGATCGAGAGCTATCACCAAGAAAAACGCCTGGCTGCATGTGACAATCCTATTAGTTGGTGGAAAAATACGCAGAATATCCATCCATACTTGAGTAAACTTGCAAGGAAACATTTAGCCTGTCCTCCAAGAAACGTACCAAGCGAGAGATTATTTAGCAGTGCTGGATTAATATATGATGAAAAGAGAAACAGACTGGCAGCAGAAAAGGCAGAAAAATTAATGTTCCTTAAGCATAACCTTCCTATAATTAAGTTTGAACATTAAACGATGAACATCTTAGTTTACTTTATTTTAATTACTCATTTATAAATATGCCTAATAAAACTTTAAACTTAATATAAATAGTTATCAAGCTAATTAAAGATCTCTTTCTATAAGGGTGGAGGTTGGGGAAAGAGGTCGGTGGGTGCATTTGAGTTGGGTTCACGTCCCGCATCCTGGTAACACAATTATGGTTTCTAATTGTGGCTGAAACTCAACAAAATAAACGAATTTATTTGCAGACGAATTCACTAATTGATTTCTATATTAGTTAGATGCTTGATATTATTTTATATGTTCAGAGAAAAGTACAGCAATTATTGTACAATTAATCAATTATACTACATTATAGCTACAGCTCTCTCTATATAATAACTTATTATATACGTTAAACACAAAAAATCTCGAATATATCCTAAAAAATAACGAAAATGTAGACATCCGCATCCGCATCCGCGGATGTTGAAATCAAACATCCTCATCCGCATCTGCATCCGCGGATGTGAAAAAAATGACATCCGCTACATCACTAATATATATATATATATATATATATATACAATTATGTTAAATAATTAAATATATTGAAAATTCATCAAAATACATTCACTTTGTTCTACTGCGCAAAACACTAAACTCACAAGTAATCGAGTCTACAATCACATCATTATTGCTTTGCACTACGCAGTAAACGCGGCTTAATATTATTTCACCGCTCAAGTTATAGGGAAACTATACTCTATATAAATGGCCTTGATATCGTTCAGTACTACTTTTGTGCCCACTTTATATCCGGTTGGCAAGTTATCTTTAAATACGTCTAGAATACAATCAAAAGCACGCACAAAGAGGTCATCGTTAGCCACAATGTCATTATTAAATACAAGTTTATAAACACTCCTTTCCAATCGAGGGTTTATTTTTACCAACCCGAGCTTTTCAATTGTGAACTCTTCTTCACACTGCATAGCGGCAGTTGAAATAATCTTCTAAGTCGTTACGACAGCTGCTCATTATATAAAGAAATAGTTCTTCAGGGTGAACGGTGTCGGTGAGCTCAGCCCTGTACCGCTCAAGTGCTTTGTACCAAAGTTCATGATATTTCAAAGAGTCTAAACCTTTCAAATAAGCATCCAGCTCTAGACCATTCTCGCCTTGTTCAGTCCTACACTCGGTAAACCCATCGAGCAGAGCGGTGTATGCGTATTCAAGAACTGTATCAAAATAAAACATATCCGTAACACGCGCATCTAATATAGGTTTCAGCTTGCGGAATCCAACGATTTCAAACATCCTGTCGAGGATGAAACGGTTTCGCGTAGAGACAAGAGCGTTATTATCAGAAGCATTCTTCCACATCAGCCGTATATCAATGCTTGGCCGATCGTTATTTATACACAACGTACAAACAACGGCATATGAGGGGGTGTCACTAATCTGCTCTCTTCTTGTACCTACACCTGCAGGAATTTTCTAACGATCCTCACTCCACTTTTCAACTACCACGAAGATTCTATTCATCTCTTCAACACTTAAATAAACAACATTCCGTTTGTTTGTTTGTCTACAAGTCGTTTCCAGTACATAGTTAATGGCACCGGTTTTACGCCTGAACACGCACAACGACTTCGTCACGGACACATCGTACAGAATGCTGCTCAAAGGAAGTTCCATCTTATTCGAGGAACGCACGTCCAGTCGGTTCAAGCTCTGAGATGACTATGAGTCACATGCAACGGATCGGCTCGACGGGAGGAGTGAGTCACACCATAAGCTAGTGAAACGTGTACGGCGCTGTTCCAACATGAATACTTGTATCCCATTATATTGGGTAGGTGTTTTGAGAAATTTTCCGATACATGAAGCAATATTGGTTTTAATGTTTTATCACTCCCACTCCCAAGAATAAGCACCAGACATTTTTGCATAGGGGGATTTTCACGAACTAAACATATTTTATTCACACTCCGGCGCACTATTTGAGAGAAACATATGACCATATTTTTCCTTTTTGCTTAGCATGCGATACTCATCTCTAAATTCTGTTAAATACTCACGCAGACCTTTAGCCACAACATGTAAGAGAATACTTGTACCCCATTATATTGGGTAGATGTTTTGAGAAATTTTCCGATACATGAAACAATATCGGTTTTAATGTTTTATCACTCACCAGACGTTCATTTCCACAAACTAAACATCTTCACAATCCGGTGCACTAGTTGAGAGAAACATATGTCCATATTTTTCCTTTTTTTTTAACAATCGATACTCGTCTCTAAAGTATATTGAAAACTCACACAGACCATTAGCCACAACCTCACTACAAACCTCGTCATGATATATATTAATATAGTGGTAAAAATACTTAACATTCTCCATGATGACAAGATTTACATTCTCAGTCGCAGGGTACGAGTACTCGGTATGATGCAACATGACATAATATCGCTTGTCCTACCACTCATCAACAAGACTCACTATCCATATCCGTTGCTTCTCTTCTGCACGTGTTGTTTCTTCTACTTCACGGTATATGTAAGCTTTTATAAAGTTTAGTCCTACAACATAGTTCAATACATCATTTGTCCCACGAAATCCTACAATGCTCTCGCCAGAATAGCCGTAGAGTATTTGTACCTCTTGCTCCTTCGTACGATTCAATGTAGCCTTAAAAGTATCGAAGGAGTGTGGAATAGGAAGTTTTTCAGTATCCACCACATCTTGGCACTTTGCCGAATACCACTTCGTAAACGTCGAACACGCAATATTAAAGGTAGCCATTACTATTTTTCGTCTACGGGGAGAATACACGTCTGAGATCCAGGGCTTACTGCGATGAACTGAGCATGCAGGGAAGAGATATGTCGAGGTAGTAGCAGGAGTCACGTGATCAATCATACAGGTGGGCGGAGCTTATAACTTTCTCCTGTACACACGCTGGGCGGAGCTTAGAATTTTCTCCTGTGTACACACACACACACACACACACAGGAGAAAGTGAAACGCTAATTAAAACACGATTTATTTAATAAACGAAATATTCAAGGTGTAAATACAGGGTGATTCAAAAGTCAGGCTACATAGGGAAATACTGTATTATGTAATGATACAGGAGAACAGTCACATCACATGTTCGATATGGCCACCGTTAACGGCAATGCACTTGTGCAGCCAGCTAGGAATATCACATCAATGCGCTCCTCCTTCGATAACATTTCATAACTCATTTACCTGCAAAGAAACAGAAAAGCCCTATGTAACCTGACTTTTGAATCACCCTGTATATATTTACAAATGCGTGTAATAAATAAGTTAACAATAGACATATCAAAGATTATGGTATCCAAAGGGCACGGTATCATAGGTACCAGGCACCTGGTAACGTTTCCTATAGGTATTACGGCACACCTTTGTACCCCTAAGTTCCTTCACGTCCCCCAGCTTCTGCGCCCGAAAATTGGGTGCTCTTCCAATATGTGCTCTACCGCGAAACTGTGATCTACCATATTCCAATACGTGCTCTACCGTGAAACTAGCCTTATAAGGCTAACTAACGAAAATATCATGACTTAACCTAACCAATCGTTAGGTCAACTATACGCCCTTGACGATTGGTTAGGTTAAGTCGTGATATTTTCGTTAGTTAGCCTGGAATATGGAATATTAGTTGGAATATGGTAGATCACAGTTTCGCGGTAGAGCACATATTGGAAGAGCACCGAAAATTGTGGGTACCTACAGTTAGTTGGGGCGGCCGGTCGCCCTCATCATCATCATCCAAGCACACTAGATCCTTCAACGAATCAAAGTTAACGACCCGCCGATTCGCCTGGTTTGAGCGTGATACCCTTAGCCTTCACGATATATTTCATATCCTCCCCTACCTTCACCCGTACCCCAAAGTTTTTGGCCCCTCGCCCAAAAGGGTCGCAAATCCATGGATCACTCCAGGAATTATCACTTCAATAAAGAACAGAGATAAATTATTTAAATTGCAGTTGCAGAGCAAAATTCCTAAAATACAATATACTCAATACAGAAACAAATTAACTAAAATAATCAAAATTGCAAAATATAACTATTATAACAATCAATTTTCCAAACAAAAAGGAGACATGAAAAACACTTGGACAACCATAAACAATCTTCTCGGAAAACAAATTAAGAAAAATTCAATAGAGAAAATAAATGTTCATAATAAAGAAATCACTGATGATACTGCTATTGCAGACTCTTTAAATGCACATTTTACTTCAATAGCGGATAAGCTTCGCTCACAATTAATAAATAATGATCACTCACCTCTAGAATATATGCCACCCAGCCCACTAAATTCATTTTCTTTTGTTCCTGCTACCTCTACTGAGGTCGAGAATATTATTGGTAAATTAAAAAATACAAAAAATAACATTCATAACATTCCTGTACCTACAGTATATTGAAACTTGTTAATGATAAGATATCTGTAACTTTGGCTAAAATTACACTGGGCAACAAAAAAAATTTTTTCGTGCCCCAAGAATGAAAATACTTTATTCTTATAGTATTTTCTGTGCTGAATCCAAATAAGTTTGTAAAATTTCTCTATCAGGTCTGGTTTTTGTGTGACATGCAATTTAATTTTTAAAAACCCATATAGTTACATACTTATTAAAATATGATCGAAAAGACATACCTGTAGTTTAAAAAGTAGCTTGTTTTGATTTTCTGCTGTGCTTTGCCTCAGGGATGTCTCTCTTAAGAGTCCAGCAATAGTCAGCCAGCATACTGGGGCTCCATTTGCCTTGGTAACGGTTTTCCATGGCAGAAATATCCTGATGAAAACGCTCACCATGTTCGTCGCTTACCGCACCCAGGTTTTCCGGAAAAAAGTCCAAGTGAGAGTCCAAGAAATTAACCTTTAATGACATATTGCACCCCATTGCTTGGTAAGACTTAAGAAGATCTCCTACTATTTCAGGATAGTTTTCGGCCTTGTGATTTCCCAAAAAATTTGTGCAGACACTTTTGAAACTCTGCCACGCAGCTTTCTCAACTTCATTCAACTCTCCTTCAAATCTCTCATCTCTTAACAATTCTCTGATCTGAGGGCCTACAAAAATGCCTTCTTTAATCTTGGCATCACTGATCCTGGGAAACTTATTTCTCAAGTATGTGAATCCTGTTTGCGCTTTATCCATCGCTTTAACAAAGTTTTTCATAAGTCCAAGCTTGATATGCAAAGGAGGAAGGTACACTTTCTCAGGGTCAACAAGTGAACTATTCACAACATTTTTCTTGCCTGGAACAAGTGAGGTGCGTTTTGGCCAATCCTTCTTAACGTAATGGTTTTGCTTGTCCCTAATGTCCCACTCACATAAAAAACAACAGTACTTGGTGTAACCTAGCTGCAACCCTAGCAAAAGTGCAATGACCTTCAGATCTCCACAGATATTCCACTTATATTTCTGATACTGAAACTGTTCTAAAAGCAACTTCATGTTGTCTTATGACTCTTTCATGTTTGCAGCATATGCAATAGGTACAGAAGGAAATTTATTTCCGTTGTGAAGAAGGACTGCTTTCAAGCTGACTTTTGAGGAGTCAATGAACAATCGCCACTCATCCACGTTATGTTCATGACCAAGAGCCCCCATGACTGAATTAACATCTTTACAAAACACAAGTCCATCTTCATGGGAGAACCATTCTTTGAATTCATCATGGCGGCTGCGGAAAAAACAAACTTTAGTGTCACGTTGCAGTAGATTCCAACCCTTTAATCTTGAACCTAAAAGTTCAGCCTGCTTCTTAGATAATTTCAAATCACGAACTAGGTCATTTAGATCTCCTTGTGACAGTAAATGTGGTTCATTGGAGGAACAGGTAGCCTGGAATGTTGGATCAGAAATGTCTTCATCTTTTTCCTCGTGATATGCTACAGCTATGTTTGATTCCTCATCACTTAAACTTACATGTTCAGGAGGATTTGGTACTGGAAGTTGAGCACTGTGGGGAACTGGTCTCATTGCAGACGGTAGATTAGGGTATTTCATAAGGCTCTTTGTTTTTGAAGTGATCCCCTTTGTATTTACCAGGCAGAAATAGCAGTCTGTTGTGTGATCTTTGGGTTCCCTCCAAATCATTGGAATAGCAAATGGCATGTGACGTGAACCGTTTAGCCATCCTGTAAGTAGTCTTACACATGTCACACAACAAATGTGAGGGGCCCAACTCTTGTCCTGATCGCCTACTTTACATCCGAAATAAAGTTCATAGCATTTTTTTACTAATGGTGTAAAGTTACGTTTCTGGGATTTTAAAGTTAGATCACCACATACATAACAAAAGGAATTAGGATGATTCAGACAGTTCCGCGGCATTACAAAACATCTATATGAATACAACACTGGTGTAAAATTAACAAGAAGCAACAGACACTAGCTGTTAACACTGTGACATTTACAAGCAGACTGACTTGGAGCTGCTCTACACACAGAAACTAGGCTCATGTCTGAACAGGTACAAACATGTTTCAACCTGCACAGTCTGCTGCTCAGACCAAATTTATCCTGCCAGCATTATCAGAACTTTCTCCCCAAAGGAATAAATTGTACTAATTTTACAGAAAAATTAATACAACATATATATTAATATTAATATATTTTATTATAGTTATATTAATTAATATAATATATTATTATATTTATTATTTTTATAATGTTTTATATTATAATATTGTTATATACTTAATTATATATAATATGTTATTATTTTTTTATCCGGTGATCATGCTAAATGAGGAAAAAATGAACATAGCGTCAGAAGTAAACTAAGCCTGATAGAAAAAATCTGATTTCATATTTAGATTCAGCATGAAAAAGTACACTTAGAACACCCATCAAAACCCTTGTGACAAAATTGTTGTTGACCAGTATCAATCAAAGTATTTCCAAAGGAATATTCCCATCAATGCTAAAAACTGGTTGTATAACACCCCTTTTTAAAGGGGGTGATCCTACACTAGCGACAAATTACAGGCCGGTGTGTTCATTATCTGTGTTCAGCAAAGTTTCCGAAAAAATTGTAAAAAGTAGAATGCAGCGATATTTAGAATCCTACAATTTATTATCTCCAAATCAATATGGCTTCCGTAATAATAGAACAATGGAAATGGCTATTTTAGATCTTATGGAAAATGTAAATATAGCTAAGGAGAACAAAGAAATAATGATATCAACATTTATGGATTTGAGTAAGGCGTTTGATGTAATAGACCATAATATTCTACTTAATAAATTGTATTGTTACGGCTTTAGAGGAGCAATCAGTGATTGGTTTAAAAGTTATTTGTCCAATAGATATAATTTTGTATCAGTAAATAAGGTTTGCTCCACTAAAGCGCTTGTCAAACATGGTGTGCCACAGGGCTCAGTTCTGGGTCCACTGTTATTTTTATTATATATAAATGACCTTCCACGTTCATCTGATATACTGAACTTCATAATGTTTGCAGATGATACAACTCTCTCTTTTTCTTGCAAAGATGTTAATACGGCTAAGAATATATTTCATTCAGAATTCATCAGTGTAATGAAATGGTTGACCAACAATAAACTCTTCCTAAATACTAGTAAAACAAATTTCATGATTTTTACTAATAAAAGAAATGTATATCTTGATGAACTTAATGTTAATGAAATCGCCATAAAGGAGTGTACTGTAACAAAATTTCTTGGTGTAATGCTAGATAAGAATTTGCAATGGAGTGATCATGTAAATTATATCGCGAAAAAGATTTCAAGGAGCGTTGCTATAATGTTTAAACTTAGAAATGTAGTCCCTAAACAAGTTTTATTGACTCTTTATCATACTCTTGTTCTTCCTTATATAACATACTGCACCCTTGTTTGGGGAAACTCCGCTAACAACGCATTAAATGGTATCTTTGTCATCCAAAAACGAGCAATAAGGTTATTATCTGATGCTGATTTCCTTGATCACTCTAGTGCATTATTTGAAGAGCTAAACCTACTAAAGCTCAACGATATAACCAAACTGGCACATTTTATTTTTATTTAAAAGTGTAAGAGCAAAATCATTAATTTGCAATGGGTAAATAGATATTTTGTAACTTATCAAGAAATCCACTCGTATCAGACCAGAAATAGAGCAAAGCTTGTTATACCCCAATTTAGATTGTCTTCATCTCAAAAACTACCCATTTTCATTGGATTGAAACTATGGAATGACTTGCATGCCAATATAAAAAATATTGCGAATGTAAATTTGTTTAAAACCAAGTTGAAATCCCGATTAATAATGGGATACTAACAAAAATCTTGGATTAATGTCCACTAATAATGTTTAATATTGTCCATTAATATTGTTTAAGATTGAAATACAGGTTTTAAGTATTAATAATACTTATTTACTTATTTATTTATTTATTACTAGCTAAAGTGGGCCCTACGGGCCCATTTAGCTACGCCCGTGGTGCTGGGGCCTTTGGCCTCAGTAATTGGGGAGCCGCAGGCCCCCCCAGTTACCGGGGAGTCAATTATTCAGTCAATAAAACTATAGAAAAGAATGCAGCCATAAAAATCTTAAGCTTCACAAATCTTGATACAATGTTTATTCTGTAATGGTTGCAGCACCAGTATGAAAGTGCATAAAAAGAACTCATTTGGTAAATTTTTGAACTTAGCCGCAGATTAAATTTCGGCTCAAAGCTGAACGCAAAAGCAAATATTTTTTACACTTTTTAAAATTATAATTAAAAGTAGAATTCATTACGCCTTTTTCTAATGCATTAAAATACAAATATCGCCCATATATATCAAGAATCTTCTTCTCTTTTCGAGCGTGACAGACTGACAGACATTCCTGGGTGTTTATAGTATTAACTAGCTAAAGTGGGCCCTACGGGCCCATTTAGCTACGCCCGTGGTGCTGGGGCTTTGGCCTCAGTAATTGGGGAGCCGCAGGCCCCCCCCAGTTACCGGGGAGTCAATTATTCAGTCAATAAAACTATAGAAAAGAAAATTGACAACTCGAAGACTTTTTGAAAGTCGTAAAAATATTTAGTCTGTAATGGTTGCAGCACCAGTATGAAAGTGTATAAAAAGAACTCATTTGGTAAATTTTTGAACTTAGCCGCAGATTAAATTTCGGCTCAAAGCTGAAAGCAAAAGCAAATATTTTTTACACTTTTTAAAATTATAATTAAAAGTAGAATTCATTACGCCTTTTTCTAATGCAGTAAAATACAAATATCGCCCATATATATCAAGAATCTTCTCTTTTCGAGCGTGACAGACTGACAGACATTCCTGGGTGTTTATAGTATTAATTATTATTAATTTATAACAGCTAGCTGCTTATTTTTATTAAGAGCCCAGTAAAGCCTAAAGCTTTACAATCCTAAGACCCAACCCGAGGGTAAGGCAAGCCAGCCTTGTTCTCGGCCGGTCCCAGTAGTATAGCAGCAAAAGGTTAGAGTGCAGGAATGTTGCAAGTGATTACGTAATGTTGCAAAGGGGGGTGGGGGCGTTGCAAAAAAAGAAAAAAGGAAAAAAAAGGAAAAAAAGGAAAAAAAAAGGAAAAAAAGGGGGAAAAAAAATTCCCCCCAAAGGGCCCTTTGTGGCCAACCGGGGTTGCAAGGGGCATGCAACTTGGAGGCGGAGTTCTCCCCCAAGCTATTCCCCCCAAAGGGCCAGAAAGGAGAGAAAGGAGGAGAGGTGTTCACCTGGCAGGAGCCAAGTGCATATTAAGACTTCAGCCGAGTAGACGTTGTTTTATAGGCTCCTAATCAGCCAGTTGGCTGAATCAGTCAGTTGGCTGAGCCAAGGGGGGGGAAGGGTACACCTGCAGAGAGAGAGAGAGAGAGAGAGAGAGTAGGTGCCTTTGATTGCAAGGCATGCAACTTGGAGGCGGAGTTCTCTCCCAAGCTATTTTCGTTTACCTAACCTAAGAGGCCTCTAAGGGGTTTTCCCAAAGGGCCAGAAAGAGAAGGACCAGAGGTCCTTGCTCGGCTGGGAGCCGAGCTTGTAATGACTCCGTCAGTCGTCTCTCGGTCTTTTATAAACCTCTATTCTGGCTGAGTTGCCAGATAGCGCCATGTATTCAGTTGCCAGATAGCGGCATGTATTCCAGATAGCAAAAACCATATATTAATCATCCATTTAAATAGTGTACCACAATATACAGTACTGGCCAAATTATTAGGAATTTTTTAAAAATTTCATTTTTTGGTATAAAATGTTAAATTAAACCAATTTTAAACGTTGAAAAGTTATTTATTTCTACACAAGAATACATGGTCATTATTTAGCAATAGTTTAGTACTTAGTTTGACCCCCCTTAGCTGCCTTAAGGGCTACGACACGCTTCGGCATGCCATGAATCAATTTTTTGCATAATTCCTTAATACGTGTAGAGTGAAACCAGACTTGAATAAGTCGCTCTATGAGTTGGTGTTTTGTTGTTATCGGCGTTTCATGGATTACGTCCTTTAAAATACACCATAAACTTTCGATTGGGTTCATGTCTGGAGAATTTCCAACCCATGGGAGCAACCGAACACTATTTTCATGACACCATTTTTTAACCGACTTTGCCGTGTGGCATGGAGCTGAGTCTTGTTGAAAAATCCAACGTCTATTACCATACCATTCCCTTATTTGAGGCAGTAGACGTCTTCTTAGTACTTCTATATACTTGACTTGGTTCATATTCCCCTCAACAATGCTCAAACGACTAGTTCCATGCACAGAAATTGCTCCCCAAACCATGATCTTTTGTGGAAATTTCACCATTTTCATCAGACACTCAGGCAAAAATTCTTCTCCAGGCCTCCTTCTTACACTTTGAACACGATCGTCAAGCACGGCAATCGTTGACTCATCGGAGAACACCACCTGCAATCAAAGAAAGCCCTGTGAAAGAGTCAGTGCATAGCGTATGAAGTACAGCTAAAACGAAGTACAGTATGACTTGCTGCTTTACATATATTTTTACTGCAGTTTTATCACGTACTGTAAATACACTTCTATGCATACTGTATTTACTGTATTAACATTCTATTTAATGTTAAATATTATTCTTACCTGTTCCCAATCCTCACTAGTCCAGTTAATGTGTTCCTTTGCCCATGCAAAACGTGCCTTCTTCATAGCCTCAGTGAGCCTGGGCTTCTTCCTTGGGCGGTAGGCTTTGAAGCCGGCAGTTAGAAGCCTCCTGTTGACTGTTCTACGACTAATATTGATGCCATCAGCCGCTAGACTACTGGAAATGTTTTTGCAAGTAGCTCTTCTATTTCTAAGAGACAAAATTGCAATCTGTCTATCAGTTCTTGGAGTCGTTACCCTTTTTCTGCCGCATCTTCCAACCCTTTTGGGGCCTACATTTTCTCCAAATACCATTTTTTTCTTAATACGAAGTACTGACTGTGGTGAAACATGGAGTTTGGCAGCGATTTCCTTTTGTTTAAATGTAGAAGTTAATAAAACCTGTATTTGCCCAATTTTCCGTGGACTCAAGTCATTCTTTCGCCCCATTTTCAAATTCACTTAAAAACTGTAACAAATAATTGCCGAAATTGGGTAAATACACTATTTAAATTAAACGGTAGTTACAATGACACGTAAAAGAAAGAGAAACACACCCGCATCGCACGACAACCAAACGACAACTGACGAACAAACACGCTTCGTTCGACTAAAGAATTATGCAAAAAATTGATTCATGGCATGCCGAAGCGTGTCGCAGCCATTATGGCAGCTAAGGTGGGTCAAACTAAGTACTAAACTATTGCTAAATAATGACCATGTATTCTTGTGTAGAAATAAATAACTTTTCAACGTTTAAAATTGGTTTAATTTAACATTTTATACCAAAAAATGAAATTTTAAAAAAATTCCTAATAATTTGGCCAGTACTGTATATTTATATGACGGTAGATGAATCCAATTAAATTCTGTTTATTAAATAAATAATTTTTACACACTTAATTTTTATTATAAATATTTAAGTCACGAATAACGAAACGAAATGAAAATTTACGAAACACACGAGCCTCATTCCCCCCAATCCCCCGCGAAGAAAATTGAAAAAAAAACGAAATCTAAAGCAATTAATCAATTGAAATTAACCAAAACACAATCCGCTATAACGGGGTCGGACGACTAATGACATCTTTATATTTTCGAAGAACACCTGCTGGTTGAGAGACCTTCCCCCAATCCCTGATAAGTCTCCCTTCACTCCAAATGAAAAGAAAATTTACGGAAAAATCAAAACACACGATTGTCATTCCCCAAACCCGTATATATATATATATATATTATATATATATATATATATATAATAAACGAATAAACAACTCGTGCACACACACACACGAGGAAAGGCAGAAACTAGGTCATTTCGAATCGTCCCCCTAGAGACCTTTTTCTGACCGAGAGTCAACCTTTCTTCGTCTACTTGAACAAAAACCACCTTTCACAACAATTCTTATTATTATCATTATTATTATTATTTCTACAATGAAAATATTTTATATTTACGCGTAATTTGTATGGTGTCATATTCTTATAACTACATCTTAACTGCTTAAATCTTTGATTTTTAATATTTAGTGTTAGAAGTGAAAATTTAGCACAATTCATACTAGACCTCGATTGCTCACTATTTCATCGAGATAATTAAAGCTCATATACAGGACCGGCATTGTCTATAAGATCTGCGGGAACTCTGAGTAAATGGAAATATTATTTTCTCGAAAACTATGGGTGATAGAAAAATTCTGAAACCATATTTGGAATCAGTATCAAAAGTTCTATAAGAAACCAAATAATTTTCAAGAAATGTTGTCCCCTAGTGTAAATTCTCGCCGAATTGGAAAGGTTCTCACTCCGCCTTAGACCCACAGTTTAACGTGGATTCAGAAATACATCTCGTCGATTGCTCACTATTTCATCGAGATAATTAAAGCTCATATACAGGACCTGCATTGTCTATAAGATCTGCGGGAAACTCTGAGTAAATGGGAATATTATTTTCTCGAAAACTATGGGTGATAGAAAAATTCTGAAACCATATTTGGAATCAGTATCAAAAGTTCTAAAGAAACACCAAATAATTTTCAAGAAATGTTGTCCCCTAGTGTAATTTCTCGCCGAATTGGAAAGGTTTTCACTCCGCCTTAGACCCACAGTTTAACGTGGATTCAGAAATACATCTCGTCGATTGCTCACTATTTCATAGAGATAATTAAAGCTCATATACAGGACCTGCATTGTCTATAAGATCTGCGGGAAACTCTGAGTAAATGGAAATATTATTTTCTCGAAAACTATGGGTGATAGAAAAATTCTGAAACCATATTTGGAATCAGTATCAAAAGTTCTATAAGAAACACCAAATAATTTTCAAGAAATGTTGTTCCCTAGTGTAATTTCTCGCCGAATTGGAAAGGCTTTCACTCCACCTTAGACCCACAGTTTAACGCGGAAACCGAACGCTCTTTTAAAAATATAATTAGGATATATTTCTTGAGAAAATATAAAGATGTCATTACTCGTCCGGCCCCGTTATAGCGGATTGGTACACATCATAGCTCCACCCAGCTACACCGGCAGCCAATCACTACGAACATCTGGTCTTTTGGGGCGGAGCTTGGCGATTGTGCATATAAAAGGGATATTTTTCAGTTGGAGTAACAGTAGCTATTTTCGCGTCAGTGAATAATCATTCCCTCCACCATGGACCTACGTCTCCCCGGATTTGTATGAAGAAAGTGACACTGCAGCATTAACGCAATTAGTCTTTTTAACGCGATTACCGTGATGAATTATTTCCAACGCAAACCGTTGAAGATATTTGCAGTGACGCTCCTTACAATCCGACGCAAGGGACTACCATAGAAATGTAAGTATCTATAATTCGATTTATATATATGGAGGTTGTAGTATCTCGTCAAATACTTCATTTAGATACTCGCAAAAATCGAAATTTTTTATGGCAATCAATGTTATTTGGTTTTACCTCTTATCCCATTATGCTAAAATCGAAATTTTTTATGGCAATCAATGTTATTCCTCTTAAATGAACCAAAGATATCTTCACATAATGGGGATCTGTCTGTATACTCTGTATATGTTTTAAAAGAATGAACATTATTCCTTTAAGGTCCGATGAGGATTTGACACGTGTTATACAATCTTTTGAAGAATCTCGTGTCATGAATACGGAGGATATACTGATCAGTCAGCAATGTCACACATCCTCCACCATGGACCTGTACGTCTCCCCGGAATTGTATGAAGAAAGTGACACTGCAGCATTAACGCAATTAGTCTTTTTCGCGATTGACCGTGATGAATTATTTCCAACGCAAACCGTTGAAGATATTTGCAGTGACGCTCCTTACAATCCGACGCAAGGGACTACCATAGAAATGTAAGTGTCTATAATTCGATTTTATATATATGGGAGTTGTAGTATCTCGTCAAATACTTCATTTAGATACTCACCAAAAATCGAAATTTTTTTTATGGCAATCAATGTTATTTGGTTTTACTCTTATCCCATTATGCTAAAATCGAAATTTTTTATGGCAATCAATGTTATTCCTCTTAAATGAACCAAAGATATCTTCACATAATGGGGATCTGCCTGTATACTCTGTATATGTTTTAAAAGAATGAACATTATTCCTTTAAGGTCCGATGAGGATTTGACACGTGTTATACAATCTTTTGAAGAATCTCGTGTCATGAATACGGAGGATATACTGATCAGTCAGCAATGTCACACCGAAATAATGTAAGTGTTTTTCGATCTTTTTGGGTAAGAAGACAATATATTTTCATAAATTTATTAAATGAAAGAAATCAGTACAATAACCAACTACAGAATATACCGTTACAAATATACGAACAAAAACATTATACTATACAACGAGTACGTACAATTGGAAAACGGATTTTTATCTGTCTGCATACCATTTCATCGTTTCGGCGAGTGTGACACGGGTCAAATAAATTTAAAAAATTTATAAATTCTTTATCACATGACATATGCGTGAGAAATGAGACGCAGTACATTCCGCAAACATTACTAAAATATCCTTGTATACGAAATGGGTTCCATACAACTTCGGGAATATGTAACTGAGCGAGAAATTTTACAATAATAGGGTCACTCCAGGGTTGAGTACCGAGTGAATCAAAATAGTACAGGCGCTGTCTATTTTTAAAATAGACAGCGATCCAATGAATCCCTTCATTACCGATGACATCTGTGTTCACAATAAGACTACCGCATTCTCGCGTACTTGGCAAACTCAATGTTTCATTCTTCGCAAACACACCGATAAATTTGGAACGTGTGACTCGTTCCATTACTTTCTGAAGTGTATTAGCATCCATTTTAAAAGTCAGTGATAACGCTCCTAAATCTATCTACTTCTATTAGGGCTTGCGATTCGAGATATACTAGTACACTAATAGGAGCGTCTATAGGCTTGGCGAATTCCAGCCGCACTGAGATGTTTCCGCTCTGCTGTGGGGTTAAATGGGTATTTACGCTAGCAGATAAGTCAGGTGTAATGTCAAACGGATAAAGGTTAAATTGATCAATGAATTCTTCCTGCGTTACCCCATTACCAAGCTCATCACAATCACCTGCAATATGGGTCAGATTACTATAGGCTCTGGCACAAAGAGGTAACACAGCGTCTGATGAATAGTCCGTACCCATTGTTCCACCCAAAGCAGTGCCATTAACGTATAGTTATATTTTTAAGTCCGAAATTCTCGAATTTAAAGGCACTCTTTTTATATTTTCCATTCACCGAAGCATGGTCCTGCATACCGATTAATATCCTTTTAGGAAGATTTCCCAGGGCAATGTTTTCTATCTGCTTCGATGCCAACCCTGCAGGAACCGTATATAGTTTGATTTGCACTCTGTTAATAGGATATTTCACTGTAGCGTTTAGTAAATTTTTCTCAATTTCTAGTTGTTTTGGTGAACTTAATTTCACTCGCCGTACGCGGAGGTATGTGTCCATAATGTGAACCACAACGGGCTTTGCACCCTCTTCTTGATCAGCATCCAGATTTAAGCAGATCTCAGGACTCGTGCGGGTGAGCTTTATTTTCATATCCACCCCGTTGACAAGCAACTTCTCCTGGAAAGTGAAATCTGTGTGCAACCGTCCAAAACACTCGTATATTTTCTTTTTAGAATTTTTAAATTTGTCCTTTATACTATTTTCATCTTTAGTTTGATAATATCCCTCGGCACTTAAAAAGGTAGCCTTCGCTTCTTTGGAAAAGTTGAGGACATTTTCCAGATAGGCTCGTAGATGATAGTACCCCGTGCCTGCCGATATGTTGGTCTGATTTAAATATACGTCACACTGGTTGAATATGGAGTGCAGAAAGTTTGTTTCAGGGTATACAGCATATTTGTCATCGCAGACCGTTCCATCAGAATGGGCTATACGTAGCTTAGCGTACATGTGCACACAGCTTGGATCAAAAAAGTAAGGGCCTGAGCTGGGTATCACGAATTCTATAGGTGCACTCGGGGAACTAATTGTGTTTAAAGGGTTAATTGTAATAAAGTCACTGTGCTCAATAGAAACTTGGGTTGGAGGCAGCTCAAAAAGGGACAGCTCCGATTTACAGCATTGTGAACTACATGGGTGGATGAAGCGTGCCATGGCGAAATAGTGACTCCTCTCTCGACAAGTGGTAAACAAACTATGATTCATGAGATCAATGTCCTTAGCTTATATCAGTCAAAAAAGTGGTCAACCATAGGTTTCATTCGCTTACAGCACTTCTTTTTTGATAGCCTTTTACGTTTAATACCACGTGACCCCTTCTTCTTCCGGGCAGCCCTCTTCTTCTTCCCGCCACCACGCATTTTTCTCTTTGCATCTTTGATGATTTCGTCCCGTGTACGCTTTAAATGTTTTTTTAGAGCTTCTTTAGGTTTAGCCCCGGCCAATATGTCTTCTGCAGTGTTAATACCTGATTGTAGCGCTTTCCTTCCAAGGTATCTGGCCCCCCTCTTCAGCAAAGGAACAGCCGTACGTAGTATGGATGAAAAAATGGATCCAAGTCCACTACCGCGCTGGTATCTCACCCCTCGATAGACGGTGAAAGGCTTTCTATCCATTATAACTCAGTGCGTCGAAAGTGTAGCTTCACTGTTAAGCTCCCGTTACCGAATGGGAAGTTTTCACCCTCAATCGTTCTTATATATATTGAGATATTGGTTATTAAATTAGTTGCGACATTCACATAATGGGGTCTGTCATATGTAATACTCAAACAAACTCCTTTCTCTATGGTTGGGGATGTGAGCAATACGCAGCAGGCGCGCCTGGGTATCCCCAACAAACTGGTGCTCCACTATATTACTGTAAATATAGCACATGTCTGGGGACCTTTCAGCCAATTTCTCCATCTTCAATTGATACATTAATCTGGACAAGTCATGCTGTGTCTCGTGAAATGTGTCTCTTTGGAAGACTGCGCTATATCGGCCATTGGCTAGAATTTGGAACTTTCTATGGTCTTTAATACGTCTGTTAGTCTTTGATTTTAGGATTAGTGTATGTGCAGGGTTGTTTACGATTTCGTATACTAAATCATTCGTAAGGTTTGAGTTTCTTAAACTTACGTTTAAGCCTCTCACAACATCCTCGGCCGAACCATATTGACCCGGTCCTAGTCTTACTTCTGTACTGTAATACCGTGCAACCTTAGTCCGAGCGATACGCATAGTTTCATCCATAGCTACCCCAGCTTTTTCACACTCGTCAATGTCTCTAAGAATCGTAAAAACGGTTTCTTTATGTTCAATATTTAAAAAGATGGTGTCCAGCTGAATTTCGCATATCCCCACCTCATACGAATCACGACTCAATTCAATGTGCTTGTGGAGCTCTGTTACAAAGTTGGCTAGTGTGTTGTTAGGGTGTACAGACAGGGACGAGGAGGACGGGAGTGTGACGTAGAAATGGTTAGGAGCCATGTTGCATACTATTTAAGCTTCATTATTGCATCAGCTTTTATATAGGTGCTGAAGCTTTCTGGGTACCCTAGCCATTTCACCAGGTACATTTTTCTCTTTCCTGAACCTTTGCTTCCTAAAAGTTTCTCAATTTTAAACACATTTTTTCCTAAATTAAACGCAACTTTCTGCAATTCCTCGCGGTAAAAGCCTCCTGAGATTTCTTCCCCATTCAAATCTTCAATGTAATACATCATTATCTCACCTTTAGGTCTCATAGCCCTAATTTAAAAATCTCGCGCGTCCATCCTTGCTCAAAACCCTTTGCGAATTTATTCCCCGAACGCGACAGCCTTACATAATCATTGATTTTGAAGCGCGCAGAGTGTGGTGGTGGTGGTGATCCATCTCTTCTCGGGAGCTTCCCTCTTTCTAAAACTTCGTTAGGTGTTGTCCCAATCGTGCGATGGTGTGAGCGGTTGTAGGATGATGCCAATGATTCCAGAATGTCTAGAAATCTGTATGTGTTTTTATGTGTAAAATAACGGTGCATGCGTTCCTTTATGGTGCGCTGAACCCTCCCACATACATTGATGAGTAATGGCTTAAGTCTTTATAATCTATTGAATGAGGATCCAGCCATACAATGGACAGATACAGGCGAGCTCATTGTGGAAGGATCAAAGGTACAGGGATCGAATATCGTAGACATTGTCCATGATCTGGTGAGAAAGTGGGATAAGCCATCACCATCAGAATGGAAGCATATTAAAGCAAGACTACAACAAATAAATGTCCCTAAAACGTTGATAGGAAATCTGAACAGGTTAGAAGACTTGGAACATGCAACGCATGTGACACAATTGAAGGCGCCGTCACCCCCGGCGGTAACACCTTTGAAGAGGAGCAAGAAGAGGTTAAACCAACCCTACCCACGTGCCTCTAAAATACGCAAATGGCTAACGTATTAAGTAAACGCTATTATGACATTTCTAACCCATCCCCTTACGGCGGCGTAGATAGACTGTACAGAAGTGTTTACGGAGTAGGAAAAAAAGATGTTGAAAGATTTTTGAGGGAGCAGGACGCTTATACGCTTCATAAGCCTGTGAGAAAAAGGTTTAAAACAGCCAAGACAACGGCTTCCTCGATTGATTCTATTTGGCAAGCAGATTTAACAGACATGCAAAGATATTCTGTGTATAACGATGGTTACAGCTACATTCTATTCATAATAGACGTATTCTCTAGATATCTGTGGCTAGTTCCTCTGAAAAATAAATCACCTGAAACAGTTGCTAAAGCCACCAAAACGCTAATGTTAAAAGAAAACAGGGTTCCTGGCTATTTTTGTATGGATATGGGGAAGGAATTTATAGGCCGTGCTTTTCAGAACATGTTGACAGAGTTTAATATCAGCTATTACACAACCAATTCTATACATAAGGCTTCTTTAGCTGAAAGAGTTCAGCGCACCATAAAGGAACGCATGCACCGTTATTTTACACATAAAAACACATACAGATTTCTAGACATTCTGGAATCATTGGCATCATCCTACAACCGCTCACACCATCGCACGATTGGGACAACACCTAACGAAGTTTTAGAAAGAGGGAAGCTCCCGAGAAGAGATGGATCACCACCACCACCACACTCTGCGCGCTTCAAAATCAATGATTATGTAAGGCTGTCGCGTTCGGGGAATAAATTCGCAAAGGGTTTTGAGCAAGGATGGACACGCGAGATTTTTAAAGTTAGGGCTATGAGACCTAAAGGTGAGATAATGATGTATTACATTGAAGATTTGAATGGGGAAGAAATCTCAGGAGGCTTTTACCGCGAGGAATTGCAGAAAGTTGCGTTTAATTTAGGAAAAAAATGTGTTTAAAATTGAGAAACTTTTAGGAAGCAAAGGTTCAGGAAAGAGAAAAATGTACCTGGTGAAATGGCTAGGGTACCCAGAAAGCTTCAACACCTATATACAGTAAAAGCTGATGCAATAATGAAGCTTAAATAGTATGCAACATGGCTCCTAACCATTTCTACGTCACACTCCCGTCCTCCTCGTCCCTGTCTGTACACCCTAACAACACACTAGCCAACTTTGTAACAGAGCTTCACAAGCACATTGAATTGGGTCGTGATTCGTATGAGGTGGGGATATGCGAAATTCAGCTGGACACCATCTTTTTAAATATTGAACATAAAGAAACCGTTTTTACGATTCTTAGAGACATTGACGAGTGTGAAAAAGCTGGCGTAGCTATGGATGAAACTATGCGTATCGCTCGGACTAAGGTTGCACGGTATTACAGTACAGAAGTAAGACTAGGACTGGGTCAATATGGTTCGGCCGAGGATGTTGTGAGAGGCTTAAACGTAAGTTTAAGAAACTCAAACCTTACGAATGATTTAGTATACGAAATCGTAAACAACCCTGCACATACACTAATCCTAAAATCAAAGACTAACAGACGTATTAAAGACCATAGAAAGTTCCAAATTCTAACCAATGGCCGATATAGCGAAGTCTTCCAAAGAGACACATTTCACGAGACACAGCATGACTTGTCCAGATTAATGTATCAATTGAAGATGGAGAAATTGGCTGAAAGGTCCCCAGACATGTGCTATATTTACAGTAATATAGTGGAGCACCAGTTTGTTGGGGATACCCAGGCGCGCCTGCTGCGTATTGCTCACATCCCCAACCATAGAGGAAGGAGTTTGAGTATTACATATGACAGACCCCATTATGTGAATGTCGCAACTAATTTAATAACCAATATCTCAATATATATAAGAACGATTGAGGGTGAAAACTTCCCATTCGGTAACGGGAGCTTAACAGTGAAGCTACACTTTCGACGCACTGAGTTATAATGGATAGAAAGCCTTTCACCGTCTATCGAGGGGTGAGATACCAGCGCGGTAGTGGACTTGGATCCATTTTTTCATCCATACTACGTACGGCTGTTCCTTTGCTGAAGAGAGGGGCCAGATACCTCGGAAGGAAAGCGCTACAATCAGGTATTCACACTGCAGAAGACATATTGGCCGGGGCTAAACCTAAAGAAGCTCTAAAAAAACATTTAAAGCGTACACGGGACGAAATCATCAAAGATGCAAAGAGAAAAATGCGTGGTGGCGGGAAGAAGAAGAGGGCTGCCCGGAAGAAGAAGGGGTCACGTGGTATTAAACGTAAAAGGCCATAAAAAAAGAAGTGCTGTAAGCGAATGAAACCTATGGTTGACCACTTTTTTGACTGATATAAGCTAAGGACATTGATCTCATGAATCATAGTTTGTTTACCACTTGTCGAGAGAGGAGCCACTATTTCGCCATGGCACGCTTCATCCACCCATGTAGTTCACAATGCTGTAAATCGGAGCAGTCCCTTTTTGAGCTGCCTCCAACCCAAGTTTCTATTGAGCACAGTGACTTTATTACAATTAACCCTTTAAACACAATTAGTTCCCCGAGTGCACCTATAGAATTCGTGATACCCAGCTCAGGCCCTTACTTTTTTGATCCAAGCTGTGTGCACATGTACGCTAAGCTACGTATAGCCCATTCTGATGGAACGGTCTGCGATGACAAATATGCTGTATACCCTGAAACAAACTTTCTGCACTCCATATTCAACCAGTGTGACGTATATTTAAATCAGACCAACATATCGGCAGGCACGGGGTACTATCATCTACGAGCCTATCTGGAAAATGTCCTCAACTTTTCCAAAGAAGCGAAGGCTACCTTTTTAAGTGCTGAGGGATATTATCAAAGTAAAGATGAAAATAGTATAAAGGACAAATTTAAAAATTCTAAAAAGAAAATATACGAGTGTTTTGGACGCTTGCACACAGATTTCACTTTCCAGGAGAAGTTGCTTTTCAACGGGGTGGATATGAAAATAAAGCTCACCCACACGAGTCCTGAGATCTGCTTAAATCTGGATGCTGATCAAGAAGAGGGTGCAAAGCCCGTTGTGGTTCACATTATGGACACATACCTCCGCGTACGGCGAGTGAAATTAAGTTCACCAAAACAACTAGAAATTGAGAAAAATTTACTAAACGCTACAGTGAAATATCCTATTAACAGAGTGCAAATCAAACTATATACGGTTCCTGCAGGGTTGGCATCGAAGCAGATAGAAAACATTGCCCTGGGAAATCTTCCTAAAAGGATATTAATCGGTATGCAGGACCATGCTTCGGTGAATGGAAAATATAAAAAGAGTGCCTTTAAATTCGAGAATTTCGGACTTAAAAATATAACTCTATACGTTAATGGCACTGCTTTGGGTGGAACAATGGGTACGGACTATTCATCAGACGCTGTGTTACCACTTTGTGCCAGAGCCTATAGTAATCTGACCCATATTGCAGGTGATTGTGATGAGCTTGGTAATGGGGTAACGCAGGAAGAATTCATTGATCAATTTAACCTTTATCCATTTGACATTACACCTGACTTATCTGCTAGCGTAAATACCCATTTAACCCCACAACAGAGCGGAAACATCTCAGTGCGGCTGGAATTCGCCAAGCCTATAGACGCTCCTATTAGTGTACTAGTATATTTCGAATCGCCAGCCCTAATAGAAGTAGATAGATTTAGGAGCGTTATCACTGACTTTTAAAATGGATGCTAATACACTTCAGAAAGTAATGGAACGAGTCACACGTTCCAAATTTATCGGTGTGTTTGCGAAGAATGAAACATTGAGTTTGCCAAGTACGCGAGAATGCGGTAGTCTTATTGTGAACACAGATGTCATCGGTAATGAAGGGATTCATTGGATCGCTGTCTATTTTAAAAATAGACAGCGCCTGTACTATTTTGATTCACTCGGTACTCAACCCTGGAGTGACCCTATTATTGTAAAATTTCTCGCTCAGTTACATATTCCCGAAGTTGTATGGAACCCATTTCGTATACAAGGATATTTTAGTAATGTTTGCGGAATGTACTGCGTCTCATTTCTCACGCATATGTCATGTGATAAAGAATTTATAAATTTTTTAAATTTATTTGACCCGTGTCACACTCGCCGAAACGATGAAATGGTATGCAGACAGATAAAAATCCATTTTCCAATTGTACGTGCTCGTTGTATAGTATAATGTTTTTGTTCGTATATTTGTAACGGTATATTCTGTAGTTGGTTATTGTACTGATTTCTTTCATTTAATAAATTTATGAAAATATATTGTGTCTTCTTATCCCAAAAAGATCGAAAAACACTTACATTATTTCGGTGTGACATTGCTGACTGATCAGTATATCCTCCGTATTCATGACACGAGATTCTTCAAAAGATTGTATAACACGTGTCAAATCCTCATCGGACCTTAAAGGAATAATGTTCATTCTTTTAAAACATATACAGAGTATACAGACAGATCCCCATTATGTGAAGATGTCTTTGGTTCATTTAAGAGGAATAACATTGACTGCCATAAAAAATTTAGATTTTAGCATAATGGCGATAAGAGGTAAATCCAAATAATATTGATTGCCATAAAAAATTTCGATTTTTGGTGAGTATCTAAATGAAGTATTTGACGAGATACTACAACCCTCCATATATATATATATATATATTATATATATATATATATATAAAATCGAATTATAGACTCTTACATTTCTATGGTAGTCCCTTGCGTCGGATTGTAAGGAGCGTCACTGCAAATATCTTCAACGGTTTGCGTTTGAAATAATTCATCACGGTCAATTGCGTGAAAAAGATTAATTGCAGTTAATGCTGCAGTGTCACTTTCTTCATACAAATCCGGGGAGACGTACAGGTCCATGGTGGAGGATGTGTGACATTGCTGACTGATCAGTATATCCTCCGTATTCATGACACGAGATTCTTCAAAAGATTGTATAACACGTGTCAAATCCTCATCGGACCTTAAAGGAATAATGTTCATTCTTTTAAAACATATACAGAGTATACAGACAGATCCCCATTATGTGAAGTATCTTTGGTTCATTTAAGAGGAATAACATTGATTGCCATAAAAAATTTCGATTTTAGCATAATGGCGATAAGAGGTAAAACCAAATAACATTGATTGCCATAAAAAATTTCGATTTTTGGCGAGTATCTAAATGAAGTATTTGACGAGATACTACAACCCTCCATATATATATATATATATAAAATCGAATTATAGACACTTACATTTCTATGGTAGTCCCTTGCGTCGGATTGTAAGGAGCGTCACTGCAAATATCTTCAACGGTTTGCGTTGGAAATAATGCATCACGGTCAATCGCGTTAAAAAGATTAATTGCAGTTAATGCTGCAGTGTCACTTTCTTCATACAAATCCGGGGAGACGTAAAGGTCCATGGTGGAGGGAATGATTATTCACTGACGCAAAAATAGCTACTGTTACTCCAAACTGAAAAATATCCCATTTTATATGCACAATCGCCAAGCTCCGCCCCAAAAGACCAGATGTTCGTAGTGATTGGCTGCCGTTGTAGCTGGGTTGAGCTATGACGTGTACTAATCCGTTATAACGGGGCCGGACGACTAATGACATCTTTATATTTTCTCAAAGAAATATATCCTAATTATATTTTTGAAAAAGCATTCGGTTTCCGCGTTAATCTGTGGGTCTAAGGTGGAGTGAAAACTTTACCCGCTGTTACAATTCGATCTAGTTGTTATTATTACTAAAGAGAAAATCATGCATGCTTTTCGGTGATACTACTGTCTCGGATCAAATGATCCTGTTATTTAAAATCCGGTTCAATAATCCTGTTATGTTGAAATGTGGAAGAGTAAGCAACGACCCTCCATATATATATATATATATATTAGTGATGTAGGTCACATCCGCATCCGTATCCGCGGAACATCCGCACATTTTCTCGAATCCGCATCCGCATCTGCATCCGCACTTTGGACTGCGGATGTCGTGCGGATGTGGACCCTTGAGATAAAACGTCATTAATAAGCGGAAATTATCAAATTCTACTATAATAATAGAACTAGTTCATTGTGCGCAAAAGTGATGCAAGCGACAAGACGAGAGGTTGTTCTTGTATGAAGTTACTCTCTTGCAACCTACTTAGATCCACGTTACAAAGCTAAGTTATTTTCACCTAGTACATTAGAACGAGTTAAATCATCACTTGGCAAAGCAGTTGAAGAGCTTCAATCTCTTGAATCTGTCGCTTCGCCACCCACCAAAAGAATAAAAGTTTCAGTGACAGAACCAACACCTTCAACAAGCAAATCTATCACAGAATCTCTCTCTCAGTTTCTTGAGTCAAGCAGCGATGACGAGACCTACGCGATGTCAAAAGATGTAGTAAAAATGATCGAGAGCTATCACCAAGAAAAACGCCTGGCTGCATGTGACAATCCTATTAGTTGGTGGAAAAATACGCAGAATATCTATCCATACTTGAGTAAACTTGCAAGGAAACATTTAGCACGTCCTCCAACAAGCATACCAAGCGAGAGATTATTTAGCAGTGCTGGATTAATATATGATGAAAAGAGAAACAGACTGGCAGCAGAAAAGGCAGAAAAATTAGTGTTCCTTAAGCATAACCTTCCTATAATTAAGTTTGAATATTAAACGATGAACATCTTAGTTTACTTTATTTTAATTACTCATTTATAAATATGCCTAATAAAACTTTAAACTTAATATAAATAGTTATCAAGCTAATTAAAGATCTCTTTCTCTAAGGGTGGAGGTTGGGGAAAGAGGTCGGGTAACACAATTATGGTTTCTAATTGTGGCTGAAACTCAACAAAATATAACGAATTTATTTGCAGACGAATTCACTAATTGATTTCTATATTAGTTAGATGCTTGCTATTATTTTATATGTTCAGGGAAAAGTACAGCAATTATTGTACAATTAATCAATTATACTACATTATAGCTACAGCTCTCTCTATATAATAACTTATTATATACGTTAAACACAACAAATCTCGAATATATCCTAAAAAATAACGAAAATGTAGACATCCGCATCCGCATTCGCGGATGTTGAAATCAAACATCCTCATCCGCATCCGCATCCGCGGATGTGAAAAAAATGACATCCGCTACATCACTAATATATATATATATATATATATATATATAAAATCGAATTATAGACACTTACAGAAATCCTTTCCTCGTGAAAGGAAAAACAATGCTTAACCCTATATGGACACAATTATGAATTATTTTTTTTATGTTTATTTTTTTAGTATTATCATATCATTTGGGCTCATTTTAAACAGAAATAGGATTATTTAAAAATTTATATATATATTTCTTGTTTTAGTGAAACGTTACAGATCTGTAACATCTGACATCTAAGACTCAAAATTTATATATTACAAATTTGTAAACTATGAACTCTGAGGATATAAATAAGTAACTTTTTCAACAAACTTTATTGACAGAGAAAGAAAATAGTAACTTGTCTAAATTATAATCTAAACAGGTAATATTTTGTAATAAAAAATGTTTGAAAAAAGAACTAAAATATGAAAGAAAATAGTTTACTCTTTGTGAAATTTCAAGAAACAATTTTTTTTACCATCAATGCAAAGATAGACTTCACATTTCTGACAGTATATGTATGGACTGCTTTTGCATCCTGGCAGCTTACACCGTCCCCTTTTTTCCTTATAAAGTGGGAAATGGTCCACCATGTCACACCTAATGGATTTTGGGGGAATTGGTTTACTGCCATGACCTGCTCGCTTTTTATTTTCATAGTCCATGTCCACTGATGAAGATGGACGACCTCTTTTTCTTTGCTCTGAAACCTTACCTTCTCTATTCAAGGTATCTGCTATCGAATGTTTGAATTCTAGCAGGGTCAGTTGTTTCTTTTTCGGTAAACTTAAGTCTGTGCAGTCTCTTCTATAGAGTAACCAGCATGTCACTACAGTCATATCAAGGAAATGGAAGAAGATCCTATGATAGTATTTTTTAGACCACAGTTTGATTCGATACAACCCTATTAGTGAGTCCAGGAGATCCACACCCCCCATAAACTGATTGTAAGTCTTCACTGCATTGGGACAAGAAACGTTTATTTTGCTTTTGCTTGTTTTATCCCATCTTTTGACTGTCTGAATAGGATTTATGGATTCAAAGGTTGTTAGGAGTAGGACAGCTTTGGTATCCAGCCATTTTATTACCCTTACAGTACTATCTCCCATGCTAGCCTCTTTCTGATCATAAGCTCCCCTACCTTTCTTTTTCAAGTCTTTATCAGACAAAATAGGGCAACCTTTTAGCCTATTGGCTCGAACAGTCCCAAGGCAGCATATCCTACGTTTTGCTAACTCACATACTAATGGAATGGATGTGAACCAATTGTTGAAATATAAGAGATAGTTTTTTGTTTGAAGGAATATTTTGTGCTAACCTAAGTACTATGTTTGAGCTAGCACCTAAATCTACACTGTTGTCTGGTGGGGCAATCATTCCTGTATACATTTCAAAATCATGAATAATACCTTTGCTATCGCAAAGCACAAAAACTTTATAGCCATATTTATGAGGTTTACTTGGTATATACTGTTTCAGAGATGATGCCCCTTTGAACGGTATCATTTGCTCATCAACACAAAGCATTTGATCCATCGGAATGTTATTGTAGTTTTGTCGCAAGTGGGATAAAAGTGGCCTCACCTTGAAAAGCTTATCAAAGTTATCATCTCCTGGTTGAACCATTTTACTGTTATCATTGAAGTGACTGTAACTTTTAATCTGCTCAACCTAACCCGGCTCATAATCTGACATTATGTACCCAATACTAAGACTGTGACCAATATAATCTTGTACGAGGTAGAGGAACAATATATATATATATATATATATATATATATATATATATATATATATATGTAATAATAATGTTACAGCTATAATTGATAATTTTATGGAATAATAAATAAAAATGCATAGGCAAGGTCAAATGCTTGATATCCTAGGCCAGAGAGGTCATTGAACCTTTGGCAATAAAGAACTAAGCTAAAGGAAAACAATCCATTGATGTTTATTAGCTGCGAAATAATTTCAATTGAATGCAAAGAGTGAAATTTATGTGATGTCAAATAAAAATATAACGAGAAATCACCTGAATCACCACCATCATCACTCAAATCATCATCAGAGCTGCACTGCTGAGGGACATATTCATCTTCAGAATCACCATCCTGTAGGCGTTCGTCATCGCTTTCTCCCCATTCTCCTCCAACCATGGGTGTTCCACTTCTTCCATAAAAACAACTGGTGTCCATGACTAAAAAAATAAAGCATTTGCTGTACATTCGTCATCATAAATATTATATATATATATATATATATATACCGTATATATATGATACATACACATAGTAAAGCCTACAAGATGGCTAAATGGGCTTTTCTTCTTTGAGGCATAAGCCTCGAGGATTGGCCTAGATGACAGAGTCAATAGATATGCTACATCTCGATGAAGTCCAACAAGTCTCCTAATTTTCCACTACGAATATATTCTACTAACTAATCCTGTCTAAGAACATATATTGAACTAATAAATAAATCATTCAACGTACCTTTATTTCAATGAAGCACAAAATGAAGCACAAAATGAAGAAAAAAAATTCTTGGTACACACTGTCTTCCAGCTGCGTCGAAATACTAACTAAGCGTTGGGATATCCGCACTATTTACTTCCGTAGGAGTTGCCAATTCGAGATATAAAATCTTTGAAACGTTACAGAACAGAGGATATCGGCACTTAAGTAAAAATAATTTATTTTCCTGTGAATAACTCATAGGTTTTGAGGCGTTACAGATCTGTTACAAATGTCCATATAGGGTTAATGATTAACTTCTTATATTGAATAAATAATCACTCACTCGTGAAAGTTCCTCTAATTATATTTTTAAAAGAGCGTTCGGTTTCCACATTAAACTGTGGGTCTAAGGTGGAGTGAAAACTTTACCCGTTGTTAAAATTCGAGCTAGTTGTTATTATTACTAGAGAAAATCATGCATGCTTTTCGGTCATACTACTGTCTCGGATCAAATGATCCTGTTATTTTAAATCCGGTTCAATAATCCTGTTATGTTGAAATGTGGAAGAGTAAGCAACGACCCTCCATATATATATATATATATATATATATATATATATATATATATAATCGAATTATAGACACTTACAGAAATCCTTTCCTCGTGAAAGGAAAAACAATGCTTAATGATTAACTTCTTATATTGAATAAATAACCACTCACTCGTGAAAGTTCCTCTAATTATATTTTTAAAAGAGCGTTCGGTTTCCACATTAAACTGTGGGTCTAAGGTGGAGTGAAAACTTTACCCGTTGTTACAATTCGAGCTAGTTATTATTACTAAAGAGAAAATCATGCTTGCTTTTCGGTCATACTACTGCCTCGGATCAAATGATCCTGTTATTTTAAGTCCGGTTCAATAATTCTGTTATGTTGAAATGTGGAAGAGTAAGCAACGACCCTCTATATATATATATATATATATATATATATATATATATATATATATATAATCGAATTATAGACACTTACAGAAATCCTTTTCTCGTGAAAGGAAAAAAATGCTTAATGGTTAACTTCTTAAATTGAATAAATAACCAATCATTCGTGAAAGTTCCTCTAATTATATTTTTAAAAGAGCGTTCGGTTTCCACATTAAACTGTGGGTCTAAGGTGGAGTGAAAACTTTACCCGTTGTTACAATTCGAGCTAGTTATTATTACTAAAGAGAAAATCATGCTTGCTTTTCTGTCATACTACTGACTCGGATCAAATGATCCTGTTATTTTAAATCCGGTTCAATAATCCTGTTATGTTGAAATGTGGAAGAGTAAGGAACGACCCTCCATATATATATATATATATATATAATATATATATATATATATATATATATATATAAAATCGAATTATAGACACTTACAGAAATCCTTTCCTCGTGAAAGGAAAAACAATGCTTAATGATTAACTTCTTATATTGAATAAATAACCACTCACTCGTGAAAGTTCCTCTAATTATATTTTTAAAATATTTTCATTGTAGAAATAATAATAATGATAATAATAAGAAATGGAGTGAGCGGTGGTTTTTGCTCGAATAGTTTGGTAGAAGGATTAACCCTCGACCAAAAAGGTCTCTAGGGAGACGATTCGAATTGACCTAGTTTCTGCCTTTCCTCGCGTGTGTGTGTGTGTGTGTGTGTGTGTGAAAGTTAAAATTTGGTGTGAAGGGAGACTTATCAAGAGCGGTCTGGAAGAAAGGTCTCTAGGGAGACGATTCGAATTGACCTAGTTTCGACCTTTCCTCGTGTGTGTGTGTGTGTGTGTGTGTGTGTGTGTGTGCACGAGTTGTTCATATACAAACCCAGATGGGGAATGTACGAGCATGCTTTTTGGTTTTAATTCGGCGAAATTCAATTTATATATATATATATATATAAGGGTTGACAAATATACACGATTATTGTGATTCTTTCTATATATATATATATAAACACAGATGTGGGATTGGGTCGGGGTAATACGAGCATTAAATCTATTGGAGAAAATATAAAGATGTCATTAGTCGTCCGGCCCCGTTATAGCGGATTGTGTTTTGGCTAATTTCAACTTTAAATGAATCTTCCAATTGATTAACTATAAAATATATTGTGGTATTTTATATGACTGAATCTTCCAATTGAATAACTATATAAATATATTGTGGTATTTTATATGGGTGAATCTTCCAATTGATTAACTATATAAATATATTGTGGTATTTTATATGGTTTGTGCACACGAGTGGTTCATTAGTTTATTATATATACAAGCGCAGATGGGTGGGGGAATGACGATCGTATGTTTTGAATTGTTTCGCAAATTTTCTTTTCCGTTCGTTTTTCCCACTGATATTCGTGACTTAAATATTTATAATAAAAATTAAGTGAATCTTCCAATTGATTAACTATATAAATATATTGTGGTATTTTATATGGCTGAATCTTCCAATTGAATAACTATATAAATATATTGTGGTATTTTATATGGTTTGTGCCGTGACCCGACAATTCAGCGCAGGACAATTCAGCGCCGACAATTCAGCGCCGACAATTCAGCGCAAGACAATTCAGCGCAAAGACAATTCAGCGCAAGACAATTCAGCGCGAAAATACCAACGAAGAAGAAGAAAGAGCAAATCCAGAGGGAAGAGAGGCTTGCAACTGTTAGGTTAGGTTAGGTTAGGTTAGGTTTCTAGTTTTTGAAATAAAATCTTAATTTTAACAATTCTAACAAATTTTGTTTTTTTAAATAAAATTTAATTATTATACTCCTTTGAATTTTATCTCCGATTTGTCACTCCTTCGTTATGTCACTCCTTCGTTACGGTATTTATGTCACTCCTTTGTTATGTCACTCCTTTGAAATGTCACTCCTTCGATACAGACCCAATTTAGCATATATATATAAATATACAAATTTTTCTCTTTTTTATTTATTGCGATTTATTTTTATTATTTTTAACTAAACTTTTAACTGTACTGACTTGCGCTGAATTGTCGGCGCTGAATTGTCTTGCGCTGAATTGTCTTTGCGCTGAATTGTCGGCGCTGAATTGTCCTGCGCTGAATTGTCGGTGCTCCGGTTTGTGCACACGAGTGGTTCATTAGTTTATTATATATACAAGCGCAGATGGGTGGGGGAATGACGATCGTATGTTTTGAATTGTTTCGCAAATTTTCTTTTCCGTTCGTTTTTCCCACTGATATTCGTGACTTAAATATTTATAATAAAAATTAAGTGTGTACAAATTATTTATTTAATAAACAGAATTTAGTTGGATTCATCGATTAACTACCGTCATATATTGTGGTACACTATTTAAATGGATGATTAATATATGGTTTTTGCTATCTGGCAACTGAATACATGGCGCTATCTGGCAACTCAGCCAGAATAGAGGTTTATAAAAGACCGAGAGACGACTGACGGAGTCATTACAAGCTCGGCTCCCAGCCAAGCAAGGACCTCTGGTCCTATCTCTTTCTGGCCCTTTTGGAAAACCCCTTAGAGGCCTCTTAGGTTAGATAAACGAAAATAGCTTGGGGGAGAACTCCACCTCCAAGTTGCATGCCTTGCAATCAAAGGCAACTACTCTCTCTCTCTCTCTCTCTCTCTCTCTTTCTCTCTCTCTCTCTCCTTCAGGTGTACCCCTCCCCCCCTTGGCTCAGCCAACTTGCTGATTAGGAGCCTATAAAACAACGCCTACTCGGCTGGTCTTAATATGCACTTGGCTCCTGCCAGGTGAACACCTCTCCTCCTTTCTCTCCTTTCTGGCCTTTGGGGGGAATAGCTTGGGGGAGAACTCCGCCTCCAAGTTGCATTCCTCTTGCAACCCCGGTTGGCAACAAAGGCCAGTACTCTTTGGCGGGATTTTTTTTTGGGGGGGGGGGGTTGGCAACCCCCCCTTCGAAACACCCCACCCCCTTTTGCAACATTACGTAATCACTTGCAACATTCTTGCACTCTCCCCTTTTGCGGCTATACTACTATTATTACCCTCCAGATCGATCGCTTTCGTGCTTCTCTGAATTTCCTGTCTATCTGGAGCATAATATGCAGTCTGTTTAAGTTCCTTTTTTCTATCATATCTCAAGACCTGAAATTTCTCGGTGTTAAATGTCATGTTGTTGTCTTCTGACCATATTTAGAAGGGATAATAGCTGATAGGATCGTTGACCATTTGGATTCCTACAAGCTGCTTGGGGACTCCCAACATGGGTTTAGACGGCATAGGTCGTGTCTCACCAACTTGCTCGAGTTTTTCCACATCATGTTGAGTGAGTACGATAAGAGTAGGGCGATTGATATACTTTATCTCGACTTTCAGAAAGCCTTTGATAAGGTACCTCACCGCCGGCTAATGGCGAAAGTGCGCGCGCTGGGTATCGGTGAGGAAATAGGTAGGTGGATCGAAAACTGGCTGAGGAATAGGCGGCAGAGGGTGGTAATTAAAGGGGCTAGTTCGGGTTGGGCCTCGGTCACTAGTGGGGTTCCTCAGGGTTCCGTTTTGGGGCCACTGTTGTTTATCATTTACATAAATGATATCGACGGTGGCATCGTCAGTCGGATCGCCAAATTCGCTGATGACACCAAGCTTGGGGCCAATGTTGGGACGCCCGAAGCGATCGAGGAACTGCGTGCGGACCTAGGTAGGATAGGAGAGTGGTCCGAAAAATGGCAAATGCCGTTTAACTTGGGTAAATGCAAAGTGATGCACATTGGCTACGCCAATCCCAAGTCGGACTACTCGATGTTGGGTAGTAATATCGAGGTGACTGATTTAGAAAAGGACTTGGGTGTGCTAATTAGCAGCGACCTTAAGTTTACAAAACAGTGTGTAGAGGTGGAAAAGAGAGCCCAGAAACTATTGGGTTATATCAGGAGGCAATTTCAGTTTCGGAACAAGGAGATTGTGCTCTCACTGTACAATTCCCTGGTTCGGCCGCACCTGGAGTATGCTGTGCAGTTCTGGTCGCCCACCCTCAGGAAAGATATTGAGAGGCTGGAGCGAGTGCAGGCGAGGGCCACAAAGTTAATCCCTTCCGTTAGGCATATTGGCTACAATCGACGGTTACGCGCCCTGAACTTGTTTTCGCTGGAAACTCGGAGGCTGCGCGGTCAACTGATCGAGGTTTTCAAGCTCTTACGCGGGTTCAACGATGTCGATTTTAGAAGTATGCTTAGTTTAAATGATAACCCAACTCGCAACAATGGTTGGAAGTTGGATTTGAAACGGTTTAGGACTAGTGTGTGTGGGAATTACTTTACGTATAAGATCTGTGACACATGGAACAGGTTACCTTCGGAAGTTGTGAACAGTTCCTCTGTGGATCAGTTCAAGAAAAGGTTAGACCAAATCTTGCACACTATTTGAGTGTGTAGAAAATTTTCCGTGGCACCCGTTGCCATTGGTATCTCCTCGGTATGGGCCGCAAGGCCTTTTGAGGTACTTCTTTTCCTTGTAACTCCTTGTAACTCTGCAAGACCTCCACTTCATTTACAGCGCTTATTTTTCTGCTGATCTTTATCGCATATACAGTATATATATATATATATATATATATATATATATATATATATATATATATATATATATATATATATATATATATATATATACACACGTGATCGCGTGCATAGAAACGCGGTAAAAATAGCTGACCCTAAATTTTTGAGGGTTAACTTGATAATAAAAATTTATAGGAACGCAACGGTTTTAACTCGTGTAAATCCTCTCGTCTTTTGAAACTGATAATAATGAAAACTTGTCATAATGTAGTTATGTTACGTGTATATTTCAAAGTCTAAAATAATGAATCTGATATATTGTTTTCTTTTATCTTCATATAATTTTATTGACATTCTTCTCCCATTTCAGCGACTATCTGATTTTTATTCTAATTAATTATTCGCATGAATGTTTATAATGTTTATTGTAAATTTTAGTATACTAACATGAAGCTATGATCGATTTATTTGAATACTTTAAAAAGAGCAAAACCTAATTATAAAACAGAGGAGGTATATAGTCTTAATGTACTCATGCTCATTATCTCTAAGTTTTTCGCATCTACCAGAAAAATATTAGCTTGTGTGTCTCAGGACACAACACCATGATAACATCTCCCATGGCTCCATACTGGCGACATAAGTTTTCGTGATGGTGATCTGTCGCAGATTCCAAAAACATCTACTCGTATGAAACAAACACACACACACACACACACACACACACATTATAATAACTCTCTCTCTCTCTCTCTCTCTCTCTCTCTCTCTCTCTCTATATATATATATATATATATATATATATATATATATATATATACACATTATCACGGGTAAGATAATAAAACCTTATCATAGTTTATTCAGTTAATTATAACACGTCTGTTTGCGTGAAAATATACTGATTCCAAAATAATACTATTGTGTAGGCTAAATACATTAATTCGTGACGACAAAGGTTGCGGGCAGTGAGTTTCTACAGTTTTATGCAGGATCCAGCTCTCTACCGGTCGTTATATCATATAAACGCGGAAGATGGGCGTCAAACAAACAGCAACTTAACAGGGTGTTGTTCAATGTCGCTGTCTAGAAAGCAACTTTTTCTTACATCTGATTACCCGAATGAGGAGTGATGCAGAGGGGGCAAAGGTTACATCAAATTATCCCAATGAGCCGGAGTGTTGTATACATACAAGCATACAAACATACATACATACGTGTGTACGTATCACAATAGGGACTCCTGAACATTTATAGTAAATAACGTAACCTTTTAGGCCTATGAATACCATCTTACAACACCCATTAGGGCTTGTCTCGCACAAAACACTGGTGCGTATTGTTACAAACACATCTAAACGTAGAAGATTGGGGTCTCCTATCCAGCAAATTATCAGACCAGACGCTGCTGAACACATCAAATCTATCTGTGAAAACCCGCTAAAGTATTATTTAACAAGAGTGCTATATATTTTTCATCTAATACAGTGAAAATTTGTGTTTCTGGATACATAAATAGTATAGCTACTCCTCAAATTTCCCTATTCAGGAAATATCGGTGTTATTTGGCGATTTAGTTCCCTAAAACAGGGAAATCTCCCTGTCAACACTGCCCAGTGATGAACATACAGGCTGCTTGTCATCGCTTACAGATTTTTATTATCAAGTTAACCCTCAGTAATTTAGCCTCAGCTATTTTAAGCGCGTTTCTATACACACGATGACGTATATATATATATATATATATATATATATATATATATATATATATATATATATATATATATACACACACACACACACACACACACACACATATATATATATATATATATATATATATATATATATATATATATATATATATATATATATATATTTCAACTATTTTCTGAGGAAGAGAACGAATGTAACCAAATGCTATATAACACTTAGAATTCCTACGATAGCCGCATCTGCGCATGCGTAGGACGTACAGAGAGAGAGAGAGAGAGAGAGAGAGAGAGAGTTGAGTGTATTATTATAATTATTATTATTATTATTATTGTTATTATTATTATTATACGAAATTTTGACGCCTCTATTTTTCACTTTAAGAATATGTTGTGAGCGGTGGTGTCGGTTCAGTTTACAGTCAGAGAATACAGCCAGTCGGCTTAGACACACACACACACACACACACACACACACACACACACACACACACCACACACTGTATATATATATATATATTATCATTATTAAGATGATAATAATATCGTTTTTCTTAATTGCAAAACTATACTTTATCAAGATTGTCTTTTTAGTAACATTATTTAACGCTAAATTTCTCCTCCAAGATGCAAAAATAGTGTAAAATAATGCTGTAAAAGTAAATTGAGTTTAGCAGATAAAATACATTATCATGAGAAATTAAACCTTACAGAAAGAAGTGAATATAATGTTATTATTAATAACTTCAGCCCACTACATTAATCCGCCTGGCCCTTCATTCATGCATTAAAAAAGTTCTGGAGCTGTTTAATCTCCTTCGGAACGACATTGGTCATGTGGCAGAGAGGCCCTACAGCTTATGTGGGGTTCAGCTCTCTACGAGTCGCTATATCATCTAAACGTGCAAGATGGGGGGGTCACCCATCCACCAGCTCAACAAGCCCGTCAGTTTAGTGGATTATATATACACATATATAGGTAAACTGAACCGACACCACCGCTCATAACAAATTCTTAAAGTGAAAAATAGAGGCGTCAAAATTTCGTATAATGATAATAATAATAATAGTAATAATAATACACTCAAATTTCTCTCTCTCTCTCTCTCTCTCTCTCTCTAGTGTGTGTGGGAATTACTTTACGTATAAGATCTGTGACACATGGAACAGGTTACCTTCGGAAGTTGTGAACAGTTCCTCTGTGGATCAGTTCAAGAAAAGGGTAGACGAAATCTTGCACACTATCTGAGTGTGTAAATACATTTAGGACCTCAGTCTGCGGAAATTTCTTTTCCTATAAAATAGTTAATATCTGGAACCAACTTCCCTCAGAGGTTGTTTCCAGTCAAAGTGTAAATCTGTTTAAAAATAGGCTAGACAAAGTACTGAACACACTCATAGTTTAAGATTAAACCTCAGAAAACTCTGCAGGAGTTCGCTTGCTCGGTGTCTCTGTGAGCAAGCTAAATATAGAGCTATTTATATATTCTCCACTTTCCTGTAAAATTTCCTTGGCTACTTTTCCAGGGTCAAGGTATTTTCTTCAACCTTTTTCCGTACCTGCCTCTGGCAGGGAGGGAGCGGAGGGTGGGGAGAGAGCCTTCTACTTTTCTATCCAGTTTTCTACTACTGCTAGGATAGTTGAAAGAAAAATAAACTTTTACAAAATTTTCCCTGGCACCCGTTGCCATTGGTACCTCCTCGGTATGGGCCGCAAGGCCTTTTGAGGTACTTCTTTTCCTTGTAACTCCTTGTAACTCTCTCTCTCTCTCTCTCTCTCTCTCTCTCTCTCTCTCTCTCTCTCTCTCTCTCTCTGTCGGTCCTACGCATGCGCAGATGCGGCTATCGTATAAATTCTAAGTGTTGTATAGCATTTGGTTACATTCGCTCTCTTTCTCAGAAAATAGTCGAAATATATATATACATATAATATTATATATATATATATATGAAAATTATTTCACGAAGGTAACACGTGAAAAATATTTATGATGAATAAAACCACGAAGGAAAGGAAACACAAAATGGTGCTCAAGCGCTTTCGTCTAATGACATCCTCAGGAACACTGAAGTATATAAAAGGTTAAGCCTATATATAGGTTACAGAAAGAAAAAAAGAAAAAATAAATAACATACATACACACAAACACACATATATATATATATATACATACATATCTATATATACAAATACATACATACATACATACATATACAATAAACAGAGAAGTAAAAATAATAAAAAATTAAAAATTAAAACCTTAAAGGATTACCAATGAGGCGTACAGATTGTAAGGAAAAATATCGATTTTTAGCACAAGATCAAATGGATTATAAAAATACAAATTTATACTGGAACTCTGCCGGGTTTTAGCACAATGCTACCTATGGTCAGGTTTCGATATATAATAAAAAAAATAAAATGCAAATTAAAAGTTAATCGATTTTTAGCACAAGATCAAATGGATTATAAAAATACAAATTTATACTAGAACTCTGTCCGGGTTTTAACATATTGCTGCCTATGGTCAGGTTTTGTATATAAAAAAATAAAATGCAAATTAAAAGTTAATAAAGTAGAAGACAAGTTTACCAAAGATTTAATGTTTTACACTTATCTAAATCTGCTTTAAAGGAATTCAACATAACAGGATCGAGTTGAAAAAGACCTTTGCTTATGTTGAAGTTATTTGAAAGTTGGATAATGGCAGACTCAAGAATATTTCTATTAACAATGTTGCTTGAATGGAATAAAACTGAAGCATTATTCCAATCAATACAGTGGGCTAACTCTGACAAATGGACAAAAAGGGCACTGGACAACTGTCCTGTTCTAACGGAATATTGATGCTGTTTTATACGTGTGTGCAAATCCTTTCCCGTCTGACCTATGTAAAAGGAATCACATTGTTTACAACCAATTTTATAGATAATGCCTGAATTATTGGTAGGGCTATTTTTACTATGATATTTTTCACAATATTGTTATATGAAAATACTACATTAATATCCAAAAGTTTAAGTACATTAGCAATGCCTAAAAAGCCCGGGAAAAATGGAAGTACTAAAATATTTTTTGACAAAGTACGAGTGTTAATATTGACACGATAGAAAGTTCGTTTTGCCTTGTTGAGACAAGATTCCATAAACGCAGATGGATAACACAAATCACTTCCAATACCATTGATTTTTTCCAATTCGGCATCGATGTATTCCGGACTGGCGATCCTAAGGGCGCCCTTAGGATCGCCAGTCCGGAATACATCGATGCCGAATTGGAAAAAATCAACGGTATTGGAAGTGATTTGTGTTATCCATCTGCGTTTATGGAATCTTGTCTCAACAAGGCAAACGAACTTTCTATCGTGTAAATATTAACACTCGTACTTTGTCAAAAAATATTTTAGTACTTCCATTTTTCCCGGGCTTTTTAGGCATTGCTAATGTACTTAAACTTTTGGATATTAATGTAGTATTTTCATATAACAATATTGTGAAAAATATCATAGTAAAAAATAGCCCTACCAATAATTCAGGCATTATCTATAAAATTGGTTGTAAACAATGTGATTCCTTTTACATAGGTCAGACGGGAAAGGATTTGCACACACGTATAAAACAGCATCAATATTCCGTTAGAACAGGACAGTTGTCCAGTGCCCTTTTTGTCCATTTGTCAGAGTTAGCCCACTGTATTGATTGGAATAATGCTTCAGTTTTATTCCATTCAAGCAACATTGTTAATAGAAATATTCTTGAGTCTGCCATTATCCAACTTTCAAATAACTTCAACATAAGCAAAGGTCTTTTTCAACTCGATCCTGTTATGTTGAATTCCTTTAAAGCAGATTTAGATAAGTGTAAAACATTAAATCTTTGGTAAACTTGTCTTCTACTTTATTAACTTTTAATTTGCATTTTATTTTTTATATATATCGAAACCTGACCATAGGCAGCAATATGTTAAAACCCGGACAGAGTTCTAGTATAAATTTGTATTTTTATAATCCATTTGATCTTGTGCTAAAAATCGATTAACTTTTAATTTGCATTTTTTTTTTTTTATTATATATATCGAAACCTGACCATAGGCAGCATTGTGCTAAAACCCGGCAGAGTTCCAGTATAAATTTGTATTTTTATAATCCATTTGATCTTGTGCTAAAAATCGATATTTTTCCTTACAATCTGTACGCCTCATTGGTAATCCTTTAAGGTTTTAATTTTTAATTTTTTATTATTTTTACTTCTCTGTTTATTGTATATATATGTATGTATGTATGTATGTATGTATTTGTATATATAGATATGTATGTATATATATATATATATGTGTGTTTGTGTGTATGTATGTTATTTATTTTTTCTTTTTTTCTTTCTGTAACCTATATATAGGCTTAACCTTTTTATATACTTCAGTGTTCCTGAGGATGTCATTAGACGAAAGCGCTTGAGCACCATTTTGTGTTTCCTTTCCTTCGTGGTTTTATTCATCATATATATATATATATATATCATATATACGTGATCGTGTGTATAGAAACGCGCTTAAAATAGCTGAGGCTAAATTACTGAGGGTTAACTTGATAATAAAAATCTGTAAGCGATGACAAGCAGCCCGTATGTTCATCACTGGGCAGTGCTGACAGGGAGATTTCCCTGTTTTAGGGAACTAAATCGCCAAATAACGCCGATATTTCCTGAGAGAGAGAGAGAGAGAGAGAGAGAGTTGAGTGTATTATTATAATTATTATTATTATTATTATCATTATTATTATTATTTTTATTATTATTATTATAATCTGTTTTCACAGATATATTTGATGTGTTCAGCAGCGTCTGGTCTGATAATTTGCTGGATAGGAGACCCCAATCTTCTACGTTTAGATGTGTTTGTGACAATACGCTGGATTAGGATTCAATTCCTCAAACCAGTGTTTTGTGCGAGAGAAGCCCTAATGAGTGTTGTAAGATGGTATTCATAGGCTTAAAAGGTTACGTTATTTACTATAAATGTTCAGGAGTCCCTACTGTGATACGTACACACGTATGTATGTATGTTTGTATACTTGTATGTATACAACACTCCGGCTAATTGGGATAATTTGATATAACCTTTGCCCCCTCTGCATCACTCCTCATTCGGGTAATCAGATGTAAGAAAAAGTTGCTTTCTAGACAGCGACTTTGAACAACACCCTGTTAAGGTGCTCTTTGGTTGACGCCCATCTTCAGCGTTTATATGATGTAGCGACCCATAGAGAGCTGGATCCCGCATAAAACTGTAGAAACTCACTGCCCGCAACCTTTGTCGTCACGAATTAATATATTTAGCCTCACAATAGTATTATTTTGAAATCAGTATATTTTCACGCAAACAGACGTGTTATAATTAACTGAATAAACTGTGATAAGGGTTTATTATCTTACCCGTGATAATGTGTGTGTGTGTGTGTGTGTGTGTGTATATATATATATATATATATATATATATATATATAGAGAGAGAGAGAGAGAGAGAGAGAGTTATTATAGTGTGTGTGTGTGTTTCATACGAGTAGATGTTTTTGGAATCTGCGACAGATCACCATCACAAAAACCTTCTATGTCGCGAGTATGGAGCCATGGGAGATGTTATCGTGGTGTTGTGTCCTGAGACACACAAGCTAATATTTTTCTGGTAGATGCGAAAAACTTAATAAAGATAATGAGCATGAGTACATTAAGACTTTATACGTGATCTAAATCATGCCTCCGAAGCGTAAAGAAAGTGGTTCATGTGCTTCTGCTCCAGAAAGGCAGAAAAAAGTGATGCATTTAATTGAAAAATTAAGTGTTAGACCGACTGGCTACCGGAGAAAATGCATCAGCTGTTGGCCACCATTTTGGAATGAACGAGTCTACTGTGAGGTCAATAAAGAAAAATGAAAAGGCCATTAGAGGTAGTGTTGCGCGTAATAGTGCTGGGACTGCAAAAATGGTGTCACAAGTGCGAGATTTTGGATGCAATCGAGGAAGATCCAACACTGGATGTTACGAAATGTTGGAAGATGTTCAACATCGCAAACTGTATCGCTGACATCAAAGAATCACTGGACGAGATCAAGCCATCAACCATCAACGGTTGCTGGAAGAAATTGTGACCAGGAATCGTCACTGACGTCACTCATATCCCTTCTATCAATGATGAAGTTCGTAACATCACTCAGTTGGCTCATCAAATTGGAGGAAATGGCTTTGCAGATATGCAGACAACAGAAGTAGAGGAGCTGATCGAGTCACACACACAGGAGTTGACTGAAGAGGACCTGGAAGAGCTCATCAATAAAGACAATGAAGACGACAGTGAAGAAGAGAAGGATGATGCTGTGAAGTCTACTCTCAATCTAAAAACTCTAGCTAAAATTATGAAACTGCAGCGGGCATTAACGGACAAAGTGGTGGAGTGCGATCCTGATCCTGTTATGGAAAGGAGCCTTAAATTTAAGAGAGAAATTGAAAATGTATTCCGCTCATACCTTGGAATTCAAAGAGAATTGCAGAAAACGGCAAAACAACTTCCTATAACCAGATTTTTCCAGCCCATAATCCCCGCATGAACCCCTTCTCCTGGCTCTCCAACTGCAAGTACCTCAGGCACCACCACAATTTTTCCAACTTTAGAGGACTCGGATTGAATTCATGAAGCTTCACTATAATATTGTTACCATTATGTATATGCACCGGTATTGTATTCTTAAATGTTTATTATAAATCTTGATTAACATTTGTAAATTTTAATTTCAATTCCTTGCCAGGTACCAAACCTCACTTTTCCCATTGACTTAAGGTATCAACATTCCCGAATTCTACATTCGCGAGCTTTTTGATGAACGTAACTCTCGCGAATGTTGAGGGTCTACTGTATTAGTCTTTTAAACAAACCAACTGGCTGGTAGATGGCTGTCTCTACATTCCTGCATGCTCTCCTATCCATTATATATATATATATATATATATATATATATATATATATATATATATATACACACTCTCTCCAAGTCAACTGGCTGATTAAGCCTTCTAAGCCAGCTGAGGAAGTCAAATGCGCAATCTGGCAACTATTCTTATGGATTGCTTCGGATAAATAAATAAATAAATATATATATATATATATATATATATATATATATATATATATACACACACACACCGTATATATATATATATATATATATATATATATATATATATATATATGTGTATATATATACACACACATATATATATTGTCTTCTAAACAAGCCAACAAACGTGTATGCATACACACACCCACACACAGAGGCGGATTAAGACGCCTCGGGGCCCCGAGGCAATGAAGAATATGGGGGCCCTTTCCTATAACTTTTTATTAACAATACATGTACATGTACATGTACAGTACATAGTACATTTACACGAATTATATGTACGGTGCTCAAGCTAATTAAGAAACAAACTTAAAAGAACCTCAACACAGTGTATTTTGCCGTTTTCCAAAACCAAACAATATTAAACAAACTTTACTTTCGGGCCTATAAAACAAAATAAAACATGGAATTTGTCAGTTTGTGTACTCTGTCATATTTAATAAAAGTTTGCTAAATCTCGAATTATATCATCGAAATTCAGTTGATTGGGGGGGCCCCCTCAAGCATGGGAGCCTTAGGCTTCGGCCTAAATAGCCTCAGTGATAATCCACCACTGCCCCCACATACATATATACTTTATATAATCCCTGTCGCGGCTGGTTGTTTACCATCTAAAAAGACTGCCTGTCAGCCGTACTGCTGGCTGTGGCATGGCTGCCTTCAAAGCCTGTTGGCTGCGATGCTGAAGACCACATTATGAGTTGCTCCATGGCTATGAACGGATGGAACTTCTCACTCTCCTTTTGCTGTTTACCTACATACATATATTACAAATTAAATAGATAACGCAATCTTGCAACTATTCATATGGATTGCATTATTATTATTTTATATATATATATATATATATATATATATATATATATATATATATATATATATATATATACCGTCCTTCTAAACAAGCCAACTGGCTGATTAAGCCTTCTAAGCCAATTACGCCTTCTAAGCCAGATTACACCTTCGAAACCAGCTGAGGAAGTTAAGAACTTCAGTATGCGACGAGACATGCCAGCGAAGAGATATCCTCCTCTCTCCTCTCTCTTAGGTTACCTTCCTAGGTCAGGACAGGTTAGAGTACCCCTTTTGGTGGGAGGTCTTGGTCCAACCCCCTTTATGCAAGGGAACAAACCCGCTCCCCAACGGGTGCCACCCCTCCTGCCCCCACGGATGCCAACCCCACTCCTCCCTTGCAACATTGATCAATATTGCATTAAGAAACATTAAGAATTCGAAGGCTACTGGACCAGACAACATATCTAACATACACCTTAAACACTTGGGCCCACAGGGAATACTAGCTCTCACAAACATCAGCAAATATTCATACCAACACTGTATTATTCCTAACATATGGAAACAAGGTAAAATTATTACACTACTCAAACCCAACAAAAATCCAAGAGAACCAGCTTCCTATAGACCCCTTACTTTACTATACACACCTTCCACTATCACCTACTCAACATGGATTCAGACCTCACCACTCAATCACGACATTACTCACTAACCTCACGCAGCACATCATGGATGGCATCAACTCCAGACGACCAGCTCAACGTACACTATTAGCAACAATAGACATTAGTAAAGCATTCGATGCTATCCCACGCTTCCCTCTCATAAACAAAATGCTTAACACAAACATGCACAATAACACCAAAAGGTGACTGAGCAACTATCTTCCAGGAAGATACTCACATGTTACATTTAATGGCAACTCATCCAAAAACAAGCTTTTTCTGAACGAGGTCCCTCAAGGCTCTGTTCTCTCACCAACACTGTTCAACTTATATATACACATGACATTCCAACACCCATAGATAACAAGCTTACCTTATCATCATATGCAGATGATATCACTCTAACATCCACCCACAACAACATCGACACTGCTACAAATAACCTACAAACATACATAAACAGTATACAAGACTGGCTCACACACAATAGACTCAAAGTAGCGCCCACAAAATCAACCATCACTTTGCTAACAAGCAACACAAAAGAACACCAGATAACTCCACAGCCTACACAAAACAACACCAAAATTCCACACACTCACGTGACCAAAATACTTGAGGTCACATACAACACATCATTATCTTTTGCAAACCCCATTCAGGACATTAAAAACAAATGTACGTCAAGACTTAACACGGTTAGTTAGAGTACTAACAGGCACAAACTTTGGACACCAGCAGGAAACAACATCACTTATATACAAACAATATATTCGCTCAGTTATGGACTATGCTAACCCATGCTTGGCACCCATTATCTCAAACACACATAAACACCTTACAGACAATACAAAACAACGCTCTTCGTATCATTACAGGATGCACTCAAACAACACCAATAGAACACCTGCACAGAGAAACAAAAATACTGAAAGTTAGGGAACACTTAAACATGAGGGGAACAGAATTCATGGCAGCAGCGACAACTAAACCACAACACCCTTGCCACTACATGTACAATCATGCACCAACACCTCGCACCATTAAGGTAACACCAGAGAGACATTATAACCAAATACTCCATTCCATACCACGCCCCATAGATATTATACAGTACAGAAAACACATACACACACCTAACTCACAAAGCACTGACACGACTCGGTCTGAATGCGGTCCTAAGTGCGAAGCCGCCACCCACTGACAGGTCAGAGACCAGCCTGAGCAGATCGGATGGAGTTAACTTAGCACGATTTTGAGGTGGACATCACCCCAACTTACAGACATATAAACACAGACTAGACAACTTCACAGCACAGACGACACCTGCCACCTGTGCCAGGACACACCACAAACAATTGAACACATTATGACAGACTGTACCGTTCTAGCATAACATAGAACACAACACAACATCACTAATGCGCTGAGCCTCTGGTCCACTCCGGAGAGGGCGCTCGGTTACTTGCTTGCCGCCGGCTTGCTCGATCAGGGTCGGCTGATCGGCTAACCAACAACAACAATAACATTGCATTGCAATTGCTCTCGGCCTTTTTGCGGCCACACTACTCGTTCGTATCAGCTGTTTGATATACAGGGTGTCCGGGCTTAAATGGCAATAAAATACATTTATAATGTTTTATTTTGTTGCTATTTAAGCCCGGATACCCTGTATATATATATATATATATATATAATATATATATATATATTATATTATATATAAAATGTTATGCAGTTTCTTACCGTTTTGATACCATGCTCAGGAACCACTTGCGACATTAGACAAACCAGAAACTTCATTTGCATGTCTGTTGATTGTGTTTCCGTTAGACATCCTAATACCTTTGATTCATAACATTTATTTTTACAATCTTCGTGCGTTTCGTGAATCTGTTTGGATGAAATATTACTTTGTTAGTATTTGTTCAAATTTATTCGTTTTCTAACCCCTAAATGACGCGGAGTATTGGAACAGAAAAATATGTGCTCAATTCCTTTTGTAAAAAGTTTGAACGTTAATGAATACGAAAACCTAAAAATCCGTCTAGTAATTTCGTCAGAACGAGCACTGTGGCACCAGAAACTCTCAGTATGATACCATAAGAATAATTGTAATTCAGACTTCGGAGTCTATTTCCTGAACACTTAAAATTACTCTTTCAAGCCAACAGTGCCTTGCAAATTTTTCTTTAACCAAATTATACTAAAGGTCCTATAAATGCCAGATGACATTAGTAGCATGGGCGCAAAAACAAGAGTGCAATGCAATTGCAAATGTCGATCAATCTTGCAAGGTAAATGTTACATAAGGTTATGAAACAAAGGGGAAGTTGCAAGAGGTTATGCAACACAAAGGGAGGGGGTTGTTGCAATGGGTTATGCAACTTGGGGGCGGAGTTATCCCCCAAAAGGTGGGACGGCCTCATCCCTCAAAGGGGTATACCTAACCTAATAGAGAGAGAAAGGAGAGTAAGAGAGGTGTTCGCTTGGCAGGAGCCAAGCGCATATTAAGACTTCAGCCCAGCGCCCGCTGTCTTGTAGCCCCTAATCACCCAGTTGGCGTAGAAGCCAGTGCCTTCAGGCATTATCAGCCAGATGACGAAGTGTATACATCGTTTGGACACGTACACACCCGCCTATACGCCCATACAATATTACGCACACAACTATATGCGCGATTATATGCGCCGAGTTCGAGACCCGGTGACGGCGCGTCCTTCTACGGTTGGTAGATCAATGGGAAACCAGGGTATCCTAAGGTGGAGTGTAAACATCCTTCCACGATTGGTAGATAAATGGGTAACCAGGTTATCCTAGCAGGGATCCCTCTCTCTCTTTCTCTCTCTCTTCCTTTCTCTCTCTTATATATATATATATATATATATATATATATATATATATATATATATATATATATATATTTCCCCGTTAAAAAGTAGGTCTAAGGTGGAGTGGGTCGAAGCCATCGAAAGCAAACGTAAACCTATATACAGGGTGTCCCAGAAAAACTATATACTCTTTATAGCATCATATATTTTATAATTAAAAAAAAAACCAAACAATATATTGTTATAGCAATTGCCAATGAAAGGTAAATTAGTAATCTAAGTGATCAAAATGTTATAGCGAGTTGTTTGCATATAAAATTTAATTAACTACGCCAAGTGCTCAAAATGTTCTCCGGCGGCATTTTGAACATTTTGAGCACTTGGCGTAGTTAATTAAATTTTATATGCAAACAACTCGCTATAACATTTTGATCACTTAGATTACTAATTTACCTTTCATTGGCAATTGCTATAACAATATATTGTTGTTGTTTTTAAATTATAAAATATATCATGCTATAAAGAGTATATAGTTTTTTTTGGGACACCCTGTATGTACAAATCTCTCCCTCTCTCTCTTATATATATATATATATATATATCCCCGTTAAAAAGTAGGCCTAAGGTAGAGTGTAAAGCTTGACCTTCGCCAGAACGAACAACTCGGGCCGACGCCATCGAAAGCAAAGGAGAGCCTATATATATATGTACAATTCCGGAAAAAAGTTCATCTAATAAATTCTGAAAATTGCTACAAGAAACGTACACAAAATTTATAATCACGCGAAACTGCATTAATTAGCTCTCTCTCCGAACAATAAAAGGACATAAATATTTATGGAATATATATATATATATATATATATACACAATTATATTAATCAGCGTTCTGAAAATTGTGGAGTTTGATGAAAGCGATAGATAAACTTCTTTCCGCGAAGTTTATGAGCTAAACTTTGGGGGTTAATGACCAGCATCGAACACACATCTCAATTTTTTAAATTTATTTACTGTATCGTACGATAACGCAGGGACACCAATAAAGTTTTACAGCTACGAGAATTGTCGCGAAGTGCTGTAGACCTTTGCGCACTGTTGATTTTCCTTTTTTCCTTTATGGGTATATAATTGATTTTTAAATTATCTTCCAAATTTCTGACGTTTTATTTTTCAGAGGAAATAAAATTTCCGAGCCTATTTTAGGTGGGATACCATAAATCGATTCACAAATTTATCTTCCAACCTCGTTAAGCACCTAATATAATTGGATGCCTATCATACGATCAAATCACCCTTCCCCCGCCAAATCATCGGGGACAGAATACAAGATCAAAAACAACACATTTCATTCTACGAATGGGTATATCTGACACGCCCCAGATTTCACGGGGCAGCCAATCATAACCCTGTGGGCGGAGCCCAGAACCTCTGATTGGAGGCTAGGCGGGCCTATGCGTTAAGCCCCGTCCAAATTTCACAATACTCGCGAATCGGGTATTGTAGGATGTTCACAATTACAATCCCATTTATAAAAGGGGGCAATTTCATCTCAAGGCCTCAGTTCATTCGTTTTTTGGAACAGTGCTTTTGAAATACCTCGCCATGACTCAAGAGTCGCTCTACAACTCTCCGGATTTGTTTGAAAACGAGGATGTCCCATCGCTCTCTGCAATTTATCTTTTCAACGTTGTAGATCAGAATGAACTTCTCTCAACGCAGACTGTCGCAGAAATTTGTGACGAAATGCAGGATCCGTTCAATGAAGACGATATTAAAATGTAAGTAATTAATTTGTGATTATATACTGCGGTTCATTCAGTGTTAGCTAATTTATAAAAGGCCATAATAAATGCGTTTTGAAAAACTAGTTTGTGGTTTATTCTCGGTCTATATAAAACGTTTCAGTCAGTGTTAGCTAATTTATAAAAGGCCATAATAAATGCGTTTTGAAAATTAGTTTGTGATTTAAGCGGAAATGTATATACACCTTTACACAATATAGATACAATAGAAATATTAAAAACTTTTAAGAATTGCCTGCGGGCCCGGGTTCGAAACCCGGTGCCCGCAGACGATGTCTTAGCACACCCAGCTAATCTTCCTTTTGAGCTGTAAATTAGGTACTTGATTTTGCCCATTCTCTGTTTCCTTCGCGATATATATATATATATATATATATATAAGCACACCGGACAAAAAATTAGTCACCCCTCTCAGAATGTACCTAATAACGTGTGACGGCGCCTCTGGCCTTGATGACCGCACGAATCCGGCGAGGCAGAGACTCTACGAGGTTGTGCATGTACTGAACATCGATTTGCTGCCACTCGTTCATCAGCCGGTCCCGAAGTTCCGCCAGAGTCCGTGGGTGTCTATTCCTGCGCTTCACTTTCTGTTTCCAGCCTGAACAACACCTTCGACGCATTCAGGATTAAAGGCTTCATTAGACCTGCGATGTACTCGTCGCCTCCCATCATTGGAGAACGAACAAAAACGGGACTCATCGGACCAAATTACACGTTTCCAATCTGCCGCAGTCCAGTTTTTGTGCCTCTGAGCCCATTTATAACATGCCAATTTGTGACTTGCTGTTAACAGCGGCCTCTTCCGTGGTACCCTTCTCCAGATGTCCATCGCATGCAGTTCTCGTCGCAATGTCCGTTCGGAAATTGGTCGCTGGAGAACCTCATTGGTTTCTTGGAGCAATTGTTCTCTGGTTTGAAAACGATTTGCAGTTACTAGACGAGAAACATGGCGGCGGCCCCTATTGTCGAGAATTGTTTTCCGGCCACAGTTACGCCGTCGATTGTCAGTTGATTGCGAACTACACCACTCTTTGTAAACTCGCTGGACAGTACGCGTTGACACACCAACAAATTGGGCTACTTCAGACATTTTGTGTCCGTGGGCTCTGCCAAACACGATGGCTCCTTTTTGCCACTGAGTAACGTCTGCCTCACGACCCATTTTGCAGACTATATCCAACACACACTTTGTTCTTCACCACCTCACGAAACAGATCTGATCCTGTGTGCTACGTCACCGCTACTTGTCACTTACCAATGCTACATCAGCGCCCTCTGTGTGACCTTGAACTTCCTACTATCGGTGCTATTAGGGGTGACTAATTTTTTGTCCGGTGTGCTTATATGGTGTGGTTTTAATAATACATTTCTCGATAACTTAAAATTTAAAGACAGCTATTAAATTTTTTCCAATTTCTATTTGTTTTGGTGAACTTAATTTCACTCGGCGTACATGTAAATATGTTTCCATGATGTGAATCACAACGGGTTTTGCCCCCTCTTCTTGATCAGACCCCAGATTTATGCAGATCTCAGGATTTGTGCGGTTGAGCTTTAGTTTCAGATCGACGCCGTTCATAAGCAGTTTTTCCTGGAACGTGAAGTCTGTATGAAGACGGCCAAAACACTCGTATATCTTTTTTTTAGAATTTTTAAATTTATCCTTTATACTACTTTCATCTTTAGTCTGATAATAGCCCTCGGCGGTTAAAAAGGTATCCTTCGCTTCTTTTGAAAAGTTGAGGACATTCTCCAGATAGACTCGTAGGTGATAATACCCCGTTCCTGCCGAGATGTTAACCTGATTTAAATACACCTCACACTGGCTGAATATGGAGTGTAGAAAGTTGGTTTCAGGGTATGCAGAGTAACTATCATCGCAGTCCGTTCCATCTGAATGGGCTATACGCAGTTTAGCGTACATGTGCATGCAGCTTGGGTCAAAAAAGTAAGGGCCTGAGCTGGGTATCACGAATTCTATAGGGGCACTCGGTGAACTAATAGTGTTTAATGGGTTAATTGTAATAAAGTCGCTATGCTCAATAGAGACCTGAGTGGGGGCATATCAAAGAGGGACAGTTCCGATTTACAGCATTGTGAACTACACGGATGGATGAAACGCGCCATGACGAGTCAGAAATAGTGCCACCTCTCTCGACAACTAGTAATCAGCCTATGATTCGTGAGTGAGAGTAGTGTCCTCAGCTTATATCAGTTAAAAAAATGATCAGCCATAGGTTTCATACGCTTAGAGCACTTTTTTATTTCCTTTTACGTTTAGCGCCACGTGATGGTAACCCCTTCTTCCTGGCAGTCTCTTCTTTCCGCCACCACGCATTTTTCTCTTTGCATCTTTGATGATTTCGTCCCGTGTACGTTTTAAATGTTTTTTTAGAGCTTCTTTAGGTTTAGTTCCACCCATTATGTCTTCTGCCGCGTTAAAACCTGTTTGTAACGCCTTCCTCCCTAGGTATCTAGCACCCCTCTTCAACAGTGGGACAGCGGTGCGTAGTATGGATGAAAAAATGGATCCAACCCACTCCCACGCTAGACTGTGAATGGCCTTCGGGTCATTATAACAAACGACGAAAGTGTAGTTTCACTGTTAAGCTCCCATCACCGAATGGGAAATTTTTTCCCTCAATCGTTCTTATATATATCGAGATTGGTTAATAGATTAGTCGCAACATTCACATAATGGGGCTTGTCATATGTAATGCTCAAACTTTTCCCTCTATGGTTGGGGATGTGTGCAATGCGCAGCAGGCGCGCCTGGGTGTCCCCAACAAATTGTGCTCTACGATATTGCTGTAAATATAGCACATGTCTGGGGAGAGCTTTCACCCAATTTCTCCATCTTCAATTGATACATTAAGCTGGACAAGTCATGCTGTGCCTCGTGAAAGGTATCTCTTTGGAGAGCTGCGCTATATCCCTCAGCCACAATTGTGAACAGCTCTTTATCTTTAATATTTCTACTAAGCGTTGATTTTAACTTCAATGTGCATGCAGGCGTGTCTATGTTTACGACTTCAAAAAGTAAATCGTTTGTCAGGTACGACTTTTCAAGACTCTTGTTTAACCCCGTCACAATGTCCATGGCTGTCATAATGACCGATTCCTAGCGATACATTTGTGCTATAGTACTGTACCTCACCGAACAGGACTGATCGCATAGTATTGTCTAAGGTTATGTCTAATTTTTCGCACTCATCGATTCTTCTAAGGATCAGAAATATGATTTGCTCATTTTCAAGAGTTAAAAATTTGGAGACTAACTGGAGTTCACATAAACCCACCTCATACGAATCACGCTCCAATTCAATGGGTCCGTGGAGTTCTGTCACAAAGTTGGCCAGGGTGTTGTTAGGATGTACAGACAGAGAAGAAGAGGACGGGAGTGTGACATAGAAGTGGCTAGGCGCCATGTTGCATACTATTTAAGCTTCATTATTGCAGCAGCTTTTATATAGGTGTTGAAGCTTTCTGGGTAACCCAGCCATTTCACCAGGTACATTTTTCTCTTTCCTGAACCTTTGCTGCCTAAAATTTTTTCAATTTTAAACACACTTTTTCCTAAATTAAATGTCACTTTCTGCAACTCCTCGCGGTAAAAGCCTCCAGCGATCTCTTCCCCATTCAAATCTTCAACGTAATACATCATTATCTCGCCTTTAGGTCTCATAGCACTAACTTTAAAAATCTCACGTGTCCATCCTTGCTCAAATCCCTTCGCGAATTTATTTCCCGAACGTGATAGCCTTACATAATCATTGATTTTGAAATGTGTAGAGTGTGGTGGCGGTGCTCCATCTCTTCTCACCTCTGGCGCGTACCTCTTTCTAAAACTTCGTTAGGTGTTGTGCCAATCGTACGGTGGTGTGAACGGTTGTATGACGACGCCAATGACCCCAGAACGTTTATATATCTGTATGTTTTTATGTGTAAAATAGCGATGCATGCGTTCCTTTATGGTACGTTGAACTCTTTCAGCTAAAGAGACCTTATGTATAGAACTGCTAGTGTAGTAACTGATATTAAACTCTGTCAGCATGTCCTGAAAATCACGGGCTATAAACACTTTCCCCATATCCGTACAAAAATAGCCAGGAACCCTATCTTCTTTTAACATCAGCGTTTTAGTCGCTTTAGCAATTGTTTCAGGCGATTTATTTTTCAGTGGAAGTAACCACATATATCTAGAGAATACATCTATTATGAATAGGATTTAGCGGTATCCGTCATTATACATTGAATATCTTTCCATGTCTGTTAAATCCGCTTGCAAATAGAGTCAATCGAAGCCGCTGTTGTCTTGGCCGTTTTAAACCTTTTTCTCACCGGTAAGCATCCTGCTCCCGCAAGAACCTCTCAACATCTTTTTTCCCTACTCCATAAACACCTCTGTACAGTCTATTAACGCCACCATAGGAGGCGGGGTTAGAAATGCCATAACAGCGTTTACTTAATATGTTAGCCATTTGCGTATTTTAGAGACACGTGCATAAGGTTGGCCGTTTGTTCTCTTCTTTCTCCTCTTCAGAGACGCTACTGCTGGGGGGCGATGGCGTACTCAGTTGTGACACATGCGAGACCTGATCAAAGTCTTTTAACCTATTCAGATTACCTATCAATGTTTTGGGGACATTTATTTGTTGTAGTCTTGCTTTAATATGCTTCCATCCTGTTGGTGAGACCTGTCCCACTTTTTCACCAGATCATGGGCAATGTCAACGATGTTTGATCCTTGTAACCTTGTTCCTTCAACAATGACCTCGCCTGTATCGGCCCACTGTATGATGGGGTCCTCACCTCACACAATAGATTATAAAGACATAAGCCTTTATTTCTCAATGTATGTGGGAGACTGCTTTTTAATACATGCTCGATGTGCTGCTTTCCGTTATTCTTTGGTTGGTCATCTCTAACGTCGGGCCCGGTTCCTATGTCGCCATGCTCAGCGTTGCTCGCGCTGTGCCTAATAACCACGTGGAGCTCTGTAGGATTCTTATAATCTTCGTACTCATGAAGAAATTTCTGCAAAGCCTCTTGGTACAAGAGCCTTTTCTCATCAGGTGACTTTTCACTGTTTAATAGTGCTAGCAACTCGCTTTCCATTCTGTTAAGCCTGCTTTTACAGGGTTCTAGAGCCATGTCTGGAATTTTTGAACTTTCCAATGAAGCATATACCTCGTGCGGGATCACTACCACCTTCTTCATTATATTAATCTAGTCAGTAAAGGACCCAAAACTGAAAATAAGATGGGGAAGAATGGTCCTCCTCTTTGTACAATAATTAACTTTTTCTTCCCCACAGTTTGACTTTTACGAGCGAGCGCACGTATTATGTTCTTGTAACGACGTAAGCGAGCCTTCTGAGGGGGTTTCATTGGCACATTACATTTCATAACGTTAAGACAGATTTCACAGATGCATTTTCAAAAGTCTAAGTCGATATTTTTAACAAACATTTGCTGCAGTGTCCGGGGCAATCGTTGATAGATTTTTATTAATTCACGATATTTCTTCAGTCTACTTGTCATTCTGGAATATACACCGTTTCAGGTTCGTTTGAGGATATATTCATTCTTAGAAGCACAAAGCAAATATCCGTAACGCTGACTTGTGGCTTCTTTATAAACCTCCAAAAACTCCGTACGTTGATTCGGGAACATTTGATTGGCTAATACCCCAGTTTGTGACACATCTCTACGTTGTGCGAATAAGACTAGATATTGTGTATTTAACGATACATCGCGCATGTATCTATTTTTGAAAAAAAATTCTGGTTGATGAAGAATACGTTTATGTTAAGATGTGGGAGAACACTGTAAATGTCTCGGCAAACGTTTTATCCATTTCCAACATGAGAGCGTCATTTACGGTGACTGTATGCTCATTACCCTTTAACGAATTAACGTCATATACACCTTTGTGAAACAAAATTTCATCTTGGTACTCGTTGAACACTGACTGATACGTCGAATAACACCATATTACTTTATGCACAAATTTTGAGAACATCTCCCCCTTATCTGTAATGATTTTAAGCATAAATACAGTTTTACCACATCTTGTTGGGCCAGATATAATACATGTGGAGGGGCTTGTGAACCTGAATTTTTCAACAGATTCCACCTCTAACACGTCACACCCCTAAGTGGGTCATTTACAAAATATTACAAAATTTAAGTGTTGCTCCTTATATTCTTGTTTTCCTTCTTTCACAGAACCGTGAATGACGACGATGTATAGCCCCCCATCATCGATATCACAGATGAACCCGATGACCGTGTAGCTACAGAATCCTTCCCCGCTGACGAACCCTCACCAGCGACACCTGTAGCATGCGACAATTCAAAGAGGAAGCATGATGAAGAACCCTGCACGTCAGGTATAAAGCGTGCCAGGATTGCGCCAGTTGTTAGACTCCCAGTAATAGAGCCCCAACCCTCTACGTCTTACGACACAACCCCCACAATAGTACCTTCCTCAAATATGCCCCATTATTCCTGTTCAGTTCCGAGTATTTCCTCCACAGCAGCAGCCACTTCTCATACTGTGGAGGATGGTATAACATTCAAGTTGGTGCACACCGCTACCCCCACCCCTGCCCTGACTAGAAATCGGTACGTGGTCAGGAGTGACCCTGGATCCCTGTATACCAACGGTGTTGGACTGCGACGCGTAGTTGAACGTGTCGTGGAGTTTGCCCTTCAGAACCGCGACGAATGTAAAGTCCGGACGAGGTTGTCCTTCAGGTTCGGGTCAGATGACGGGGACGTAGATGATGTTTGGGTAGTAATACCGTTCGGACGTTTGGTGGCTGTAGACATAGAATATATCTTGGGCCGTATAATGCAGGCCTCTCAAAGTAGTACAGCCTTCAATATGGACAGCTTCATGGTAGATATTGACAGAGTATTCCGGGTTGCGCGTCATAGTGCCACACCTTATACTCTTAATTTCAATTCTCCGGTTAGTTGCAGAAAGCATTTAAACGTCGATCGTAGTTGCGGCTTTATAGCAATAGTCTTAGCTCATGAATGCACGTATAGTCGTATTTGGAATGGATAATCGTCGTAGGACTGTGTATGTTTTTATGTTTTTAAAAGCTGCGTGAGAGATCGTACAAGACCTCTACTTATTTTAGGATTGTCAGGAACATCGTATCTCCCCATCCGTAACATAAGGGCTCTCTACGCTAGTTATGATAAAAGTCGAAAATATGGAAGGCATCATGATTTGGGTAAGGGATGTCTCGAGTTTGCTGATGATATAGTGAAACATTGTAAGGATTGCTACATGGTATGCGAGCAGTGTAAAAGCCCCAAATGTGAAAGTCGTGTAGTTGAAGCCGAGAAGAGGGAATGTAATGTGTGTAGACGTACATTTTTCAATAATAAATGCTTTGAACTCCATAAATCAATTGGCACTTGCAGGAAAATGAGGATTTGTAAGTGCGGTATGTTCCACATGATGGATAATTGGGAAAATTTCAAAAATAAATGCGATGAAATCCATTGTTCTACATGTCATAAAAAATATAAGGCGGATGGAGTGAAGCATGTATGTTATATGAAAGATGCTAAGCCTAAAAATAGCCCTTGTATAACCGTGTACTACGATATAGAAACTTACACGAACGCTGAAACCAAAGAGGTTATTCCACATTTACTCGTAAGTCAAACTATCTGTGATGAGTGTATGGAGATCGAGTGTGATGAGTGCTACAAATGTGGAAAACGGACAAACGTTTTTAAAACGACTGCACATGACAGCCCTGTGAAACTCTTTGTATCCTATATTGTCAAAGTAGCGGACAAGTTAAAAAATGACTGTATATTCTTGCCCATAACGGGGCAAAATTTAACACACACAGTTCCTTTATAAGGAGTTGCTTGAACACGAGTCGTCTGCGATATTTACAGGTGATCCCTTGAAAAGAGGCAACAAACTAATACAGATGCAGATAAGAGGTAATGTACAGTTTAAAGACGCCCTGCTGTTCACACCTTGTAAATTAGCAAAGCTACCCAAGGTCATGGGTGTAGCCGCTGAAGTTTCAAAAGGGCATTTCCCTTACACATTCCTCACTAGCGAAACTTTAAATTACGTAGGACTACCTCAACTCAAATATTACTTTGACTACACCAACATGAGTGATAGTGAGCGTGAAGATTTTGACCGCTACTACAAGTTTTAATGAAGCTAGTCCATACAATAAAGCTGATGAATGTGAACGTTATTGCGTGAATGATGTGCATGTGCTTAGGATATGTTTCCAGACCTTTAGAAGGATGTACATTGTACATAGCCCGTTTCAAATGCGATCCGCTGCAAGTCGCGACCACGACCGCCTCATTATGTTTTACAGTGTTCAAGAATAACTTCATGACTAAAGACGCCTTAGCAATCTTTCACAGAAACAACCCCAGCAGTTATGGGCACAAGGCTATTTACTGGATCATACACCTACAGCAACAGACCGGGGTATACATAAAACATGCCCGCAACACGGGTGAAGTACCCGTTAAGGTTAATGGTCGTGTTTTTTGGGTTGATGGCTTAAGTGAGAATCCAACCACTGGTGAGAAGACTGTGTATTCCTTTAACGGCTGCTGGTGGAATGGATGCCCGCGCGCTGAGTGTGCCGTCACAGGGGACCTCCATCGAAGATCCCCCGCCGACAGCCTCGCATGAACCCGTAACCGCGATCAACTATAGGCTCCCAGTTCACTCACAACATCGTGTGGGAGCATGAGTATGATGCACGGATGGAACCAGATGACCAGTACCGTCAAGAAATAAGGGCCATCAAACGTTCAATGGTGCTGGACTCCCTCAAATGCGGTGACAGCTTGTTTGGAGGGCGTACAAACCCATTCAAGCTATACTTTCCGCCTACGAAGGGCGTGAAATTCCATTACTACGACTTCTGCTCTTTATACCCCTACGTGATGAAGAACAATCCGTACCCCGTAGGTGCGCCTGAAGAACTAGTGGGTTTCACCATACCAACCATCGAGGAGTTTTCAACTAACTTCAGTGAGCACCAGTGGCGGCTCGTGACTAAAAATTCTAGGGGTGCTGTCTCTAAGAATGGGTTGAAATAATTACTGAAATAAAAGGATGAGCATTGAGCAATGAATAAAAGTTTCAAAAGTTATTGAAAACGTTATTCAGTGAGCTCATCCTTATATTGTTCTTGATTATTTCAATTGTAAATAAAAAATTTAGGGGTGCTGCAGTTCCGCAGTGCCTACCGACGAGCCGCCACTGGTGAGCACTACTTTGGACTCTCTTTCGTAGACGTGCTCCCCCCTCGCGATTTATGGATGCAACGGTGATTGTAACCATACAACAAATCAGCGTAAGATCAGAGGTGTATATACAAGCCCTGAGCTGGCCCTAGCCGTTCGCCATGGGTACAGAATATTGAAGATACATGAGCTGTGGAGGTTTCAGAAGCTACCCAACCTTTTCACACCATATATAAACGCTTTTTTGAAGGATAAGGTAGAAGCATCAGGATATCCGCGAGGAGTTGATACTGAAGATGAAAAAACGGCTTATATTCAGCATTACGGTGCCCTTGAAGGTATACAGCTTGACCGTTCCCAAATTGTTAAGAATCCTGGCAAGCGCTTTAGTGCAAAGTTGTGTCTAAACAGTCTTTGGGGGAAATTTTCACAGAATACTGGCAAAGAGAACGTTCATTTGGCACAAAGTTATTGTGAAGTCTGGGATTATGCCAACGCTCCCGATAAAGAGGTTATCTAGGTCGTGAATGTAGGTAATACTTACATAATAAAGTACAATATCACCGAACTGGCCACAGATACCTCACGGGTTATAAACATACCTGTAGCCAGCTTCACAACGGCCTACGCCCGCATCAAGCTTTGGGGACTACTGCACTCTCTTGGACGGAGGGTGCTATACGCTGACACAAATACCATGATATTCACAGCGAGGGAGGGTGAATACATCCCTGCTATTGGGGGATTCCTCGGAGACTAACTGACGAGATCAAGGATGAGTATGGTGATGGTGCATACGCAGACTCAGTTGTATCAACAGGGCCAAAAACCTATGGGGGTACGGATGAGGGTGGGTGATGATGTGAAGTATATCGTGAAGGCTAAGGGTATCACGCTTAACCATGCGAACCGTCGAGTCGTTAACTTTGAATCGTTGAAGGATCTAGTGTGCTTGGAAGATGAGGGCGACCAGCCACCCCAACTGACTGTGGGAACCCACAATTTTCCGGCGCAGAAACTGGGGTGTATGAAGGAACTTAGGGGCACGAAGGTATGCCGTAACACCTATAGGAAGCGTTACCAGGTGCCTGGTACCTATGATACCGAACCCTTTGGCTACCTTAATCCTTGATTGTATTTATATATATATGTGTATTGTTAACGATATGTTTATTTATTACGTATATTTGTTTCAATTAAGGTTTCATTTTCTCCTTTGCGTGCGTGCGTGCGTACATTCCTAAGCTCCGCCCACTGTAAGATCGGTCACGTGACTCCTGCCACTACCTGAGCATATCTCTATCCCTGCGTGCTCAGTTAATCTCTGCATACCCTTGAGCTCAGACGTGTATTTTCTCGCGTAGACAAAAAATAGTAATAGCTACCTTTAATATTGCGTGTTCAACGTTTATGAAGTGGTATTCGGCAAAATGCCAAGATGTGGTGGATACTGAAAACTTCCTATTCCACCCTGCTTTGACACTTTTAAGGCTACATTGAACTGTGCGATGGAAGAATATGTTCTAATATTCTACCGCTATTCTGGCGAGAGCATTGTAGGATTTCGTAGTACAAGCGATGTATTGAAGTATGTTGTAAGCCTAACCTTTATAAAAGTTCACATATACCGTGAAGTAGAAGAAACAACACGTTCAGAAGATAAGCAACGGTTATGGCTAGTGAGTCTTGTTGATGAGTGGTATGACAAGCGATATTATGTCATATTACATCATACCGACTACTCGTACCCTACGGCTGAGAATGTAAATCTTGTCATCATGGAGAATCTTAAGTATTTTTACCACTATATTAATATATATCATGACGAGGTTTGTAGTGAGGTTGTGGCTAATGGCTTGTGCGAGTTTTTAACAGACTTCAGAGACGAGTATCGTTTGTTAAACAAAAAGGAAAAATATGGGCATATGTTTCTCTCAAATAGTTCACCGGATTATGAATAAGATGTGTTTAGTTTGTGGAAATGAACGTCTGGTGAGTGCTAAAACATTAAAACCGGTATTGCTTCATGTAGCGGAAAATTCTGTTTGCCCAGTATAATGGGGCACAAGTAATCTCTTTCATGTTGGAACAAACCCGTACACGCTTCAGCAGTTTATGGTGTGACTTGCTCCCCCTATCGAGCCGCCCACCCGTGTACCTCATCCCTCCGAAATACACGAGGTCGGACAAACCCACCTGTGGCTCATAGTCATCTCAGAACTTGAACCGAGTTGACGTGCGAATACGATGGAACTTCCTTTGAGAAGCATTCTCAACGCCGTGTACGATGTGTCCGTGACGAAGTCATTGCGCGTGTTCAGGCGCGAAACCGGTACCATTAACTATGTACTTGAAACGACTTGTAGGCAAGCAAACTCTGGTAAACGTAATGTTGTTTATTTAAGTGTTGAGGAGATGAATAGAGTCTTCGTGATAGTTGAGAAGTGGGGAGAGGACCATTATAAAATACCTGCAGGCGTAGGTACAAGAAGAGAACAGATTAGTGATGCCCACTCATATGCTGTTGTTTGCACGTTGTGTATAAATAACGATCAGCCATGCATTGATATACGACTGATGTGGAAGAATGCATCTGATAATAACGTTCTTGTCCCTACGCGAAACCGACTCATCCTCGACAGAATGTTTGAAATCGTGTTAGACGCTCGTGTTACGGATGTGATTTATTTTGACACGGTTCTTGAATACGCATACACCACTCTGCTCGACGGATTTATCGAATGTAGGAATGAACAAGGCGAGAATGGTCTAGAGCTGGATGTTTATTTAAAAGGTTTAGACTCTTCGAAATATCATGAACTTTGGTACAAAGTACTTGAGCGGTACAGGGCAGAGCTCGCCTACGCTGTTCACCCTGAAGAGCTGTATTTCTATATAATGAGTAGCTGTCGTTACGACTTGGAAGATTATTTCAATTGCCGCTATGCAGAGTGAAGAAGAATTCATGATTGAAAAGCTCGGGACGGTAAGAAAAAACCCTCGATTGGAAAGGAGTGTTTATAAACTTGTATGTAATAATGATGTTGTGGCTAACGATGACCTCTTTGTGCATGCTTTTCATTGTATTCTATCCGTTTTTAAAGATAACTTGCCAACCGAATGTAAAGTGGCACAAAAATAATATTGAACGATATGAAGGCCATTTATATCGAGTATAGGCTCCCGCACACCTTGACCGGTGTAATAATGCTTGGACGTATTTACCGTGTAGTGCAAAGCAATAATGATGTGACTGTAGACTTGATTACGAGTGAGTTTAGTGTTTTGCGCTGTAGAACATAAAGTATTTTGCTGTATATTTATTTTCAATATATTTAATTATTTAATATAATTGTGTATATATATATATGTATATATATATATATACACACACTCTTTTTTCCCTGTACTAATATGTTGCTGATTATACCCCTTCGTTTTGTATATTATTATTATTATTTTCAATATTATTATTTTCAATATATTTATTAATTTAATATAACTATATATATATTTTTTTCCTGTACTAATATATTAATGGTTATACTACATCGTTTTGTATATTTTTTATTATATATGTAGCGGATCGACAAGAAATAGACCAACAAATAGACAGACAAATCCTTTCCTTCCACACTATCATCAAAGAGTCTTGGAAAACACACGTGGGGCAAAGAGTCAAACAATGGAAACGTCTGTTCCTTCCCAAAAGGCGAACGCAAGATCTTCAACAAAAGGACGCGCGGACAAGGCGTCTTAAGATTTGGCGCGAAGCCCTACGTTACAGGAACTACGTATAAAAGCGAGCACCCACTCACACTCCTCCTCACTTCATTAGCGCTTCCATTTCGTAAGACTACTCTGTACGCTGTCACCCCACGTCAGCTTTAACCGGCTCAAGACCGAGGCTCACTTCAACACCACATTCAAGAAACGAAGCATCATTGGAAGTGATCTACCAATACTGCCGCAGCAAACCACAACGGCATCAGGAATTTCCCTTGGTCTCTTCATTACCGCTCAACCGGTTATCAATCACCCTCGAGAGCACCAGCAAGGTTGCAACGCTACGAGAAGCATCCTCAAGGTGGACACATTGCGTGACTCGACGGCGAAAGCTACAAACCCAAATCACTCCACATCTGGTCAGCTTTTACCGCTTTACGAAGAACGGTCGTCTACGAGACTCCATTAGGCCCATCATACCTTGACTTACGGAACAAACTTCCAAGAGACACCAACAGCCGGGTCTACTCCTACAAGATCCTCTTCATTCCATCCACCACAACCGGGCCTACGCCTGCAGGATCATTTATAGACTTTCCTACACCTCGAGAAGCAACAACACTCGGGCGTACGTCTACGCAGCCTACAACAAACATATTCTCCTTCGCAAGAGGCCTAATCCACGACACGACCAACGCGTGAGCGACCAGCTTCCAGAGGACGATCAACGACACTTCGAGCCTACGGAAATAGGTTCCTCTTCAACCCGCTTTCAACAGAGTTTACATTGTCCGGGTAAAAAAGTACATCCTATTCTAAGTACTCTTGTGAAGCCTACATTAGCCTACCGCCGAACGGTAGGCTATACTCCCAAAGTGAGTAATTAAACGTTCCAATTGACTCTCGTTAATAACGCTGTAGACCATTTTCCTAATTCAAGTGTCCTTCAGAACCTGTAATTCACATCATCCGCTATTGTGTTCACTTATATATTTGTGCGATAAATAAGTTCTCTATTGCAGGTCTAATTCATTTACAGTGTATATTCCCTCAACTATCATTAGGCCTATCCCAAACGCACGTGCATTCTTTATATCATTACTAGGCCCATTCAATCATCTAGCCTACTTAATCAGAGTGTCATGTTTTCCATTCAATGTACCAAACGCACGTGCATTCTTTATATCATTTACTAGGCCCGTTCAATGTTCCATGTTGCATGCTATTTACATACCATCAATGAGTACATTATTTATTACGTGTCAGTTAATCTATTAACATTTCACCTTATTAGCTAAGTCTATGTCATAAGCATAACGTAAAGGCTATCAAACAATTACCGTTAATTCTTTGTTATATCACAGTGAATAAATAACGGCTTTATTTCCATAATAAAATAAAGTACCGAAACTTATTCTATTCAGTGTACCGAAACGTGTATTCTATTCAGTGTACCAAAACGTACGCGCTTTCTGTGCCATTAATAGGCCTCTTTCAGTGATCATTTATGCATAATCTGTAGTTTCCCTAATCAGTGCATTACTTAACCTATTTGTTATATTATTACGTACATGCATTATTTTTGTATTCACTAAGTTTCATATTTCAGGTTGTGTCCCATTTTGTATATCATTAAGCCTCACATAAACGAGCGTATTTCAAAGGTCGTTATAGAATTGTTAAGCTTTCTAGTCAGTCTTTCCATTGTATTTTTTCACTGTGAAAATTAATATAAATATTTTCTTAATTAAACTACAAAACCATAAGGTACTTTTTATAACCTTAACATTAATTTGCTTGGGTGTAATCCAAGCTGGTGACCCTCGCTGCCATTCCTGTCACTTCCAATAGTATGGTGGGCCTACTCAAATAGTTACTTTTCAATTGGTGATACTTTACATCAGGAATTATTAACCCAGCCTTTCATTAATAAGCAATCAGTCATTGCATCAATTAATCACTAGCATATAATTAAATCATTATCACCTCAAACGGCTAAAAACTAGGTCCACTACTATATATATATATATATTATATATATATATTCCTCGTTCGTTATTTTTTATGCTATTATTTTTATTTTTTGATCATTTGATCATATATATTCCATCATTGATTGTATATTTTATTGTTCTATTTTGATTTATAATATATATATATATCTATATATTTTATATATATATATATATTCCTGATCGTATTTCTTATGCTTATTATTTTTTATTTTGAGCATATATTACAACTGTTTGATTGTATATTTATTTCCTATATATTTCGTGAAATTGAATCTATTAATTCATCTAAATAAACAGAATGATGTAATGGTGTTTTATTTAATTCTTTTGGTTGTAAACGATATTATTATTTAATTATATAAAATCGCTGCCTTCTAAAACGGCTGACGGATTTCTAAGCCAACTGTCAAAAATATCTGGATAGCGCAATCTGGCAGTTGAAAAGGAAATATATATATACATCTGCCTTCTAGGTATTCTAGGTCAAATGGCTGGTTAAGCCAGAATATATGCTTTAATTAAATAGCGCAATCTGGCAACTCAACCCTAATAATGTACACCTGAACAAGCCATTTACGCCTTCTAATTCAACTGGCTGGTTAAGCCAACTGGCGGATTAAGCCTGAATATATGCTTTAATTAAATAAATAGCACAATCTGACAACTCAGCCAGTTAAGCTAACTGGCGGATTAAGCCAACTGGCTGATTAGGATCTTATAAGACAGCGGACGCTTGGCTGAAGTCTTAATACGCGCTTGGCTCCTGCCAAGTGAACACCTCTCTCCTTCTCCTTTCTCTCTCTCTTAAGTTAGAGTATACCCCTTTGCGGGGTGAGGCCGTCCCATCTTCTTCCCCAAAGCGGTCTCCCCCAGTGGGAGTTCATTGCAACTTGGGGGATAACTCCGCCCCAAGTTTCATAACCCCTTGCAACAACCACCCCTTTGCTGCATGACCTCTTGCAACATCCCCCTTGTTGCATAACCTTATGCAACATTTGCAATTGCGTTGCACTCTCTCCTTTTGCGCCCACACTACTGACATTTATGCAAAACTTACCAGTGAATGTTTTAAAGGAAGAAATTGAATCTGGACAATTCTTTTGAAGATTCTCCAAAACTCCTCAACTTCATTAGAAAAGAAAAGTTTCATATCATCATCCAGCGAATGGAAGAAGATTTTCACCTTAACTTTACAACCATCTGGAATTTCAATCTGTTATCACAGAATAAAACAGAAATAATTAAGCTCTTATGAAGAAGAAAGGAAAGAATAGCACGACATTTAATCAGTTACGACTCAAGATTTTCTCCCATTAATTTATTAGGTTCAAATTTTAAGTGTTAATTAAGCTGTTATTCTACAATAAAATAAAGTAATCGGTTAGTTTGTCAGTCACGTACAGAAGTGTAAGAATACAGAAGTGTAAGAAGTGACTTACGTTGATGTTTATAAATTGTACCTTTAAGAAGTGAGTATGATAGCATACCAAAGTAAGTAGGTCAAATTTTCATTTGACATTAATTCTTCATGGACACCAAATTATATTTTAGTTAACGACAGACGATTTTATCCAAATTATTATAACATTATTTAAATGAATTATGCAGTGTTACGCGATATTTTAATATTAGAACACTTAATGTTTTCTCTCGTATTGGAATAGAAATATGGAAGGAAAAATCTCATTTTATGAAAGAGAATTAGATTGTAACTTACGTGAAAATCACTAATTTTTCCTTTGGTTCATAACACAACAGACTAAGGCCAGCCGCAAGCAAGATCGTTTTGCGACTGACGACTCAAGTCGTCAGTCGTCAGTCAAGACGATCCTGTGTGCGGCCAGCCTAAGGAAACAAAAACGATAGAGAATCGTCAACCAGTAGGCGGAACTTTTGACGCAAGATATATTTAATACTCTTTACCTTACTTCGAAACCATTATTACGCGATAATCAGTCTCAATCTTTAGTCCATGAACACTGATATATTTCTCACACACTTCCTTCTTCACACTTTTATTGTCTTTCCAGAAGACTTTTGTCAACTCACATTCCTTCAAGTTATTTCACGTGCATCTATCTTTCTTGCAACCTTTTCAGCGTTCATCTGTGACGCACCGCAGGAAAATATAATATTTTACCTTCGATTCCTTCTGAGCACGAATTTTCCACCTACATTTTTTTTTATATTATTTTTCAAGTTATTTTATTTTTATTTCAATCGGTTTATTGGATTTCCTGTTTCAACCGAACTAACGCCATTTCTCGACGTGACATTTTATCAGCAAGTCTTTTTTAAGTAAGGGTTAGGTTAAGTTAAGTTAGGTTATTAGAGTGTCAGTCTAATTCTTCGTCGACGGAATGTGTATAGATCTGTTTTAACAGCTTTGCTCTCTTCTATCCATTCTTCATTTATCCGCCCCCAACCCCACCCCTATGTATTCTACCTAGATGGATGTCGTTCTTCATCTTCCAAACAGCTTTAACCTTATTTTGCTACGTAGCCTTCGCTCACCTTTTTATTTCTTTTGGCATTCAATAATACATATAATCTTTTTAAGTGTCCGCTGTTTTATTCCCCAAAACGTGACTAACTCTCCACATAATCCATATTCATCCTCACAAATGTACAATGTGTCCCAGAAGTTTTGACCCATAGGGAAAATAGACATTATATTTTTAAAGTGAAACAAACACATTTCTAATGTCAGTTGTACATATCTCAGGAAAGAAAATACTCTGATGGCTCAGTATATCAATCAAGAGAAAGTGGAATTGGTATTGCTACATGTTTCCGGAAAAAGCCAGAGGGAGGCATGTTCGTGAAATAACTAACATACCTCCTTCTGACTTTTTCCGGAAACATGTAGCAGTACTAGTTCCACCTTCTCTTGATTGGTATACTGAGCCATCAGGGTATTTTCTTTCCTGAAATATGTATAACTGACATTAGAAATGTATTTGTTTCACTTTAAAAATATAATTTCTATTTTCGCTATGGGTCCAAACTTCTGGGACACCCTGTATTATATGCCCTTTTAACACTTTTACTCACACAGAACCTTTCCTCTCGCTTTCAGTTTTTAATCTTAAACAATTTTTCAAGATCCACGCTCCTTCTTCTCCCAAAGCCAAATTTCTGAGAACTTTATTCATTGTTAACACATGATGGTCAAACAGATTTACACGTATACTTCTCGACATATTCTTATACTTACAGCTCTGAAATCCATCTTTTAGGAAATCATTTTCATGAAGTTTTCTGTATTCATACATTCGAATTAAATATTTGTAAAACAAACATCCTACATAATTCTCTCTCTCTTCATTTATACTTTGCAAAATGAAACTCGTTGTTGTGTTGTATATCTCTTATCTGCGTATCACACAGTGAAATTTTCATTTTCATTTACGTCCATTATTCTCTTGCTCAATCGCCTATTTTAGCTGACTTCAACTTTTCATTTAAGGAAGTTCTTAGTCTTAGAACACAAAATATTGAATTTTAAAAGTTTGTTTTCAAATCATCAGAATGTTGCATTAATGCCTTATTTCTTTGAACTTCAAACAAAACAGTTTCCTATTTCCCCAAGACCATGGCTTCTTAGTAAATTAGTTTTATGGAGAAAAATGTGTAATTTACCATAATAGAGCAGAGACACACGCAGGTGTTATGAACGCTTCATCTTTAATGTCAACCTTATGAATTAAACCTCTGAATTAAAGGCGACAACATTACCTAATTAGCCATCGTCGTTCTAATAAATTTATATATTTAAAATTATCTGTATTTTTTAACTTAACCTCAGTTTTACGCCTTTAGCTTAAAATGTTAATCATTTCAGCTTCTTGATATTGAGAAATTTCTTACCAGTTCCTCAGTGGTCATCTTGGTAAGATATGACGAACAAACGAGGCCAGGCAAGTTTCTCATAGATTTACGCCACGTTGATTTATCGTAAAACTGAAAAATAGTAAAATTATAGTTAATATATTCGGAATGGAATATTAGAGTTTAAGTATTTGGGTCAAACTATTACCAGCTCCTTGAGTGATGACTCGGATATAAGAAAACAATCTCGAAGCCTGTGTGCTAAAGCGAATATGACCATAAGGAACTTTCGATTCTGTACAAGTAAAGCTAAAAACACTCTCTTTCGTACTTTCTGCAGTAATATATACGGACAGCAACTGTGGGTGAATTATAAAAAAGGTTCTGGCAGAACTCTAAATTTGCTGTACAACGGGTCTTTTAGATTCTTACATAAATTACCCCCGAGATGCTCAGCTTCGCAAATGTTTGCTACCCGCAATGTCCCGAGCTTCCCGGAGGTAACAAGACGTGCTCAACACAGTCTAATGCAAAGAATTAAAAAATCAACCAACCCGATCATCCAAGCTATTCATGAGTCCTGCCATTTATCCTCTAAGCTATGGACTTCTTGGTACGAAAACGTCTGTCTGTAGCTCCACTTAACTTCGTCATTACAGTATTATTTCTAATCAATTGTATATATTTCTATCCTTAGTATGTGAACTGTCATTGTATTAATAATATTTGTCATCTGGACTGTAGTTTGCCAATAAACCTTTTCATTTCATTTCATTTGAGTGTTTTTTTGTCATTATTATTATTACTTGTTTCAGTAAGTGTCTTATTTTTTCTCTCTTTTAGTCATAAATTTTAGTTTGTTTGTTTTTAAATGCATTATTGTTTGATTTATCTTGCCGCTTATTACCTTCAAGAATATTGTACTATGTTATGAGATTTATATCCTGCCAATAAAACTTATCATTATCATTATCATTACTTCACTATCTTTACCATCATATTGAACAAGGTGGAAAACGCATTGCAAAGTCTCAGACCAATTGGGTTGTGAATATAATTATAATAAATTTTACCCATTTAATTAATGTAGCCATGTCTCACTAATAATAATCAGTGGTTCCCAAACTATAGGTAAATTACCCCATTCGGGTAATTGGCTTTTTCAGTAGGGTAATTTGGTACTCTGCAAGTACTTCTAAAATACAGAAAGTGCATAAATAAACGACATGGCAACACTGGGACTGGCTGTATGTGCGGTACAGGTAGGGTGGGGGTCGTTATGAAGGTATCCATGTGAAAATGAGGTAATGACTCAAAACGTTTGGGAACCACTACACTAACTGAATGGGTGAGGTAATCGTCATTAAGGTAGGTTGATTTTCCGCATTTTTTTAGATATCGACTTTGGACTAGTCGAGATAGTCAGGGCTTAATATGATAATAACTGACAAAACATTTCAGATCCCTAGCTTTAACCGTTGTTTGAGGAAACCGTTTCAAAAATCGTCAAAAAATCGTACCGAAAAATATCGCATTTTCGCAATTTTCGGCCGGCCGAAAAAAACATGCTATTTTCTTTAAAAAAATCCTGAAAAAAGTTACAATTTTATTGAAAAAAGTAAAAAAAACGTACAGAGTCAAATAGACACATTTAGATCCCAAGATCATCATAATTTTCACTGTAAGAGCCCTTAGAAGCAAAGGAAGGCCTCATCTGGCGGCTTAGGGATTTGGCCAGAATGTGTTTGTGCCTTGATTCGAGTCCATAAACAGTATGGGAAGCTTCAGATGTCAGCTTCACGGCCCTTTCAACACTCTGAGAATGTGAAGGCAGATCAGGCAGCTCCAACTTGGTGCCATTCAGCAATGCTTCTTGAAGAAATATCTTGTGAAGGTGTGGAGGCAAAAGTGGCCAAATCCACTTCCTGCTGCTGTTGAATCTGGCTCTGTAATCTTTCTGCTTCAGCTGCAGCCCTCTGGTCTCTCTTCACGGCAGCTTTATCCACAGATCCCAGCTGGAAAGAGCCCTGGGGCCTTTGTTCCGTTTTTTTTGGCCCCATTCTCTCAAGTATTCCCTCTCCTCTACTGGAACCTGAAATACTAAAGTATATTAAATAGCGGATCTAAAATAAGAGATAAAATCCTGAAAAAAAATTGATTATTAATTTCTATTACCAGGGGGGGGGGAAGGAAGATTACAGGAGGAAAATGCGGATATTTTTCAATTACAAGCATTGAATTTCCTTCCATTTAAAAGGCACCTGATCGCACTAAGTTAGGCCAGTTAAAAGTTAAAAAAAAATAGCATTACCTTCTTACTGGGAGGACAAGTGCAGATTATGTGCTGTGTTTGACAATTTTCTTTCTTGCACTTCACAGCATTGTCATCACAGGGACGAACAGGTAGCTTACAGGTGCAAGCAGAAATGTCAAAAAGTTTATCCAGCTTTTCGTCCAGATTCTGCTCCTAGACTGTAGAAAGAGATTTCCTGTTTATCTCTCTTGCTTTCTTGAAGCACACTTTATCCACCAATTTCACTACATAATATTCCTCATACAGGGGCAGCCGCGGGTTCACTGCCTGCCAGATCTCAATCACATCCTTTGCTATCATTTTAGCAATATCATAGTCTTTCAAGTCCGGGTGGCTGTTTTGGAGGAAATAACTGAACTGAATAACTTGGCGGAGGGTAGGAGGCTCTGTTTTATCCAAAGGGGAATGCTGGCCACTGAATTTTTTGGCACTATCACTTCGAGTTAACACTGCAGACCCGTTTTTTACCCATTTTTATGAAATATCTGAAAATAAACAATTAAATGAACGCATCATAAAATAACTTAATTTAATACACATTTTATAGGTAAATATCATTAAAAAATACAAAATAATACACTAATAAACATCTATAATGCATTTACAATAAGTTTCAAGCATCGTTTTGTTAAAAAAGCCGAATTTTAATTGATTATGTTGATGAAATAAGGTCCGATATTTTGTTTGTTTACATTGCGCGAATGCCGCGCGCGCGATTTTACGTGTTAAATTCGGCAATTTTACAACTTAAAAAAAATTAACAATCCTCAAAAAATACAATCATTTTCACAAATATGAGTTGGTGCAACGTTTTTTATACATTAATACCTTTCTATCTAGACTAGTCCAAGATCACAGTTCCAAAATCAACCTACCCTAAATTCGTCATGCCATGCAGAGCGAAAGTGCAGCCGTCACTTAAATAAGGCTCTTAAATTTTTTAATAAAATCTACTGGCACTCAGAAACTGCCGATCTCTATGTCATCTGTACGTCATTTAGCTTCACTATGAAGACCGCTATCTGAAGGATTTATGCCGTTGTTGAAGAATAGGATTCGTGCATAATAAACTATTGAGAGATGGCCACACCGATTTCACAAGTGATGATGGTGATGGATTAAGTCCACTTCCAGTTGAAGCCTCCGTTTAACCATCATCCTCATCCTTCAGAGTTTTCACATCAACTTCATACCGAATAATGCTTTCCTTAAGACCAGCGAAATTAAACAACGTTGGGTCTGGCCAGCAGTTGGATGGGTGACCGTCATCCGCGTCCAGACGATGTGGTGACCCGTGGTTCGGATTCCACGTAAAGCTGTAGGTTGCTTCTGTCATACAACCTTGGCTGTTAATATGGAAGCTAAACCATGAAACTACCAACAATCGCCTAAAAATTGCATCATAGCTAAAACTACCCAGTTCACGATACCATAACTACAAAAGCACTGTGCAACACCCGTGTGGTATGATGGTTTTACAGATCCCTCCTTCTCTTCAACTCCAAAAATATGTGTCCAGTTCAGTGGCACTCTTCTCTGATAAGGGAAGGGGGACGGAATATAAACTCATAAATGAGACCTTAGGGATATAATCACAGCTTTATAATTATATTTAAAATTCTCTCTCTCTCTCTTTTTTTTAATGTTGCTCAAAAGTAATTTTTTTAAAGTATAAAGCTAAAAATAATTGAATAATGTAAAAACCCTTCTTTTGCCATATTTGGATTATATTAACTCCTACTGTTGAATATACTGTAATTTAATTATTTCATACCTACTGAAACAAATTGGTACTTTCCTAATAGTAAAATGTTAAATACAGAAGTATGGTAATTACTGTCGCATATTGTATGTATGTATGTACAGTACAATATACAATCCATTTCACTACAGACACGTATTAATTGCGTGTCAGTAAGTAGTTTAATGAAGCCTATCAAGATATACTTGAACATGGCATAATTTCTTGTTGATAATTAGTATTAATTACTATTTATTAAAAAGGATTGAAAATACCGTATTAGATATCATCAAATTCATCATGGTCAGTGTTCGTGGGGGTCGTTGTGCTTAGCAAAAAAAAAATCAGCTATATGGAAAATTGAAGTTTAATTATCCAGCGGAAATTACAGAAATATGTAAAATCGGACAAACTTTTTTTCAGTGAGAAACTCGTGTAACAGACGATCAATTTCACTGTTTTGTTTTAATTACAACCATTGATGAGAAGCCCATTTCGGATAAGTATGAGGTTGCAAATGGAATTAAAACTTTCATTGCTTCAGACACCGGTTCCCTACTATCCAAAATGAACACAAATCTTCTGACGAGAATGACAACTACAGAAGAAAATTTATTCAATTTATCGTGGAGGTTTCCTGTAAGTTTGGCAGACTCTACCACCCTTTCACTAAAGTTATTATGTATCCACTTTTTCATCGCCATATGGGAAATAGTTCGGAAGGTGATTTTGCAGTTCAGATATGTTGCATCATCATTTAGGGAAGTGGGGGCGCGAATATTTTTTTTTGTCAAAAAGGGGTCGCCAGAACCAAAAGTGTTGAGAAACACAGCTATAGGACCTTAGCCAAACATTAATAATAGAAAATGTTTTATAGGTTTTCCACGTACGCTACATATTTTTCTTTTGTTTTATAACATACATCACTTATTTTGTTGGTTATATATTTATTTATATTTTAGGTCTGAAGAAAGTTTAATTATTAAGCCTTTGCTGTAGCCTGTAGGCCTAAGTTTAATTAAAAAGTCTATTTTATATATTTAAAGTATGTTTTATATGTTTTTACAACATATTTCTATTGGATATGGTCGAAAAACAAAAAAATAAAATCGCCAAAATAAAATGCACAAAAAAACAGCAAAGAAAAGAAAAAAAGGAACGATTTTTTACAACACTATATACAAAAGGCGAAAATTTCCGCTTTTTTCTCAAGAGTGTAACTCATTTCCACATTAGCCATTGCGTGTTATTCTACTTGCAACAAAACAAAGGTCCCAAACCAAGACATCAATTTGAACATTTGTTTTAGTTTTAATGTATTACTTTTGTAAATTTAACTTAAAATAAATTTTCCTACGAGAAAGGACTTATGGGACACCCTGTATATATAATAATAATCTGTTAAGACATAAATTTAAAAATTTGCTTCTTACCCCATTGACAGTCGTTGTGGGAATGAAAAATATTTTTGGTTTCACATTCTGCGTTTTCACTCCATTTTCGTAAAGAAGAGAAGCTCCTTCTGTGTCGATACAGTCGATAATGGCACCCCAACTCAGGCCTAGCTCTTCAGCACACTGTATTAACAATAGTCATAATAAGGAAAGTACACAAATACACGCATATATAATATATATATATATATATATATATATATATATATATTATATATATATATATATATATACACGCACACACGAGGGTAAGTGAAAAAGTATAGGCAATTTGTTTGTCTTTTTTTCCAGACTTGTCTACATCGCTGAGTGCTGACCGTTGACGGCGCTGCAGTCACTGATCGTACAGATCGCTGTTTCGTGGGATTGAGACCTTGACACGCAGTTGTTCAGTTATAATCGCGCTGTAAACATGGTTGCACCACTTTCGACCTGCACCAAAGAAGATCAGTGCGCTGTCGTTCGTTTTTGTGGGCTGAGGACGTAAAAGGGGTTGAAATTCACAGAAGATTATCTGTACAGTAAGCTGATCAAGTTTTGTCATAGTGAAGCGTGTACGAATGGATCGAAATGTTAAAAAATGTCCGAACAAGTGTCGAGTTAGCGGTCGATGTGGACGCCCGCCCTGAACGTTCTGTGTCGGCGACATTTGTTCGGCCATTTTTAAACATTTCGATCCATTCATACACGCTCCGCTGTGGCAAAATTTGATCACCATACTGTACATATAATCTGTGAATTTCAACCCATTTTACACCTTCGGCCCATAAAAACGAAGACAGCACGCTGCTCTTCTTTGGTGCAAGTCGAAAGTGGTGCGGCCATCTTTACAACGCAATTACAACTGAACGACTGAGTGTCAATGTCTCAGACTCTCAGTCCCATGAAGCAGTGATCTGTACGCTCAGTGACTGCAATGTCGCCAACGGTCAGCAGTGTAGACAATTATGGACCCCCCCCCCAGACAAATTACGGATACTTTTTGACTTACCTTCGTGTGTATATATATATATATATATATACAAAGAGAGAGAGAGAGAGAGAGAGAGAGAGAGTGAGAATGACACCCAAAACCTAAAATTTTTGAGATTTTGGTTTCTGAAAAGGTTTATTCATTGGGATGTAGAGAACAGTCATTAAAATGGGCCTATGAATTTTAACTGTAACTCTTATTATTATTATTATTATTATTATTATTATTATTTTACTGATAAGAAACTGGCTGTAATGGATACTACTCCACTGCAATGAAAAGAAATCGTCATACAGTAAGTTGACAATAGTGATATTATAGCGTATCTCAAAATTATATCTTCAATTTCTTCCCATGTTAAGTACTCGTGACCTGAGACAATGGAATGTAACTGTACCTCTCTTCCTTCAATGGCGGGATACTCTCTGGAGATCATGCAAGACAAGATTTTCACTTGCTCATCTATGGAATAACGTTTAACGATGCAGCTCATCACCTTGTTGCCGTAACACTCCAGTGGTCCGTGCTGACACTTGAATTCGTATTCACTGCTGTCATTATCGCCCACTAGTTTAGCCTGGAAAGGAAAATACAGTTTAGTTCCAACTGACTTTTCTATTGCAATTAACAAACATTTGACAGTAAGCTATATAGCGACAGAGACGCCTTCAGATACTTTCGCGATTTCCACTTGACAATAAGCCCACTGTTCCATCGACACAACCACGACCAAGATGACGTCACATCGCGAGACTCACTTAAGGCATTCTCTCTGCCTCGAACGTCACACCTCGACCTCGTTTAAAGGAACTCCCGGTCACGACGCCTCAATCGCATCTCGACCTCTCTCCTCGAAGGAAACTTTAGTGGCACGTGAGCTCTCATCATGTAACGACGTTGTAACAGGCCCCATTAGCCTGGCTTTCATTTCCTCGCACGTTATTATAATATTGAAGTCATTATTCAAGTGCACATTTATACATTTCAACTGAACTTTCATTCAAACAACTGCAACTTTTATTTGCTTCACTTACATATCATTTATTTTGTTTAATAAAGGAAGAAAACTCACTCTATTAAGGAAAGGAAATAATGAACTAACAGACGATCTAAAAGAAATATCTGAAACAATGAGAACCCAGTATGAATCGGTCTTCAGTACCCGAAAAAGTGACAAAGCGATACCTGACATAGATGCATTCTTCGAAGAGAAATTGCAAGGAGAATGTACAACAGACTCTGATTTTACCCCAGAAGATGTAGCGAGACCTATAGGCAGGAACAGAGCAAGAGTGTCACGGGCCCCGGGGCAAAACTTATTTACGGGCCCCCTAACAAAATTTGTATTATACATTTATATTGCTTTTTTTTGCATTATTTATTTAGCATATATTTAAGAATTATGATACTACTTGTATGCATGGAGGCATAGAAGGCAAAACATTATGCAAAATATTGAGCTTTGAAAAGGATACCGTGAAATAAAAGTTTACTTACGACAACATCAGAACTTGACTTTTCTTGCCTTTCTTTCAGCAAATTCATTAATTAAATCCTCCAAGTTAATATTTCTAGCTTTCTTGTTTTCAATTGATATAACTGAGAGTCCACTTAATCTTTTTTCATTCATAGAATTTCGAAGATAGTTTTTTATTAGTTTAAGTTTTGAAAACGATCTCTCTGCACTTGAAACTGTCACAGGAATTGTGAGGAACAATGTTATGGCAGTCACAACTTCGGGAAAACTTGAGCACAAAGTACTGTTGTCTTTAATTAAAAACTAATATAGCTCATGGATTGTCGTCATTTTTTCAATGTCTGTTTTTAAACACATTCGAAAAGAGAGTAATTGACTGAGAAATCCAGAGGAAATATCATTTTTATATTTATTTACTAGCTTTGTTGTTCTCTCAAATAACTTCTCATGACTTGTTGAAACGACCCGGGCCCCGGAGTACTGCCCAGCCTGCCCCTAGCTAGCTCCGCCCCTGCCTATAGGACAAATGAAATCACAGTCAGCTGCAGGTCCGGACAAATGGAACGCACTATTAATTAAAAACTGTAAAAATGAAATATCTACACCTTTATACTGGATATAGAGAAGATCCCTGGACACTGGAGAAATATCGGGCATTTTGAAAAGAGCAAACATTGTCCCTATATATAAAGGAGGGGATAGATCTCAAGCAAAGAACTATAGACCAGTGTCTTTGACGTCCCACCTCACCAAAATATTTGAAAGAATAGTCAGAGAAAATCTATGACTTCTTGGAGACACTGGAAAGATTCAACGAAAATCAGCACGGATTCCGATCAGGAAGATCATGCCTATCACAACTTATAGGCCATTATAATAATATCCTAGATGCACCTGAAAGCAATGAAAACTATGATCTCATGTACACGGATTTTGCTAAAGCTTTCGACAAATGCGATCATGGTATAATAGCACATAAAATGAAACATATGGGAATAACAGGCAACGTGGGAAAATGGATCTACAACTTCCTCAGAAAATGACTACAGGTCGTCAAAATTCAAGGTGTATCATCAGAATCAGAAGTACGCAGCTCAGTACCACAAGGTACAGTACAGACATAGACAGTGGAGTAAACAATAACAGTATAGTAACATCCTTTGCGGACGATACAAAGATCAGCAGAAAAATCAGCAATGCAAATGAAGTGGAGGCTTTCCAGAGGGACACGAACAAAATATACAAATGGTCAGAAGACAACAATATGACATTTAACACCGAGAAATTTCAGCTCTTGAGATATGGTAGAAATAAGGAACTTAAACAGACTGCATATTATGCTCCAGATAGACAGGGAATTCAGAGAAGCACGAAAGCAGTCGACTTGGGGGTAATAATGACCGAGGATGCCAAATTCGAGACAAAATCAGATAGCACTAAACAAAGCAAAAAGAGTTGCGGGACAGGTACTAAGAACGTTTAAAAGGAGGGACAAGACAGTAATGATTCCCCTACTGAGAACACTGATCATACCAAAACTTAAATACTGCTCAGTTTTGACATCCCCATATAAAGAGGAAGAAATTAATAAACTAGAAGAAACGCAGAGTCATTTCACAGCCAAGATTGATGGCTGCAAAGAACTCAACTACTGGGAAAGACTACGTAAACTAAATCTGTACTCCTTGGAAAGAAGAGAGAGGTACACCATAATCTACACATGGAAAATCGAAAAACTGGTACCAAACCTAAAACTAAACCCAATTACCATTCAAACAACAGTGGAAAATAGGAAATGCAGAATGTGTAGTGTTCTCAAATTAAAGGCCCGACGAGGGACCTCTTCAACACTGAAGGAAAATAGCTTGGTTGTCAGGGGGGCCAAGACTTTTTAACCAGCTTCCAAAAGACCTCAGAAACGTTACAGGGGTCAAAGTTGAAGTCTTCAAGAGAAGACTAGATGCCTGGCTCAGGACGGTACCAGATGAACCGGGTGCACCTGGCTATGTGCGGTGGAGAGCGCAAGAAAGCAACTCACTCTTCCACCAAACCAGGCCTAGAGGCGGGGCCACCAGCTTGACCTTCGTGTGAAGAGAGAGCAACACACGGAACCCTAACGAGGTTAACGAGATATTAATTTCCTAATTAATAACATTATTTGCTCTGAAAAGATCATGGTGACCCTCAAGCAATCATAATCATTAACAACTTAACTAATTATTATTATTATTATTATTATTATTATATTGCCAACGTTGACGACGATAAACTGGCAACAATAAATTCTTCCATTATAAATATATATGTATATTATTCGACTACTATGATGCAGTCATTTTATAATATACTGTAAGGTAAATCATCATAAATTGCAGATCTTAAATGTTCTCATAAATGACATTTTCTTAGAATTTAACAAGGATTTGGTAACATCCGTGTCCCATATCCCTGAAGGAAGTAGGGTATAGAGACCCGAGCCTGGGCTACCTTAGCCCGAGTCACTGAAGGGGGCAGCCATCCCGCCGCTTAGTTATGACGCAAGATACAGAAAATTCAACCGGCCAGCTATAGGCACCACTTGGGGTTTGAACCCACAACTCAGTGGAGTCTCAGCACTGCCGGGTGGCACCCTAACCGATCGAGATACGAGACACTCTGACAAGAATTTGAATCTACTATTTAATCGTCAACCATTTATTTTGAAGTTAAATCAAATAAGTAGAATTTCGAACACTTCAACATCAACTAATCTAATGATTAATTCAATAAATGGTTTTGAAGATTTCCACAGTTCATGCTGCCTCTTAATCTTATAATATACTTATAGTATTGTCAGTGGCGGATTATCATTGAGGCAATTGAGCCTGAAGCCTCAGGCTCCCATGCTTGAGGGGCCCCCAATCAACCGAGTTTCGATGATATAATTCGAGATTTCGCAAACTTCTTTGATTAAATATGACAGAGTACACACACTGACAAATTTCCTGTTTTATTTTATGTTTTATAGGCCCTAAAGTAAAGTTTGTTTAATACTGTTTTGTTTTAGCAAACGGCAAAATACACTGTGTTAAGGTTCTTTTAAATTTGTTTTTCAATTAGCCTAAGCACCGTACATATAATTCATGTAAATATACTATTAGGCGAGCGACCAGACCCCGATTTAAACAATTTTAATTCCCCCCTTGTACAGAAAGTTGTAATATGTTTTTTATTAGTCCTTAGTGTTCAGTGAACACATTTTTAAGTGTTGTCCTCAGTGTTTGATGTGCGGTTGCTATGGAAACGCCAATATAAACAAACACCTAGAAAATACCTGAAACTTTATCCAGATGATAATTTGTTTTAGTTTCGAACTGAAATACTGTTAACTAATCAACCTATACTGTTTATTATAAGTGTTTACTATCTAGATACACAATTGAATTATCACATTATAGTAAAACGTAATACAATCATGTATTGTTATCGGTTAGGCTCAGTTTTAAATTTACTTCCTCCTTTTATTATCACAATATTAGAATAAGACAAATGTGTGCTGTGACAAATATTGTGCAAATGTATGGTATTGTTGAAAACCACAGTTTAATTATTGTTGTTTTTATTTCAGACGATCATCTATATCAAGCATGGCAGAACCTGACTCAAGGCCATTAAAATTTGTACAGACGAAGAAACAGAGGCTGTCAACAAATTGGGAGAAATACGTTATATGTCAGCAGAGTCGCAAAGAAAAACTGGTTGTACCCACAAAAGTGGGTATTGAGACATTATTGTCAACATCATTGTTACGGCAGGATGACATTTTAAAAAGACTTGAATCTGAGTTTGATGACCTTACAAAATTACATAATATGTCTGTTACATATCATCGCAGCTGTTATCAATCATTTATAAGTAAGAAAAACATTTCTCATGTTAGTACAAAATGTAGCACGCATGATTCTGCATCATGTGGTACTGAAAAACAAAGTGTTCGCACACGAGCTCAAACATCCAAGCTTACAGATTTTTTAATGTGTTTAATATGTAACGCACGAAATAGGGACAGCATACATAAGGTACAAACAACTACGTGTCAGAGTAACCTCTGTCAAGCAGCATAAGCTCGGAAGGAGATTTCTATGTATGCCAAAATTGAAGGAGAAGACCTCATTGCAGCTGATGCTGTTTACCACAAATCCTGCATGGCAAGCAGAGCTGGGCACTTCCGCAAACACTTCCGCAAACCGCAAATTCCGCAATTGCGGAAGTATGTTTTTCGTTTGCGGATTTGCGTTTGCGGCAAAGTCATCGCAAATTAGTGAATTTGTGTTGCGGAACTAAGACCGCAAACGCAAATCTTTCCGCAAATTTCCCACGTGCAGGAGGTGTTTTTGTTCAATATAATATATCAATATATGTAGTATTTTTATTTCTTCTACAATAGTGATTTATTGTAATAAATTATTTAGCCTTGTTTTTAATAAAAACAAGGCTAAAACATTAAACATTAAAAAGATATAAAAACTTTTTATACCTCTTTAATGTTTTGGATACTTTTTATAGTTAAAATTGCGATTGCGGAATTTGCGGTTTGCGGAAGTGTTTGTGGAAGTGCCCAGCACTGTAAAAATTGGAAATATGGTTTGCGTTTGCGGATTTGTGTTTGCGGCACCAAAAATGGCAAGCAGTTTGCGGATTTGCGGTTGCGGAAGGTAAGGTTTGAGTTTGCGGATTTGCGATTGCGGAAGTGATTTTGAGTTTGCGGTGCCCAGCTCTGATGGCAAGCTATACAAGCATAACATCAGTGCTTCAAGGAAAATGGAAGAAGGAGAGAACATATATGAGAAGGCATTTATAGCACTAATAGGTGAAATAGATGTTAATCCACAACAAGGAAAAGCTTATAAGTTGAAAGCCCTGCTAGACAAATTCCAACAGCTATTACCTGACCACATTGATACCCAAGCACACCGTGAAGAAAAACTTCAGCGCCGTCTCATGAATCATTATGGTGATAACATTGTTATTTATGCCCAGCGAAGACAGTCCAAGAGGCCCGACTCACTCCAAGTCAAGCATTGTTGTCAGTAGCAGTGTCAGCTTAGGAGATGCTATCAGAGCCTTTGCTCAACAGAAGGAAGATTTCAACTCTAATGAGATGACACTTGGTTCTGCTGAAGAACACTCAAATGTTCCAGTGAATTCAGAAAGCTTACTTCATTCTGCCATTGGTATGCTTAGACAAGAAATAGCAAAAATTGAAAAGCCAACTGAGTACTACACAGCTGCTGAAATCGGCCACTGAAAACATCTGAAGAATTTGTTCCAGCACTTTTAAAGAAGGCGTTTCTCCGGTCGCTGAGCAAAGAGGCATTTGAATCGTGTGATTCAAATTAGCAGCCAGCAGAAAAATGACAACGTAGAGTCCTAGCTCTTGCAGAAAGTGTTATTCATAGCAGCGACAGCAATTTTATAACCCCCTTCATCTAGGACTTGCGGCGCAACTCCATCATGATCATGGAAAACGAAATATAATAGACACTCTCCATGTCCATGGTTTCACATGTTTAGGTTTTGCAATTAAATGTAATTATAAACATATATTACTGCGTAAATGCCCAGTAATATAAAAATAATGAAGGCTCAAATGAATGCATCAAAAGTAATTTTGAATATTCATCACAGTGTGTGATTTTTTTCAAAAATGGAGATTCTGTCTTACATCTTTATTGTGAATGAAATATATGTTCAGAAGTACGCTGGTCTGATTTAGGTCAGCTCACATTTACATGAGGAGGTGCGAGCATTATTAATCTTTAAAAATTAATTTAAGGCATAATTGCTTATGGATTACATTATAAATAGTTGTTATATTATACACTCTTATCAGTGTTAAATAAAACAGTTTGGTGCTGGTTAAGTATGCGGTCTACCTACGATTCGGCGGTCTACCTTTTAATTATAGCTTCCTATATTGTTTACTAATTGTTTGTTTACATCCCATTGTCAATCGCCCTTGACGATTGGTTAGGTTTAGTCATGATATTTTCGTTAGTTTTAATGAAAATATCATGATTAAACCTAACCAATCGTAGGTAGACCGCACACTTAACCAGCACCAATAGTTTAACAGAGAAGAACAGATTAAACATAAATGATAAGTGTATAATAAAGTTTGCTTACTTACAAATTTAAGTCTGAATTAACATACCTGATTTAAATATGGAAATGTCTGATGTGCTGTTGAATAGTGTTGATAAATTTAGAAATATACGAGTAAGTTTTTCCGATATTTTGTAAAATATATTTACTCTTTCACAAATAAAACTCTGAATCGTATTTTTGTTTTTCAATTATTTTCAGTCATATGTACTGTAAGTCCTAATGCAACATTATATCTAATGTTAAAATTATTCAGAAGTAAATCGCAGGCAAAGCGTAGGTAGCCTTGAAGGTGTTTTATACTGTATATAGGTTTAATCAGTACCAACGAACACTTCGGTAAATCTGTCCGTACAAATTTACCTCTTGGCAAACCACCTAATTCTTTCATACGCAACCATGCACACAATAATAACCACCCAATTTCACAGTAGTTTTATCGTATTTGCTGCTGGAGGCTCTGACCTTAAATTGAAAATTATGAAATCTTTGTTTATTTATAAATTAAAACCAGACCTCAGTTCTGACGAATCATCGGTAGATCTGCTATGTTTTATTTAAGGTATTTATTTGTTTATTTCATCTATTTACCTTCTATTTTTAATGCTTTTACATTTTTCTTAGCTACCTTTTTATAATTTTAACTATTTTAAATTGTTATTAATTAACTTACATTTGTATTTTGTATCTGTATGTGAATTGGGGTTTTATTATTTTAGCCCTGAGGAAGGAATTAGTGCATTCCGAAACGTTGGTACTGATTAAACCTTGAAGGATGTTTATTTTTTCTCTGGTGTTCCTGTTCATTTTATATACCGGGTGTCCCATTCGAAATGAAACAACTTTGAAACTCTGTAATTCCTAAAGTATTAATGTGAGAATATTGAAACTTTGCCAGTTACTGCACCATATGCATAAGTTTTTGTCATAATGTTTTTTGTTTGTTTCAGATTGAATTATGTTTACCCCACAAGAAAAATCGAAATGTGTGTTATGGATGGCTGAGTTGAAGTCCCCTACTCTGGTGCAACGGCGATTCCGTACAACTTTCACGAGGAACCACCCACCAGAAGAGACCTATATGTATGGACCAAGAAATATGAGGAGACTGGCAGTGTTCTAAAGGAACACTCTGGAGGGCGAACAAGATCGGAAGATGATGATGAACGAATACGCGGCGCCTTTGGTAGTAGCCCGAGAAAGTCCATCCGTCGTGCCAGTGTCGAACTGCAGATTCCTCGTTCAACTGTAACCCCTGAGATGCTAGGCAACGTGTGGAGGGAAATTGAGTAACGTTGCGACTTGGTCCGTGCTACAAATGGTGCACATATTGAATGCATACAATAAAGAACTCTAATGTGTCTAAATGTTATAATTCACATATATCGTATGAAACTTTATGACACTGACTATTTACTGTGTGAATATTTCATTGTTTGCATCATTCAATAAAAAATTATAAGGTTTCAAAGTTGTTTCATTTCGAATGGGACACGCGGTGTATATATATTATATATATATATATATATAATCATGCGGGTTGCTTCTACAGAGCTTCAATTTAATATTTAGGAGAAATCCAATGACAAGGAGAAATGTAAATGCCATGAAAAGTCTTCTTTAATGCAACGTTTCGAGCAATACGCTCATCTTCAGGCTGTTTAATAACAATGTGAAATTAAAATCAATATTGAATGAAAAACAAAACAGAAAATTTCTATAACCTATTCATGAAGACAAATTTTAAAGACTGAGAAAAGAGGGTTAAATTCTAAGTTATACAGATTTACATATAAAAATTAAGAAGCTATTTTTAAATACATATAGTAAATGTGAAATTAATACACTGGAAAAATTAACAATAGTACACTGGAATAATGAAACTAACTACCTTACACTGCAGTTTCCGAGGCTAACTGAATTGAGCCGAGGCAATACGGGAAAACAAAAGATGGCGAGGGCGATTGGGGAAGGGGGGATTATAAGGAATTGGGGAAGGAGGAGGGATCATAGCAAATTGAGGGGGACGGCGGATGAGTCAACATTTAGACTCGGGGACAATGTTTTGATGAAAAGCGATTCCAAAATTCTTAGTGAGTTGGGACAAGTATTACAACCAAGAATTTTAAAATTGTCTAAAGTGACATCAATTTTACATTCTATGCTGTGTTCGCGAATCCTCGAAACCTCTTTAGTTTTTAAAATTTTACCTGTTCGGCCACTTATTCCCATATGCGAATAAAATCTAGCCCTGAGAGAGCGAACAGTGCTGCCAATGTAATTCCCAAGGAGACACCTAGGGCAGGTAAATAAATATACAACACCGCTACGCAACGAGTCAGGGGTTCGATCCTTCGCTGAGAAAAAGCTACCTAAAGACGTTTTATTAATAAATATGATGCGGAAATCAGTATGATAAAAAAATTTCCTTAACAATTTTGTAAATTTAAGCTTAAATTCCTTATTCAAAGGACCCATTTCAGGTACCAAGAAATATTTTATATCCTTCGGCACTGTAATACATGGAAGTTGAGGGCTATAAACACTATTTAAGAAGGATCTAATTAGTTTGTCTACATATTGAACAGGAAAACTATTATTAGTAAAGTATGATTTTTATCATACTGATTTCCGCATCATATTTATTAATAAAACGTCTTTAGGTAGCTTTTTCTCAGCGAAGGATCGAACCCCTGACTCGTTGCGTAGCGGTGTTGTATATTTATTTACCTGCCCTAGGTGTCTCCTTGGGAATTACATTGGCAGCACTGTTCGCTCTCTCAGGGCTAGATTTTATTCGCATATGGGAATAAGTGGCCGAACAGGTAAAATTTTAAAAACTAAAGAGGTTTCGAGGATTCGCGAACACAGCATAGAATGTAAAATTGATGTCACTTTAGACAATTTTAAAATTCTTGGTTGTAATACTTGTCCCAACTCACTAAGAATTTTGGAATCGCTTTTCATCAAAACATTGTCCCCGAGTCTAAATGTTGACTCATCCGCCGTCCCCCTCAATTTGCTATGATCCCTCCTCCTTCCCCAATTCCTTATAATCCCCCCTTCCCCAATCGCCCTCGCCATCTTTTGTTTTCCCGTATTGCCTCGGCTCAATTCAGTTAGCCTCGGAAACTGCAGTGTAAGGTAGTTAGTTTCATTATTCCAGTGTACTATTGTTAATTTTTCCAGTGTATTAATTTCACATTTACTATATGTATTTAAAAATAGCTTCTTAATTTTTATATGTAAATCTGTATAACTTAGAATTTAACCCTCTTTTCTCAGTCTTTAAAATTTGTCTTCATGAATAGGTTATAGAAATTTTCTGTTTTGTTTTTCATTCAATATTGATTTTAATTTCACATTGTTATTAAACAGCCTGAAGATGAGCGTATTGCTCGAAACGTTGCATTAAAGAAGACTTTTCATGGCATTTACATTTCTCCTTGTCATTGGATTTCTCCTAAATATTATATATATATATAATATATATATATATATATATATATATATATATATATATATATTATAAATTCCTTTATTATGTATTTTGTTTTAATGATTAGTTAACGTATTTTTAAACATTGTTTGTGCTGTGTATGATTGTTAAGTTTCTCATTTACTTCTTTGTCTTTCAATTTTCCTTCGAAAATAGTTTATTTGTGACGGGAAAGTTAAAAAATACGGCAGCGATTACACGTAAGTTACGTCAGAGTTTCTGACAAAAATACAAAATTGTTATGAAGGTATTGCGCTTAACAGCGATTAGAGCGCATCACTACCAACCTCGAAACACTTGTTTTCCACATCTAATACTGAAAATCCTACGGAGAAATTAACGTTATTAATAAAAAAAACAATATATATATATATATAATTTGTGGATATTTTATATATATATATATATTAACGTAAAGAACGACGCTTGTATAGGAGAATATTCCGCGCAAGATGAGCAGAGAGAACGAAACAAATGAAAAGCGTCGTTCTTTACGTTAATTATACTGCGTGTTTGCAGTTAAAAAAAAAAAAAATATATATATATATATATATATATATATATATACAGAGAGAGAGAGAGAGAGAGAGAGAGAGAGAGACTTTACATCAGGAAATTGATCACGTGTCGGTATTCCTATATTCTTTACTATAACAAATCAAAACTTAAGAAATTACAGCTTTGTTGATGTAGGGCACACAGTGGTTTTGAAAACAAATCATTATCATCAATTAGCAAAATATTTACTAAATGTTAAACATTAACTTTTCGGGAATTGTAGCGACGGACCTTACAATAATTTAAGTTTAATTTAAATAATATTTTATTTTCCATTCACAAAACTATTTTTATAAGCAGACGCGAAGTAATATTTCAATACATCATTTCGTAAATAACTTCTTGCATGAAAAACGTGAAGGTGTTTTGATTGATATCTCAGAGCCATAGAAATGTGGAGCTTTTCGTATGGCTAAAATAATTTCAGCACTACACACCACGAGTGTATTTTATATATGAACTAATTTAATAGAAAGGACGAAGCCCAAATTAAAGAATAAATTCTGGGTGAAAATGGAAAATAATTAGTAAAATTTTTATTATTAAAACCTACCGAAGCTTTGCCGAAAGGTATAATCTTTAATTCTAAAATGGAGCTGAGCGTGTCCCAAGTCGGTTCTATTTGATGAAGGAAAAACCTCTTGGTGTCGGGGCACAGTGATGATATGTAAACTTCCAAGGCCACTGGACATCTTTCCGGTTTCCATATCTGGGATATTATCAAAATTATAAATTAATTAATACAGTTTATAAATTGTAATGCGGGGCAGGAGCGTTGCTTAGTCATTTTATCGCGACATTGCTTGATGGTAGATCAGCGGAATTAAACGACACGAGTTCTAAGCAGTAGTTTGATGAGTGACTGACTTCCGTGTTCAGAAGATGTAGCTTTCACGTTAAGCTATAAGTCCCCGTCTCATATGACCCTGGCTGTTAGTACAGTAGATAAATCATGCATTTATCAGCAGTATATATATATACACACACTTGTATGTTGCAGTAAAAACCCGAAATCCACCAAAACCAATTTTTACTAGTCAAAACTAGAAGCCACGAAGGTCGTTCGCTGATACTAGTATTGCCTAGTGAAAACTAGTTCCACCTAAGGCTGTCGGGGAAAACCCGAAATATACGGCTACACGGATTACTAAATCGACTTTTAACCTACTTTTAACTAATTGAATATCCCGTTAGGTTAAATGAATGCCCGGTTAGGTCAACTGTACACCTTTGACGATTGGTTAGGTTAAGTCGTGATATTTTCGTTAAAACTAACGAAAATATTACGACTTAACGACTTATCACGACTATTTTCGTTAGTTTTAACGAAAATATCTCGACTTAACCAATTCTCAAGGGTGTACAGTTGACCTAACCGGGCATTCAATTAGTTAAAAGTAGGGTTAGTAAACTGTGAGAGCCGTATATTTCAGGTGGAACTAGTTTTGACTAGGCAATACTAGTTTTAGTGAACGACCTTCGTGGCTTCTAGTTTTAACTAGTGAAAATTAGTTTTGACAGATTTCGGATTCTTACTACAACACATATATACATTTTTATGTAAACGGATCAAGAGGTATTGGGCACCAAAATTTCTGTGATCCAAATTGATCCAGTTTTGAGTGAAAATGTTAGTTCTAATCTAGCAATTATATTTATCGAAAAACTCCATTTGGCATTTATTTATTTTTACCACAAAAATTGGAACAAAATCAAAAAGCTATGGAAATCAAGAGTGCGGAACCATGATATTCAAATATCCAACAGATTTAATTGAAACTTGCAATATATATATATATATACATATATATATATACACACACACATATATATATATATATATATATATATATATATATATATATACATATACATATACATATATATATACATATACATATATATTTACATATACATATACATATGCCCCAAGGGGGCACCTCCCGCATGCCGTACATTATATACATTTAAACTGCAAACACGCAGTATAATTAACGTAAAGAACGACGCTTGAATAGGAGAATATGCCGCGCAAGATGAGAGCGAGAGAACGAAACAAATGAAAAAATGAGGTAACCACCCGGGAATCGAACCCGGCATGCGGGAGGTGCCCCCTTGGGGCATTGGTTTCTGCGCGTATGTAGAGGAATTACGGCATTTGATTGAGTGAGGCCCGTGGTGTAATGGTTATCATATCTGACCGGCAATCGGAAGATCCCGGGTTCGATTCCCGGGTGGTTACCTCATTTTTTCATTTGTTTCGTTCTCTCGCTCTCATCTTGCGCGGAATATTCTCCTATTCAAGCGTCGTTCTTTACGTTAATTATACTGCGTGTTTGCAGTTTAAATGTGTGTGTATATATATATATATATATATATATATATATATATATACATATATATAAAGAATTTGCAGTAAATTCATTATTTCGGAAGAAAGTAGTGTGTGAGAAAATGGAAAATGACCGCATGGTTTTGAAAATTTCAAGTTTAAAGCAATATTTCTGTAAAACACAAACTTTATCTGAGAAAATTTAAATTGATTGTTTTAGAATATTATTTGAAGATGGTCATAACGAAGTTTTATGTTCTTACCTTCAAAGGTGAAGGGTGGGTGGGGAGGGATTAAGTTGAGTTGGAACAACCCCAAAACGTTCATAACATCACAACTATTACACCAGTTGTTATGAAATTTTGTACGAGTACACGGCAAATATAAGTGAATGAAAAATATAAAAAACTGGTGACAATATCATGAGAATCAGTTGATAAATAGAAAGTTGTCCAAAAAGGTTCATTTCCACTTAAATAAAGTCTTGATAAAACACAAAATAACGATAATAAAGAATGACAATTAATGAACGTCAGATTTTTTTATATCAAGCAAATTGTAAACGTTTATTTCTAAAGAATAAAGTAATTCCTTACCTCTGAACTGAGTGGATCATAAAAGGAGTTGCAAATTATTTGCTGGAGTTCGTGTTTGGACTTCTTCAGTTCTTGTTTATTATAAAACTTAAAAAGAAAAAAAATTCTTATGAAATGATTCTTGTATCGTTGTTTCAGTGAGGTTAAGGGACATTCGATCTACTGACTCTATTCATTAGTTGGATAGGTGGCCGTTTTTTGTTCGGATGATGTAGCGACCCGTGGTTTAGATTCCGTGTAAAACTGTAGGTCCCCTCCGTCACATGAACTTTGCTGTCATGAAGGAGGTTAAACTATCCCAAACATTATTATTATTATTATTATTATTATTATTATTATTAATGCTGCTTTTTGGTCGTTCTAACTTTTATGCAATAATTTACAGTTACTCGGACTTATTTTGACGACACTTTCTTCGCCCCTTAAAAAGCAAAGTAGAATTTGAGATGAGGGCACAAATAAGTATTATGTCTTAAATGGTTTCAGGTTAAGACACTTAAGGCATGAGTATGGTGCATTGAGAAAACTGATAGGTTATATGAAAAAGTGTGGTTGCGATTACCGGGTGTTTTTAGTAGAGTTACCGGGAATAAATTTAGCGTTAATAACAATGATTGTACAATGATTGCGAGTTGTCACGGTTTACTTGTAGTAACTATTTTTTTTTTAGGGGGTAGTTATTCTCTCTTTAAAAAAGTGACAAAAGGATCTCCAATCTAAGGCATAGTAATTATCAAAATTTACTGCTACGTCTTAATTAAGGCATGAAAAGCTTTGCCGTAAAGTGTAACACCATCTTTGAGATCTTACTTTCATTCGAAAAGCAGTAAAATCAAACGCATCACCTGATTATATTGTATCATATTACATGCATGAATGATGATAATAATGTTTGAGGTTAAAGAAGTCTAATCATTATTATTATTATTATTATTATTATTATTATTATTATTATTATTTATACGATGATTCCACCCATCAATCAAGTTCAAATGTTCATCAATCAAGTTCAAATGTTCATCGCAAGACCTATTTCTCACTTTCCTTAATGGTTAAATAGTCTCAAACTGATACACGTTTGTTATTGTCATTACTTGTAATTCAAACCTAAGAGAGTTTATACTCCATCACCATCCTCTCCTCGTTACCATCCTATGACTCGACAACCAGTAAACAAATTACCCTTGCTGAAGTAAGGATTTCCTGGCACTTTAAATGACATAGTAGAGGGAAGTACTGGAATGTTATGTTTCATTGCAGCTTTACGTTCATTTCGTTTTGTCAGGAATTTAGAAGACCGCAATAGATTCTTCGTCCAGATAATGAACAAATTCTGCTAAAAAGACTGACAGGAAAGTCGACACTATCGAAGCAAAATCTGGTGATTTATGAATGATTTACTGTGCCTCAAAAAAAGAATAAAGAATCCGTTCCAATTTGAGTTCCAAACTTAAGACATAAACAAGGCACAGAATCTGAGCCATCCGATCATGATGGTGATACCTCAGACGCAACATGTATGAAAACCACATTGAAGGAGCTGGTAAATAAATTATATTTTGCGACGAAATCCGCGATTCAATCCCTTAAAGAAGTGGGACGCGACAAACGGAATACAACAGTACTCTCGATAATCGCAAAGATTGTGCTAGTGATTTCGATTCCAGTATCTTTATCAGAAGGTGAAATACACTATAAAGATTCCAGTCTTCTACACATTATTGCAATTCAGAAAAACTAAATGCATCCTGAAACTTCTGAAGCTATTATATAGCACTGAAAAGTTACTAGATTAAAATCGTTAGCTAAATTATTTATCAAGCATTTTATTGAACTTAAATTAAACATTCAGTTCGTTCAAATGTGTATAAAATAAAGTTCGTCAATGAAGAAAAGAATGAAAATAAGACGAGAAAATGGGTCACTCTGGGTTATTCTAGAAACATTTCGGCCAAAGGTCAGGATTATGCAGTCGTTTGCATCTCTGCTTTAGTCCCGATGCAGGCTTGATAAAGGGAAGGCAGCTTTGAGGCTTTCCCAAAACAAATGCCGAAAACCACTCCAGGTCCAAGCAAACACCGCGATGAGGCATTTCGCACTGTTTGTAGGAGTATTTTACAAAAGTTAGGCCGTGCTCAACGATCTATTTATAACTAGTTATATCGTAAGTTTTTGGTGGAGACCCCGTCGGTGAAAGGTTGGGGGAAGATATGCTGAACTTCCTGAAATTGATAAATTTGTTCTTTCGCGGCACCCAGATTTTTCGTTCCCCATCATTCAACATCATCATGTTCTCCTAACATCACGTAACTTCAAACTTAGCCAATACATTTTCCTTATGAACGTAATGAGCTGTAAATGTTTTTGTTTTATTTGAAATTTGCATATCTTCAGTAAGTTTTGAATTTTCAATTACACTTATTTACGTCGACATTTTTATGAAAGCACCTGCGGAATCCCGGTTCGGAAACACTGTCAGTCACAGATGAATGATATCAAACTATTATTAGAATTGAGGATAAACAACTAATAAAAAATTAAAACCTTAAAAACACTTCAAAATTTTTGAAGTAAAACATTCAACTTTAGGTAATGAAAACATTTAGCAGTAAAGATAATGAAACACAAACATCACAAAGAAAATATGGATGAAATATAGAAATAAACAACAATACAAAGATATTAGAAGCTCATTTTTGGATCCTTATCTAAAGACTTACCCCGTTGATTAAGACGGTTGGTACACTGTGAAAGGAGGGTCGAAGTGCCTTTGTTTGATGGATATTTTGTTTGAGTTGAGAGATACTTTCAGAACCTCTAAAACAGTTGGAAATTTTGTCCCATGACATCGCGTGATTTTGAGCACACTGCGTATGAAATTTATAAGTAATATTTAATTAAGTTTAAATTAATTATAGTACGATAAAGCAACATTAATTTACGCATAATGTAGACATTTTACCTAAGTAGAAAATGAATTAAATTTTCAGGTTACCTCTTTGCTCGTAATTAATGAATCATTCGATCTGAGGCTGCATTCGAGAAACATCATCTGGGCTTCAATATCGAAATGTTTGGATACGCAAGAGAACACTATATCCGCCGCACAATGACTATCTTTGCGACAGCTTTCTTCAAAGTCATCATCGTCGTGAAGAAATTCCTTCAAAAAAGTTACGGCTAATTTTGCGAATTTAGTGCGTATTCTAAAGTCGGTCGCAGACGGGATCGTCTTACGACTCACGACTCACGACTTTGGTCGTGACGATTCGAGTCGCGTGTGATTTTACATTGACAGAATGGGATTCTTGGAGCGACCGCGACGCGATTCTGAAATGCGATTCGCGCCGCGGTCGCTGCAGTGTGCGGGGTTCCCATTCCCTCGATGTAAAATCACCCGCGACTCGAGTCGTCAGTCGTCAGTCGCAAGACGATCCTGTGTGCCGCCAGCCTAAATCTTTATTAGATAGAATGGTGCTTGTGCGACAATAATAGATACAAATTCTTCGCAAGTATGTTTTTTTTTTACGTAGGAAGGAGGGGCCAAGGGCAAACGCCCCTTCCACAGAAGAAGAAAGCCAAAATTAAGGTCCGAGGTTTTCGAGATGCCTAGACACTCTGCATTTGAAAGATGGAAGGTCACAGACAGGAGGAAAGATGGATTGAGGAAGATTGTTCCAGAGTTGACTGGTTGAGTAGATGAAAGACTGAAAATACCGATTAACTCTTGCATTAGATAGTTGGACAGAAAAGGAATGAGAAAGTGTAGAAAGTCTGGTACTGCGTGCTCTCCTTAAGGGAGGAGGCACGCAGCTAGAGAGTTCAAAAGAGCAATATCTGTTACGATAGCGATAGTAAAGAGAGCGTGAGGCAACATTGCGGCGAAGAGAGAGAGATTGAAGACAATCAGTAAGAGGCGGGGAATTGATGAGACGAAAAGCCTGTATGGGTTGTATGGGTTGAACCACCCCACACATGAGAAACATACTCCATACAGGGGCGAACAAGACCCCTGTACAGAGACAGCAACTGAGTGGGGGTGAAGAAACCGCGGAGGCGGTACAGCACACCTAACCTCTTAGAAGCTGTTTTAGAAAGAGAGTATATGTGATCTTTCCAGGAAAGATCACGAGAAAAGGAAACGCCAAGAATGTTAAGAGAAGAAGAAGGATTGAGTTTTGTGTTGTTGAAGGTAAGGGGATAGTCGTGTGGAAGACTGTGACAGATGGAGGAACTGAGGTTTTGAGGCACTGAAACATTGAAAGCCACAAGGTTTTCTCTGCCCCAATCAGCTATACAGTAGCAGAAGGATCAGAGGTCAGGTGTCCCATAGCCATCCTACGCGAATCATGAAGTGACTGCTGTGAGGAACGCTTTGGGAAGCGGGTGGAGAAGTGAAGAGTGGAATCATCGGCATAGGATTGAATAGGACAGGACGTGTGAATTAAAAGATCATTAATAAATAAAAGGAAAAGAGTGGATGACAGGACAGAACCCTGAGGAACACCACTGTTAATAGCTTTAGGAGAAGAACAGTTGTCATCTTCAACTGCAGTTATAGATCGGTCAGAAAGGAAATTAGAGATGAAGGCACAAATAGAAGGATAGAAACTGAAGGAGGGCAGTTTCGAAATTAAAGCTTACATCTGAAACATACCATTTTTAGGTAAAATATTTATGTTTTGGTTACAGCACTGTAAATTCTGATGATATTTATGATGCAAATGGAGTATCGCTAATTATCCATTCAGAGTTTAAAGTCACTTTTCTACGTCACATTTTTCCTTTCCCAACGTAACCTGATTCATAATCTGACGCATATCGACTGAAAGGATATGCAGAAAGCAAAGTTACTGATGATGAATGGTTGGTTAGTCGAGTGAGTCATAAAACATTAAATTTTTGGCTCTTTCATCTTTAGCAACTCCACACCTTGAATTCATTTAAGCTTCACCCTGAGTCCAGACTCACGCGATTCATCACCCCGTGCGGAAATATAAAACACACGCCGTGTGGTCACATCCAACCTTCAGTGATAACAATGGTTCGTGGGAATGGGTCATCAGTCCAGTGAAATTTTAATTCAAAGCAATAACTGCACGCCCCCAAAAAATCATCTCCACAATGCTCCCATTCATTCCTAACCCAAAAGCAAGAGAGATATAGCCGCGAATAAACTTATGTTATACGGAAGAAAGGTCATTGTTGTAAGTTATTACGATCATCATAACACGTAGCACCACTCATGGGAGTGCATTTATTACTAAGAATTTGGTTATGACTAAGCCACGATGGCGGTGGCCTTAAGCATGAACTCCTACGAAGGAGACCATCGCTATAATATATCCCATCACCACCCTAATTTGGACTTACATGAGCCTTTCCAAGAGGAATAAGTTTCAAATTAATAACATGATGATGTTTCTTCCAAACAGGGACAAGCTGACTGAGGAGAAAAGTTTTGGAATCTTCAGAGAAGGCAATGAAATACACCTCCATAAGCAGTTTACAACCTTTAGGAGTAAGAACCTAAAGAAATGCAAAGATTCTATTATTATTCTATTATTATTATCATAAAAATATTAAATCTCTCTATTTTATCAACTATTATATATATATTATATATATATATATATATATATATATATATATATATATATATATGCACGTACCATCTGTGAGAAGCTCGTGCACCACAATTTGAGAATTTGAGAAGCGCTGAATGTACTTTCTTTATTTATAATAACTTACCATTTCTTTTAATGCTCGGACTCAGGTAACTCTCAGATTTCACGCACACCTGATGTATGGGGTGAACAGTGGCTCCGTATGCCACTCATTTTTAACCTTGAGCCCGGTCTCAAATTGTCCTACGTCTATCGGGGTAAAATGTTGCGTCCTTTGTATTTATTACAATGCTTCTTATTTCTATAACAATACCATTGAAATATGAGAACTACCCAAAAAAGATATTTAAGCAAAGATAAAACAAGGATAAGAATACTTGCCTTCGATGTTTGTTTGAAGGGTTCTTGATAGGCCGCGCACACTTGGTCTTCCAAACTATTCAGAGATTTCTCAAGTTGTTTCGAATCAAAATACTGACAAAATAAAAACGTTAATACTTCAGCAGTCTATGAACAGTGTAGAGAAGAAATGGTAAATGTGAAGAAAATAAGCTTCCATTCAAGAATAAAATGAACATTTAAAGAATAAACATGGTTTACTTTTTGCGTATACTCGTATAACATGTAGGCGATATGGTCAATGAGCAAACACATACAATAAGTATCATGTGTCTTTTTCATGCGTTTCATGATGAGCTTGTTCAAGTTGCATCATCGATGCGATGAAATTCTGGTTGACGCTGTGGCCCACATTTTGTAAAAATTCAGTCAATATTTCCCTCAGATACAGATGTGGGAGGAGACCTTAGTTTCCTCAACTGGCGAGGATGCTCTAAGTCTAAGATGCTCCAAGTTCAATAAGATTCAGATCTAAGTTTGTCGGAGCTCGAGGAAATTTTTTTAACCCTTTTACTTCTTGTGAGACTTTGAATTTCCATTATATTTATACTCTTATTTTCACATGTGGAATAACTACAATTGGTTTCAAGGGTTTTAATGTAGCATATATAAAGGCTGCATTTCACTTTAAACTGTCATGTTTGCTGTCTAGTAGTATATTTTAAATATTTATTAAATTAGTAGATCAGAGAAATCAAAGCTGAAGGTGGACTGTGAACTTCAGAAAGATGCTGGTGACAATGATCAAATGCTTACTAGCTACACCTGCGGTGTGAAGTTCAAAGAGGAAATTAAATCAGTAGAAAAAGTACAAAAAAATTTCGAAATTCAGAAAGAATTGATAACACTGGTATGCATCAATTTTGCTGTCAAGGGTTTTGTAAGTGATTCTTATAGAGTTTTTCCTGCTGATTTCGAATCTGCAATCCGTTTTTCTCAATCAGCTCAGGTTATCCGGCTATGGCCTCATAAGTAAAATAGAATTTTTCGTGATTTTGTCAAAGCGGAATTGGAACAGTAACATCTATCATCACTTGTTTCACTTGTATAATATCTTTTTTTACTTTTCAGGCATATAGATAAAATATTTCATAATGAATAGAGCGTGTAAAAATGATCCCAATAGATTCTGCTACATATGTGGGACGGTTACCATGCCAAATAACCAGTCCCAAATCACTAAATTTGTGAAGACAATGTATAGAGCATACTTTGGAATTAAGCTAGGGGACCAGGACAAAAATTTCGCCCCTCATATGTGCTGCAAGACGTGCATTGAAAATTTGAGAAGATGGAGCAAAGGCAGAGCGAAATCTTTGCCTTTTGGAATTCCCATGATTTGGAGAGAAGGAAAGGATCACGTGACAGATTGCTATTTCTGCATGACAAACCTCCAAGGTGGGCTTATAAATTTATTTTTCTTAAATATTTTGAAATCCTCGTATGAAACTTGACATAATATTCACCATAATGTAATATTCACCATATATAGCATAATATTCACCATAATGGTAATCATACATTTACATATACATATTGTTATAGAAAATACATTTAGACATATATTGTTATACAAGTTACATTTACATATACAATGATTGTATATTTTCTTTCTTTTTCATTCATATTGTCCCCGAAGGGACAATATGAATGAAAAAGAAAGAAAATATACAGACTCCATCGACCTATTTCATATCTTACAGACCGCAGCCTTCCCTCACGAGCCGCCACTGTCTGAATGCTTCTTTTATTTCATATGCAAGTTTTATATCCATGTTTCTGTGTTTCTATTTTCAGGAGTTAACAAGAAGAATAAACACATTGTTGTATACCCTGACATTCCTTCTGCTATGAGACCTGTACCCCATGGTCCTGGAATTCCAATACCCGACCCACCTCAAACCCTGGACTTCGATGATTCTGATGATGAATCAATGACCAATGCCAATGACCAGTCCCAGTCGTATATACCTCAAACTACCGCTTCAAATGAGCCGAGGCCTCTCAACCAGGCCAAACTTAATGATCTTACCAGGGATTTAAGACTTTCCAAATTAGCTGCCGAGATCTTGGGCTCACGACTTCGAGAGGACAACTTGCTGGCTCCGGGAACAACATTCTCCTGGTATAGGAAACGAGAGGAAGAATTCCGCAAGTTTTTTGCAGTGCACGAAAATACCTCTTCCTCAGTGTACTGCTGCATTGTTGAGGGGCTAATCGAATCCTTGGGCCTGCCATATAACGCATCAGAATGGAGGCTATTTATAGACTCGTCTAAACGAAGTTTGAAAGCAATACTTCTCAACATTGGGAACAGGGTTGCATCAGTCCCTGTAGCACATTCCGTACAACTTACTGAGAGCTACGATAACATGAAAATTTTACTGGATGCTCTCGTATACGACCAACATAACTGGAGGATCTGTGGAGATTTGAAGGTAATACTAATATCATAAGTAAACTATTGCTATTGACTATGTTGTTTTTCCAAAGGTTATTTGAGAGCGTATAAGAACACTTAACTTCCCCACAGAAGTGATACAGTCCAATGCATAGATTTTTTTATCTGATAGAACAAATTCTCTAAATTCTTTAAATATTTTCATTTTTTTTCAGATTGTGGCATTTGTATTTGGAATGCAAGGGGGATACACGAAATACCCATGTTTTCTCTGCAAATGGGATAGCCGAGCGGATGAGAAGCACTATGCACAGCGTGAATGGGCATCCAGAGAGAATTTTGAACCTGGGTCGCATAATGTCGTTTCAGTGCCCCTTGTACCACCAACAAAAATTTTGCTCCCACCACTTCATATTAAGCTGGGCTTGATGAAAAATTTCATCAAATCAATGAATAAGGAGGGTTCAGCATTCCGATATCTCGAGAGTAAATTTCCTCATATATCTGATGCTAAACTAAATGCTGGGGTTTTTGATGGTCCTCAAATTCGAACTTTGATCAAGGATACTCAGTTCGAAAACGCAATGACTCCAACTGAGAAGAATGCCTGGCAGGCATTCAAATCAGTTGTCACTGATTTTCTTGGCAAGCGTAGAAGTCCAGAATACGAGTCCGTTGTCGAAAACTTGATGGAAGCTTTCAAAGCTCATGGGTCGCGCATGTCCATAAAAATGCACTTTTTGTGGTCCCACTTGGACTATTTTCCTGAAAATTGCGGGGATTATAGTGAGGAACAGGGTGAACGATTTCACCAAGATATCAAAATAATGGAAGAGAGGTACCAGGGAAACTGGGATATCAATATGCTGGCGGACTATTGCTGGTGTTTGAAGCGAGACGTGCCCGAAGAAAAACACAGACGGAAAGCCAAAAAAACTTCCTTCCTTCCTCAATAAACTTTTTTCCATATTCATTGTATGAATAAAAGTATTTATTCACACAATGTTTTCATTTTTCACGAGTGTTCTTATAATATTACTCGTATCTACAGTGTTTAAGCTAAAAAAATCAATAAATTTGGGGATAAAATTGGATTTATAATAAATGGCCAATAGAGAAAAAACCTGACCTGATTGAGGAAAACCAATGTCATTTTCGAATTCAGCATGGTCGAATTATATAATATGAGTTGAAAAAACCCTCACAGCAAACAAAAAAATTTCATATGCATACCAGTGTAATTGGTAAGAAAAATAATCGTAAACCATTGGTCAGAAAGACATTCACTATTCATTAGAGTATACATTATAGTATTCATTAAACAGGCCCGCAGCCAGAAGAGGGATCGGGGGGGGGGGGGTCGAACGACTCCCCCTTTACAAGAAAGGTCCACTTTTGTAACCATAGTTATAACTTATGATGTGATATTATAATATATAACATCATTTAGTAAATAAACACTTGCAATTTTTTTTCATTTTTTCTTTTGAAACATCACAAACTGCTCTAAACTTAACTACTCTAAATCCCCTAGTTCGTTGCACCAAAAGGTCCGCCTTTCTACAGTCCCCCCCCCCCTCGTATCGGGAAGTCCTGGCTACGAGACTGTTATAGTATACATTATAGCATTCATTATAGTATACATTATCATTTCAACTGGGCAGTTGCTTTTGATGGTCATGTTATGAAGTGTTGCTGAGTTTTGAAATTTTCAGTACCTTTTCCATTGATTTAATTTCCCTGGTAAATTTCCTTCGGCGGCTGTACATTTCTTTACATGTCAACTGCCGGTAACACGTACAGTTATAAATTTAGAGAAGTCCTTTGTTTCAGGTCTATTAAGTTTTACTTCTGACGAGAGACAGTTTATGGTTCTTTCTTATTTCCTACTGAAAAAAATGCGTTAAGATGCAGTTTCCTCTACCGTGGCAGCTCTGATGTATTTTTATGTAGGAAGGAAGGGGCAAGGGCGAGTGCCCGCAAAAATTCACCCCCCTATAAGAAGGAGAGAGCCAAAATCAAGGTCTATGAGGCACAGAATGCCACTATATTTTTTTAATAATTTTTTAAAAGATTGTATGGTATGTAAAATGCATGTATGTGTAGTGAAGAACAGAGGGAGAAATGTGTGTTTGAGAGCATGTTGGACTGCTGACAGGGTAGATGAGACACGGAAAAGATCAGCTAAGGAGGACAGTGACAAGAGAAACGGGAATTCCAACACTCCCTGTCTCCTGCCTTACATCCCCCCGAGGAGTACTTCCCTGGTCGATTGGTGTCTACAATCTCCTCCTTATATATTCCCTTTTCACTTATAGATCTGTGTATGGAATTATTACATCGTCACCACTTGCTGGATTGGGGTACTTCCGTTGTTAAAAAATTAACTGATTAACTACAGGAGATTGTATTTTTCTATTTAATAACAAGCAGTACACTTAAACAGATAAGGTCTCTTTAGGGTAGGCCCCTGAATTTCGTTCTAGTTAACTTATTTCTTGCAGTCAACGAAAATAAGTGGTCAACAGTTTCGTACAGAAATTAAAACTGTTTACGGTCTTACGCAGATAACACATTTTTTGTTTTTTAAGTCCTCTGGAGACGTTTAATCGATTTCAGATAATCCTACTGAAAAAAATGCGTTAAGATGCAGTTTCCTCTACCGTGGCAGCTCTGATGTATTTTTATGTAGGAAGGAAGGGGCAAGGGCGAGTGCCCGCAAAAATTCACCCCCCTATAAGAAGGAGAGAGCCAAAATCAAGGTCTATGAGGCACAGAATGCCACTTTATTTTTTTAATAATTTTTTAAAAGATTGTATGGTATGTAAAATGCATGTATGTGTAGTGAAGAACAGAGGGAGAAATGTGTGTTTGAGAGCATGTTGGACTGCTGACAGGGTAGATGAGACACGGAAAAGATCAGCTAAGGAGGACAGTGACAAGAGAAACGGGAATTCCAACACTCCCTGTCTCCTGCCTTACATCCCCCCGAGGAGTACTTCCCTGGTCGATTGGTGTCTACAATCTCCTCCTTATATATTCCCTTTTCACTTATAGATCTGTGTATGGAATTATTACATCGTCACCACTTGCTGGATTGGGGTACTTCCGTTGTTAAAAAATTAACTGATTAACTACAGGAGATTGTATTTTTCTATTTAATAACAAGCAGTACACTCAAACAGATAAGGTCTCTTTAGGGTAGGCCCCTGAATTTCGTTCTAGTTAACTTATTTCTTGCAGTCAACGAAAATAAGTGGTCAACAGTTTCGTACAGAAATTAAAACTGTTTACGGTCTTACGCAGATAACACATTTTTTGTTTTTTAAGTCCTCTGGAGACGTTTAATCGATTTCAGATAATCTGAAATCAAAGCAGAACGTGAAGTTTACGTTTGAAATGGAACATTTTTCAGATGAGCACATTTGGCTTGATCATTTCTTGACTACTTGTAACGGAAGGAGACTTTTGGTTGGTTGTTGTTCGTTTGGTTGGTTGTTGTTGTTCGTAAAACTTGTTCCGTTTTACGACCTTTGTCTAGTGCAGTGGTCGGCGAACAGGGGTAAATTACCCCAACTGGGGTACATTTAAAAAGTTTGGGGGTAATGCGTGCGATATGAGAGACACCATATGCAACAATTTTAAGAGCAATTGGCTTGTTTTTGTTTACTTTGAAGTCTGGGGGTAATTTCATTTTACTCAAATAGATTTTTGGGTAATACCCAAAAAAGTTCCCCGACCCATGGTCTAGTGGAAGACGTTTACTGGTTTGGGTACAAAATCTGTTTCTTTTATTACCCTGAAATGTAAAGAGAATGAAATGGATCCTATCGATTATGTTCCACTTTTCATTTGTTACATGAAAAATAGAATTATTTAAAAGGTTGTATTAGGTAATAGGATTTTCATTAAGATTTATCACAATTTTTACCTCAGATTTTAAACTTTTTTAAATGAAAGCTTCTGGTTAAGACTTGAGCAACAATTAGGTGCTGCTTTAAAGTCTAAAACATTTCTTAAGCCATTCTGTCGACGATAGCACTGTACTTCTCATTAAAAAAAATGACGATGTTAATTAGAACGAGTCTTCGCTCAGTTAGCCATTAGTTTCGTAGTGGATCTTCGTTTTGTCAAATGGAATGTCCCAAATCCTCTGCGCTCGTCTGTCAGTTATAAAATTACTTGTAATGAATGTCATTCATCCTATGTGGGTAAGACCTCTCACCATTTTAAACTACGAGTGATTGAGCACAGTGGGTTCAGCAGCGTATCTGACAATCCACGCCGCAGATCCATATAATCTGAAAGCTCGCAATTATTCTCTTGGGAAGGGGCCGATTCCATAAGAATCCATCCAGAGAAAAGTGAAGAAGATAATTTGAAAAATAGAAGAGGGGAAGAGAAGAAAAAAGTAGAGAAAAGAAACAGAGGAGACTGAGGAGGGAGAACAAAATGTAAAACACCGATTATTTTCCTTCAACTCCTCAACCATTTACTTGAGTTGGACAATGGACAATCCCATAAAATTTGACGACTTTAAAATAAAGTAGATCGTAATGACGTATCGCCGTTGAAAACAATCCTCATATTTAGACTTATACTCAATCTTACTCATTATTATAATACCCTTTCTTCATCTACAAAGCTTCAGATATACAACCATCAAACAGTGTTCAACGACCAACTTGCGTTCTTTCTGTACAACATAATTTAAAGAGTTGTAATAATTGGTTTCAACATTAATTAAATATTAACTTTTAGCTCCATTATTTTGACATTGTTTTTGTATTTTTACATAAGTGAATTAACGCTTTTATTTTCTTAACGATTTTTAGCAAAATTTCAATTTCAACTAATTGTAATATATAATCCTCTGAATCCGTAAGTTTAGTTCGCTGTGTACTTGTATCGTAGGGTAACTACAGTTGGTACCCGTTGTAGTATAATTTTCATTATTTCAGTTTACTATATTCAATTTTGGTGGCATATTTTCAATAGTGAAGATGATAACTGTGACAATCAGGGCTTGGAAACTGAATCGAACTGGAATCGATAAATTGATAAAACCGATACTATTTTATGAACTGAAATCGAAAAAAACTCGAACTGAAAAAAAAATTCTGACAACTAAAATCGAAATTGGAACTGAAATTGAAAAACAATCAAAAACTGAAATCTGAATTCGAATATATTAAAAATAACACTTTTGCGTTTCAGTTTTGAGGAGCATTTCGATTGCAAAAAAATATAAATAACGTGAATTATTTTCCTCTTTTTGCGACTTAACATTTGATTGGATTTAAAATATCCATTTATCCTTTAATTCGATGTAGAAAACAACGCAACTGAAAGTACTAGAGACAATGGTTTTAAAAATGAAAGAAAAAGAATTAGGGAGGAAAATTTTTATCCCATATCAAAATACTTTTCAGTAATGACTGTGCTCCTTTCGTTGACCTAAGTTTAATCACTTGGTAAGGACACCTTCATTTTTTTTCTGACCATTAAATTTTTCAGTTCGATAATAGCTATACTATCTATATCTACATAAGTGAGTGACATAATCCGTGGGAATGACCAAACTTCAACTCAAATGTTAATCCTATGGAATGTTGTGACAATAAAACCCACACCAATAGACGCATTTTTGTGATAGCCTCTCTTGCTTGCAAACTGTTGTGTGGTCTTGCGTTATCGTGCAAAAGAAGGACGTCTTCCAGTTTTTTCTCCAGTCGAACTCGCTTTATACGTCTCTGGAGTCTCTGTAGGGTAGCAATATATGCCTCTGAGTTGATTGTTTGTCCTTTCTTCATAATGTCCCAGAAGATGGTGGCCATAACCTTTCCTGCAGAGGGAGCCATTTTGAACTTTTTCTTGCGTGGGGAGTCTGCGTGATGCCACTCCATGGAATTGGACTGGCGTTTTGTTTCAGATTCAAAGTGGTGTACCCAAGTCTCATCCCCAGTCACAGTTCGTGAAAGGAAGTCATCCCCTTCTGTCTCGTTTCGAATCAACGACTCGGAAGCAATTTCTTTTCTTTGGGCTTTGTGATGTTCAGTCAGTTCGCGAGGAACAAACCGTGAACACACTTTTGAGTATCCCAGTTGCTGAATTATCGTATTCACACTTCCTTCACTAATTTCTAGCTCCAGTGATAGCTCCTTGTATGTGATGGGCCGATTTGATCGAATGATACTGTTAGCACGTTGCCCAGTGTGAGATGTGACAGCCGATGCCGTGCGACCGCTGCGTGGCTCATCATCGAGGCTGGCTCTCCCTCTCTCCGATGATCTCACACCTTTAGACGAGCGTTCAACTGTGCTTCGATCAACAACAGCATCTCCGTAAACGTTTTGTAAACGTTTGTGAATATTTCCAACTGTTTCCTTCTGTGTGGTTAAGAACTCGATAACAGCTCTGTTTACGATGCACATCACTGTCAAACGCCATTTTCGAAACTGCGTTAAAATCGGTTTTATACAAGGGCGTTTAAAAGCGGTTTTATACAAGGAGGGGAAGGTTCAAACTGGAAAAATCCGGTTATGTGAAGCGCAGAAAGTTCAAACTTGCGGCCCAAAAGACATTTCAGCCCCATGGCCTATTATTTAGCTAAGAAAAAAGGGTGGGGCAAAATATATTGAGTGCCCCTAGTAAAATTATATCTGAATTTGTCAATAGGGTACCCCTAAAAAATAATATAAATAGTACAAAGAAATTTTTAAAGAAATCTGAAAAAAAAACTGGAATCGAAATTTAAATTGATATCGAATCAAAAAGTATAAAACTTGAATCAAAAAATAAACTGAAATCGAAAAATAAACTTAAACTGAAATCGAAAACTGGACTTAAAAGTTTATCAGTTTCTCATCCTTGGTGACAATCAAATGCTGTAGCAGAATAAATGCTTGTAAATTAACTTGTTTTGTTTCTCATCATAAAATTGAGTTTCCCGAGTGGTTGTTTGGTTGGGTAATTTGAAACGGTGGTAACGCCACTCGACGTGCAGCAGACTCGTCAATGTAATCCCCCCTCTTCATTTCTCAGACTTACTTGGGTCAGGCCTTAGCTGTGTTTTCCCAAGTAATAAAGCTTTTATTATATGCCTATAAAATAAATAACTAGATCCTTTCACATAAATGTTAAACATTGCTGTGATGATAAAAGATACTCGTCATACTGAGTTAAACACAGAAAGAGAACGAAAATATGTTATTCAAATGTATTTTCCTAATGGCAAAATTCAGAAGTTTTCGCTCAATTCGAAGTAAAGTTTTGTGAAAACGAGAAGGCCTAACTTCACTCTGTCAAATGTACGATAACTGTTACTATTTTTAATAATTTGCTTTCAAATAAATAAAATATTTTTCAACTTACTCTATTGATTGTAATTGTTGGTACAAAGTAGAATGTTGGTTTCAAATTCATCGTTCGTATTCCATTTTGAAACAGTAATTGAGATCCTTCTCTTGAAGTATAGCATTCCTTCAAAAGTCCCCAAGCAACTCGTAGCTCTTTTGCACACTAGATTTTATTACAAAAATTGATTAAACTTGAGTTTACATTTCACTTTAATCGCAGTAGTTATTAAAAGAAGAGTCGTGTAACTTAAGTGAATCATATCAAAGGCACACGATTTATAAGGTTGAAGAATATTAAAAAAAGACTAGTCACACTTGAAAATTCTGACGTCATACCAGTGCCAAAATGGCGTCATGTAGGTCTAAATGTATAGTCATGCGTTTTTTTAAATATACGTGCAAATGAAAGTCAGCTTTGAAAATATATTAATTTTTACTCTAAAACATTTGCCTCATATATTAAATAAACTGGTGTTTTTATTAACGTTATATACTGTATATATTTGAGCGGAGTGAAACCAGACGAAAGTGTTCTTTCCCTTTAGACCAGTGGTGCACAAACTTTTTTGATGTGAGGGCCAAGCGAAGAAAATAACTAAATGTATTAGCCTACTTACTTTCCATCTAAGTCATAAATTGGGTCACTTTTATATTCTAACTTTTTCATTTAATTGAAAAGACCCGTGGGGCCACTGAAAAGACCCGTGGGGGACACATTTGGCCCGCGGGCCAGGGTTTGTGCATCACTGCTTTAGATACACTGAAATTATATTGTGGTTTTAACTAGGAAACAAAGAAAACTGAAATAATATTCTAAAGTATCTTGAACTGCTTCATTTTTGCCAAAATATGAAATGGGTGTCGTAACTGCGTTTACGGTGGTTTATAAGTGATTCTTGGCTATGTTGTGGGAGAAACAAATAGATATAACCCATACAAAACTTAAAAACATATCTTTGCAAATAATTTTCAGGTTATTTAATGATGTGCTCGAATTTTGTTGCAAGGGATATAGAGAAACAAGGAAAGAAATATAACCATTTTTAAAAATTTGTTTCATTAAATACATATAGAGTATAAAAACATACAGGAAATGAGTACACAAATGGTAACTGCAAAAAACAACCTCAACTATCCGAATAAAGAAGGCAAACTTTTAGCAAAATCCTTTTTGGTTTCTACGTTTCTACGTCTAGAACTTGAAGAGCCAGTCACTAATTTAATACAACGCTCTACATTCTGGGTATGATTGGGATAATTTGAAATGTTCAATGCGTTTTCTTTGATAGCTAACATTTCTGCTTTTGTTAGCTTCATTGTAAGAGGTGGCTCACTTAGTTTAGTATCATTCCAATTAATTATTTCATCCCAGTCCTTTGCATCAAAATTAAGATTAAGAACCTTGAACTCTTTCAGTTCTAAATTTTGACCAGTTTCATTTCGCATGGCCATGATTTTACTAACAGCTTTTTCACGTTTTTCCCTAGCCGAGTCACACAACATTGCCAGAAAAATATTTTCCGGGTGAGCAAAATATGCATTTCTGGATATATACTTCTTGATAATTTCTACTGATTCTCTAGGAAAATACTTAATCCTATTAATAGCAGAAAACACATGCCTTGGGTCATCTATGCAATTAGGTCTACACTTGATGTCAAACCAATTAGGACCATAATTTGCCACAATGAAGTGTGTTATTGTGTAAAGTTTCTTTGTTGGTTTCACTGTTGAAACATAAAGCCTACAACCTATTAACAAGAGTTAACCATCTAGCATGACTAAGAGGATCCGGCTTTATATGAGCAAGGTGTTCATCAACTGTACCATTTCTGATTGCTGAAATAATGCGGTATAAATATTGCTGATCTCCACTAAGATCATCAAAAATATGTCTTAGAGGTAATTCATTTGTATGAAGCATGCAAATGAACCACTGAAGTGGCGGCCTACCAAGTGAGTGCTTTCTCCATAACATGAAGCACACCTCCTTTATAACCAGTGTTGGTATTTGTGCTATCACAGCCTATTACAGCTATATCATTTTGTAGATGTCTCTGATAAGTGACAATACTGAATTTGCTATGTCTGCAACCTTATTTGATGCTGGTGTCTGATGGGTAATATACTCTCCACCTGGTTCAGCAATCATTACATAGTGTTCTTCACTCTTCTTTTCACTGTACCACCTATCATCGACTTTCACTTTACTTAAAGTCTGACCCTTTCGACCATCGAAGTATATGGAAGTAATAGGATTCACTCTATCACTTTTCAATGTTTTTCGAAGTCTCTCTCTCTCTCCGCAATTTACTTCTGTCTATTACGAGATGGTCATCTTCTTTGGTGATCATACCAACGTCTGTCAAAGTTGCAGTTGCAATAGCAGCAGTAGCACGATCTGATACACCAAATCTATCTGCCTGCATTACATCATGCCGCAAAGACGTTCTCATTTAGCTTCCAGTATTTTCAAAACCACAGTCTTCACTTTCCATTATCCCATTGTCACTGTCTTCATTTGAAGAATTTTCTACTAAGCTCAAAGAATGAACTTCAGTGGAACGATTCTTTTTTTTTTTTTTACTTGTTCTGAGCGCTTCCTCTTGTATCTCTTTTGTAAAATTTGTGTGGCATGCACATCTACAATCCCTATGTACATTTTACGATCACTCCTCTGATCAAGTAGAAACTGTAATTACTCTTTTAGTACATTTTATCTCTCTGACATATGCAATCTATGTGAACCACAATCATCACTGCATCCTATGTCTGTGTGAGGCTTTAAATCACATTTACAGGCACATACGAGTACAGTGTATCAAACAAATTACTGACATTATTCATATATTAATTTTTTAGTTTCACTGATGTTTATGATTTATTCAACGTTGCTCTTCTTTCTTTGAATCTTGCTACCTTTTGAAACAGCTTTTTCCTGAACTGTGGGGATTGATGCTTGCTGCCAAAGTTTTAGTAGCCCCTGAGTTATTTGTCTGATGATTGGCTTGTTAGATGCATGTTTCCTTTCTTTGAGATAAACTACTGAGCCACTTGTAAATTAGTTGGCAAAAGATTATGAGGCAACTTTTCAGAAGTTTCAAATATAAAATATTGCTTAGAATGCCTTGTGCTCACAAATTTTTTCCCTTGCTGAATAGCATGGGGAACTTGAAAGCGGAGATACTGCTGCATGGAAAGCTGTTGGTGTCGAGTTGCTGCAAGAGGGGATTTTGCTAGCTTGATGTAAAGAAGGATGTCGTTTCAGTTGTGGAGACACTGGTGTGTGGGATGCTGATTCTATCTCTACTCTTCTATAGGTGAATTATTAACTGAAAAATAAGAACAAAAACTCAAATAAATTTCAGTAAACTTTAATTGTTTAAGGAAAAACAATAAATATTTACTCGGTTTACTCACGCCAGTCAAATGTACATTGTAACAAGTGTAACAGAATATTTTTATCTCATTTCTCATAGCATGCTCACTAGCTTCTTACCTCTGGATTCTGTAGCTGAGGAACAACTACTACATCTGGCTGTCAGGCGAACTGTGGTGCCTGGGGAGTCAGAAGACACGATGCGTACAAGTATACAGTACGACCTTGGTAGGAATACTTAAATCTGGGAGTGACGCAAAATAATATATTAAAGTTATAAAAATTTATAATTATGGTTTCATAGTGACATTAATGTGGGTTATTCATATGATGTAATGTTGACGGATGTATGCTAGATGAAAACTCTATTTTGTGTGTTTGTTAAACTGTATTTATGCAAAAATGGGGCTGTTAGATCAACCTGGCACAATTTGTATCATCATATTCGTTTTTCTCAGCAAAAACTACAATAAAATATCAGTGTGCCATTGTAAATTATCATTTTCACTGCGCCCTAATATATATCCTACAACAAATGAAAACTGATATAAAGTATAAATAAATTTATGTGATTTTATGAAGTGTACATTTTAGCGTACGAAAAGTTGTAAAATAAATATGAAAATTCATAACTTCTTGAATATTAGGCCTTTGGCAATCGACCAGGACTTATTTTAAGGCTTGAGATTTTCGCTTTCCAGTGGACTTTTCATCACAATTGGTTGATATCTCTCATTTTAGCAAAATATGACAAGGTCGTGTGAAAAAACCAGGGAAACACCGGTAGGAGACAAGAGAACGAGCGACAACAAAGAAATGGTTTAAAAAGGATTTAAAAGTTACACCAAACTGGAAAAGTCTTTACTATCTATAGCATATGCTCAAAGTGTTCACCGCCTCTTGATTAAAAGGTGGACAGAGTGATGCGTATTCGCGCTCACGCGCTTTAGCGTCTGCTGTCGGGCTCGAAATGTTCGTTATGCTACCTCGATCCCTGGACTTATTATCATCACCCTATTTCTTTCTTTGTAGATTCCTCAAAGAGAGACTTTTATGCAAGTATATCGAAAGACTTTAATACGTTTAACAATAATACTGTCATTTACATCGCGAACATGTAGACAGACACATACACGGCAGACACACACACTTGACAGACATCCAATTACAAAAAACACGCTCATACACTTTCCTGCCTTGTTAATATGTCTAAGAATAGAGTAGATAAGTATATAAAAACCAAAAAAAAATGCATGGCATTGATTAAGCGAGGTAGAGTTGTGTGTCTGCAGTCACGATTTCTTTTTTCTCTTCTTTCTTTTGGGTGGCTGGATGCGCATGACGAGCGAGGGCATGGTGTGGGAAATCTGATTTCTGTTCTCAATTTCTGTTTCAATCCCTTTCCTATAGAAGCATTTCATCACTTTGCTGGCGTGATGGCTTTGCTGTGTACATAGGTGTAGACATGGAGAGTTTAATCTTTAACTCTCTCTTAATCCTTTTGGGGCTAGCCTGGAGTTGGGTCATGGGGTCTTTGTTGGACCGATACCTCGGTAAATAGAGCTGTAAATATTTTTTATAAAATCAAAACCAAATGTACGAGGTTTTTGTGACGATACCAAGTAGTTGACATACGATCAGCACAAACATATTATTAGTTAGTTTATACTGTACAACGGCGCTATCTAGTGTAAAAGTTATGTGTGCATAGCGTAATGGAAAAGCTAGCTTATATATTCACCTCTTTCCTGCAAGATTTCCTTGGCTACTTTTTTCAGAGTTGAGGCGTTTTCTTCAACCTTTTTTCCGTACCCGCCTCTGGCGGGGATGGAGCGGAGGGTGGGGGGAGAGCCTTAGAATAGTTAATAAATGAACCAGTTTAATAACAGGAGCCTCCTCGAGTGACTGCAGGCCCAAATAATCGACGTTTCGGGCTAGATGTCACTTTCAAACTTTTTTAAAATTACTTCTTTAATCTCGCAGTAAGTGTATTACATCTTCTCTCGACGCCCATCGCTTTTTCCATTTTTTTTTTTTTTACCACGACTTTGTTACGATTTTTGGTAAATTGAGAAATATTTAATCATAGTTTAAATATGGTCAATAATGATGTCACCACTTTTCTACAACGCCAAACAGAAAATGAACTATGACGTCATCTACTCCGTCTGTCGTTTTCCTGACATTTAAGTGTAATAGATTCTAGTTCTTGAAAAAATTTAATACATACTGTTTAATTTTTTTTATGAAAAGGTTTTAGATTTTATCTACGTAAGCTAGGTAATAGGTGATTATATATATATATTAGGGTGACACTTATTTTCGAAAGTTTGAATTTTTATCGGGACGGGCGCGTTTCTGGTTCCATTTTGTCAAACAATATCGTGTGTAAACTATTTTTGAAATAAAACAATATTTAGAACTGCCTCAATACGGTCAAAGTTTGTATATTTTCTCGAAAAGTAGAAATTTTAGATCATGATGTTCTATGCCTCTAGCAAATAAAATATCACTTCTAGTTTGTTCAAGCTACTAATCTTGACCTAAAACATATAACTGGACTTCATACTTTCAACTCTAGGTCCCCCTCAACTCGAGTATTAGCCCCTCAAGGGGGGGGGGTATCATGGGCGCCCATCTCCCTCTCATTGTTGCCTACTTTGCAGAGGTCACGGTGGACTTGCGGGCGGTTGGGAAGTCACAGCGGTGCTTCTCGACCACTTGTAAGAGGAACTGCCTTTGGTCTTCACTCTTGGTAAGGGCCAGGTTGAAAGACTGCATCAACGCCACCCCGCGCTCCGCGAAGTCATTGACAACTTGAAGGGCCTGGACTCGGCGGGATGCGGCGATGAAGGCTGGGTCCGTCCGCCACTCCTCCGGATCCTTGAGCAGGAAGGCGGTGCTGATGTCCAGAACCTTGAAGAACTCCTTTGATGTAGTCGTTGTGAACTTGGCCAATGTATTGTTGGCGATTGAGGCGGTGGACAGGTCCACATTGATACGCCGCGGGGATCCTCCGATCCTTCCTCTTCTTCCATCGCTTTAATCATCTCCCGCTTTGTCGCCAAGTCGATACCCTCGTCGAAGATGACCAGGGTGACGAGGCGCTCGCTCAAGTACCATAGGTGCCTGGCGAAGACTGTCGCCGTCGCCTTGGCCACCGCTGAGTCCGGATAATAGACGAGGGCCTTGAGCAGCGCGAGGTCCGCGGCTGGGGCCGTTGCCGGGAGCGGCGCTTTGTACCAGGCCGTCACGTAGATGGACACGGCGAAGATGGTGAATCGCCGGATTCCAGCCGCTTCGCCTGACGACATCTGAAACTGTTCCCGGAACAGGAACAGTTTGATGGCATAGATGACTTTTGCCATCCAGCGCGCGCGATGGAAGGCGCCGGGACGAGCGAACCGGGCACCCCTCTTGTTCGGACCGCCCAGCACAATTACAGAGAGCTCCAGAAGTTCCCTGTAGTCATCACGTGGATGTTGACCGTCGAGGAGGCGGCTGAATTCGATCAGCAGGTCGTCGCGGGCGTCCTTCAGGTGCTGCGGCATGGTTCCATCCTCGAAGGGCTTCGCTTTGGTTTGATCGATGAAGTCCCACTGGGCGGCGAATCGTTTGAACAGGAGGATGTCAGGACCAGTAGAGGGACCGAGGCACGCCGTGAATGCCTTCTCGCACACCAGTTCGTGGATGTGGTGGCGGCAAGCCAAATGAAGCACTGTCTTCTCGAGTTTCTGCTCAATGATATAGCAAGCTCCTCCTGAGAGTCCTGTGTTTGAGGCGGTGGTGTCAAAAGAGAGGGCACAGATCCGTCCCTTGATGTCCCAATCCTCGAGGGCAGAGAGGACGGCTTCCGCCATGGCGCGGCCGGTGCCGTCGGGGAGGCTGGGCACAGCCAGAAGCTTGTCGACGTTCTCCCCAGACACCAGAACTGGAAGGCGATCTTCAGCAGGGCCTCCGTCAGCCGCTGGTACGATTTTCCCGTCCCAGTGAACGGTCAGCGGCACAGTAGGATGGAAGGCTGCCTTCATTTCCGCTGCTGCCATAGCACGGAACTTTGCTCGGTCGCGGCGGGAGGATTCGCGGTTCAAGACCAGCTCCTCAGGGTCGTGGCCCAAGCTCCTCGCAGCCGCCGACAGCAAAAAAACCCTTCTCGGTCGGTAAGTTTCGTCCGATCCATCGCTGCGGAGAGATCAGGGGTGATCATCTTTTCGACGCGCGGAATCGCTTGGGTGGTAAAGGGGTCGTAGATGCTTCTGCATTCGACGTGGATGGGCCCGGGAGAGAGAGCTCTTCCTCTTCTTCTCGGCGACGACGCCGTGTCGGTGACCGAGTCGGGCTGCTTGCACCTGAGCTGGAGCTCGATGCCAGTTCGACGAGTTCTTCTTGGCTCTCTCTGTTCGCCCTTTCATCATCTTGCCGGCGGCTCCTTTCCGCTTCCTGTCTCCTCGCACGCTCCTCCTCAGTGTGCAGCGTCATGTCACGTGTGGAGGAGATGCGGCCGCGCCGCACCTCGGCCTTTGTCCCGTCAGGAACTCCCTGTCCTCTTCGATTGTGATCATCGACATCGCCTGTTCGTGTGCGATGTCGAAGAGGCGGTCAAGGGATGAGAGGAACTCGGCCTCGTTCCTGATTTGGGTCACAGTGCGCCGTTTCGAGTTCTTGTTCAGAGCCCGCCACTTCTCGTACATTCGGAGAACCTTGTCCCTTGCGCGTTGGTCTTTCTGCGTAGGAATACGGGACCGCTCCCAGAATTCCTTGACTGCGGTCACTGTCTCAGCGGCTGCTTCCTTGATCGGCTTCTTGACGTCAAGGTGAAGGTGGAAAAAGTACTGAAGCGCCTGCTTTCCCGTAGGCAGCATGCTTCCTGTGATGCTGTGGTCCACGGTCCCCAGGAGATAGACTGCTGTTTTAGATCTTGTTGCCGAAGCATCACGTCGTTTCAGAACTCACTGAAAAAGAGAATGAAACACTGTTAGTGTTGGCAAAACTCGTCCCAACCCATTTTCTACTTAGAATAACATGTTCTTTCGCCTGTATCAATATTTGGATAAACTCGTGTTACACCCTGTATAATACCTCATTTTAGTCTTCTGTACACCAGTGCGGAAGACTAAACCAACGACTCTGACCGTCCGTCTGTCTGTCTGTTATCATTTTTCAACTCAGAAACTACAGCAGCTATCGAAACGAAAACTGACATGATAACAGAACGCCATGAGTACTTTTCGACAAAAAGTATAAACTTTGACCTCGTTGAGGCAGTTCTAATTATTTTTTATTTCAAACATATTTTACACACAATGTTTTTAGACGGAATGACACCAGAAATGCGCCCGTCCTGATAGAAATTCCCCAAAAATGAAAAACACCCCAAATAAGTGGCACCCTAATATATATATATATATATATAATATATATATATAATAATATTATTATATATATAAATTTGGATCTTTTCCGTTTGACTGCCGCCATTGAAACATAATTAAACTTTTTGTATTTTGTATTTTAACTGAAATGTCTTGATGATACAAAATAAGTTACTTTATAAAAAAACTTTTCTTAATTTCCCCTTCAAATTTTGTTTCTTATAAACAATTTTAATTACTTTCAAGATCCATGCTTAATTTTTAAGTTTTAATCGTGTACTCAGAAAAATAAGGGGATCACCTGAAGATCAGGGCCTCCAGCCTTCTTTAGTTAGCTTTATAAGGCTAACTAACAAAAATATCACGACCTAACCTAACCAATCGTCAAGGTCGTACAGTTGACCTAACGATTGGTTAGGTTAGGTCGTGATATTTTCGTTAGTTAGCCTTTTAAGGCTAAGTAAAGAAGGCTGGGGGCACTCACCTCTTATGTTTCAATGGCGGCAGTCAAACGGAAAAGATCCACAAATTTCTCTACTTATAAATAGCTTTATACGAAACTTTTTATTTTGTTATAGTAGAAAATAAAACTAATTTCAAACTTTTGTAATAAGATATTAATTTTATTTCCTTTAACTCTCGGGTTAGATTTTGAAAAACTGGACTCAAATTCAAATATAGGATTACCAATCAGTCAGGGCACGACCCGCAAAGTGGCCAGTCTCTTTTATGTAGAACAGCTGTCTCTGGATTAGAGACGCCAGTTTCAGAACTTAATGCAGTTAGAAATTAAATTTAATCTCAATAGATTAAAAAAATTACTATGAAGACAATGTATTTCAGCTTAAAATATCACCTAAATATATTTTGACTTACTTTTTCACCAGCATCGGAGGGCGACTTTGATTCCATCATACATACGATGAATTCTACTTGCAGATCCGTGGGAAGGTATTCGACCAGGCAACTGATCACCTTATTTCCTTTGCATTCTAATGGCCCGAACTGACATTCAAATTCATAGTCTTTACCATCAGCAGTTAACCAAACCTAAAAATATTTAATTACATTGGTGCTGTTTGGGTATATGAGACAACAAATATTAATTAGCTACCTTTGACAAAGTGCAGAGAACATTTCTTCTTTATAAGTCACTCGGCTTTAGTAATGCAAACAAAAAGGCGAATATATGAATATGGTCTCTCCTTGGAATTAGGGATATATCGTTTATCCCTCGTATGCAGTGGATTTGGAGATGATTAGAGACTGGGTTGGGTTCCGATTTCCAGAAAGTTCTTTCCCACAGGCTCGGACTTGGATGATCATCAGCCAACGCTACCCCTGGAAGTCTTTATGGTCCTATTTGCATACGTAAGACTTGAGCAGACGAACAACCTACGAGCGTTCAAGACTTTTCACGCGAGATGTTTCAATGGCTTTGGTCTGTGTGAACAAATTTGAAAAGCTGTGGTTTAGCTCAAAAAGAAAACTTGAAAGCTGGGAACTCGGGTAAGAAAGAAGTAGGAAGAGGTAAGACACATTGCTCTGCCTATGAAAACAATGTTTTAGGTCTGCGGTTCTCCGCTTTTTTTGCTGCGTACTTCCAGTCAAACATTTCAGCCAGAGGAGTGCTACTAAAGAATATAATTTGTCAAAAAATTTAGTTGTTGTTTATAAACTTGATACAGTGATTGTTGAACATTTTACATGAAAAACCAATCAGTTTGATTTTTTTTTCTTTTAAAGAAAGTGAAAAATCTGAAGCTTTTCATAAATTCAATGAAAAAAAGTGGGCGATTGTAAATGAAATACCAGCAACAATGTCCAGCCACTTTATTGCAACGGAAAAGCTGTTTCCAGGCTGTTATTTTTACATACAGTATCTGAAATCAACATCGGTGACAACTGGCATGAAATTGTTCTTTAAGATTATATTGATGGTTTTCACATTTTTTATGACTGTCAAATTGGAAAATGCCTGTGGCGAAAGGAAGAAAACATGTAAATACAATTTCAATGAAATATTTCTATTAATTATAAACACGTATACAAAACTTAATTAAAACTGCTTCACACTTAAGATCTTATGAGGTGTTAGAATGTGATCCTTTCAGTGACTCTAACAAGTACCCAGGTCCTAAATAGCTTTTTATAACTGGGGTTTAGAATCTACATTTCACATATATCTGGGTTAAATTACTGGAAATTAATAGAGTAATTGCTCATCCAAGTTTTGAAGATGGTAACGTTAGAATCTTGGAGCCCATTTATTTTGTATTTCCACGGATTCAATGAAGCTCTCAAAAACGAGAAATGTTCACTTTCAACACGAATTTTCCAAAAAATAATTTTGGAAAACTCGAAGTTTGCCCATTGTAGAGCCATAAAGCAAAAAAATTAGAATTCGTTTTAGGCTTTATTCAGCTTAAAACAACATGAAAAGACATTAACATCTGTAAAGAACAAAAACAATAATATAAATATCATATATACATTACAACGGCAAGTACACAAAAACAATAAGTAGGTGTACAAATAAACACCACATTTCAAATATGATAAAGAAGTATACAAATAAACACCACACCCATGAAAGCTAAAATGTTTGTATTCATTCCTTGTAACCAGATGTATTTTATTTATTTCTCTGGAAAGACAGCGCAAGTTGGAATACTGCTCGGTCCTAACATCCTCATATAAAAAAGAAGACATTAATCAGCTAGAAGGGATTCAGAGAAGCTTCACAGCCAAGATCAATGGATGCACAGAACTAAATTACTCGGAAAGGTTACGTGAATTAAATTTATATTCACTGGAAAGAAGAGAGAGACACCATTATTTACACTTGGAAAATAATGGAGGAACTAGCCCCTAATCTTACTCTGAATCTTATGACCCCACAAGCAGTGGAAAGTAGAAAAGGAAAAATGTGTCGTGTTCCCAAATTAAAGGCTAGACAGGGAACATCCATAACCTTGAAGAAAAATAGTTTTATTGTAAGAGGACCAAGACTGTTTAACCAGCTGCCCAAGGAACTAAGGAACACGAGTGGTGTTGCGGTGAATATCTCCAAAAGAAGATTAGACATCTGGCTCAGAATAATCCCAGCTGAGCCGGAAGTACCTGACGTACCTGGAGAGCACAAGAAATCAACTCTCTACTTCACCAGGCCAACTCGAGAGGACGGCGACAAGTTTGACCTTCGTGAAATGATGAATCATCGCACGGAACATTTGAAAGGTTGAATGTTGGAAAAACAGCAACAGAACTGCGTGTTCCGAAACCGTGTCACTGCACATAATTTTCCGGTAATATCCTACTTACCAATCTTGTTTTTATCGCATTTATTACTTTTACTGCTTCATTCAAAACTTCTTTCAAAACAGAACTCTTGCTCTTTGCTGCCATTACTTATCGATCGATGACAGTGCTTTCATCTAACAATGGTTGCGACCTTCATAATCCTGAATACATTACCTAACCAAGACGGGTATCTAATCTTGAAGGTTGAGATTTATTTTCTTTTTTAAGTTTTTCAAAGGTGTTCGCGTACTCTCGATGGTACGGTATCACAGACTGGGAAACATCTGGATATATTATAATTAAGCTATAAAAAATAAGCTACGCTGTTTAATTGAAGCCTGTGCAAATACAATCGGGCTAAAATTATAGCCTAAAGTCCATACCACACGGCCGTTTGTAGCCGTTTTTCACAGCTGAATTGTGTCCCGCTTAAAACTAATTAGAGCCGTTTACGCATTAATCAGCAAAATTCGGAATTTGACACTGCATTGAATGTACGAATACCAATCGCTAGTCAGCGACAAAACTGAAAATTTTCAAACCATCATTGCTGCCGATGAATATATAAACGGCTACAATCAGTTTTAAGAAGGTAACGATTCAGCGGTAAAAATCAGCAAAAAATGATCGTGTGATATGGGTTTAAGCCCATATTAGGAAAAACGGATCACCTGAAGATCAGGGACCCCAGCCTTCTTTGGTTAGCCTTATGAAGCTAACCAACGAAGATATCACGACCTAACCTAACCAATCGTTAGGTCAACTGGACGCCCTTGAAGAGTGGTTAGGTTAGGTCGTGATATCTCCGTTAGTTAGCCTTATAAAGCTAACTAAAGAAGGCTGGGGGCCCTGATCTTCAGGTGATCCGGAAAAACTTTAGCTAATTCCATATATTAAGAAACTTCGATTAAGAGTAAATCTTGAAATTAAATAACCATTATGAATTATAATTACTCTTGTGAACTAGATTCAACTGAAGGGGTACGCGTATCACAAGATGAGAAACACTGCTATAAATATAGGATCACCCGAAGATCAGGGCCCCCAGCCTTCTTTAGTTAGCCTTATAAGGCTAACTAACGAAAATATCACGACCTAACCTAACCAATCGTTAGGTCAACTGTACACCCTTGACGATTGGTTAGGTTAGGTCGTGATATTTTCGTTAGTTAGCCTAGATTCCCAACCTCTTTCTAACCAACCAACCTTTCTATTTTTAATATATTGCTTCCCAGTGTTAATCACTTTAACATGTTGCTTCCCAGGAGGGATCACTTTAACATATTGCCTCCCGAATGCTTTGGGAAGCAATATGTTAAAGTGATCCAAAAATTGTTTAGTCAGGTCAAAATGCAAGAAAAATAGTCTAAAAGAAGCAACTTATTAGATTTATGAAGTTATTGTACGTTTTCAAAGCTTAGTCTAGTGTTGAATAAAGACTCCAGGGCATTATTTTATAATATGAATAACGAAGGCGATGAATAAGTTTTAACTTTGGCTAAGGCTTGTTACTAATTTTAATCCACCCAAGCTCTGATTTAGTTTACGTGTAGGGCCTAGTGAAGCACCAACTTAAGTGCCAGGGCCAGCATAAAGACTATTTCTAAACTGGAATTATTCAAGGATAGATTTAGACATAGGCCTATTAAAGTATAGGTATATAGCAGTATAATGTACAGTTTCATAAAATGTTCGCCGAGAAACAAAATGTCTGGAAAGCATAAAAAATTACAAATTGGTATGTGCTGCTTTTCTTTGGATATTTTGTTTTCTTTTTGATGACTAATAAATTTTCAAGAACAAACCTACAGTACTCATTACTGATTAGTAAATTTTTACACGTCTGAGAAATTTCGTTTCTAAGCGAACTTTTTTCTGAATTTGTATCATACATGACGACACAGTGTTTAAACTGTAAAAATCTTCCTAAACAAATCATGCAAAAAAAACCCTAAAGGGGCTTCTCCATGGGTTCTGAACAGAAAAATATTGTATATACGAACGTTTGCCTTCCCGAAGGGGATAAGATGAAGGTCAATCAAGGAGCTGAGTTTCTTCCACGTGGGATAGAAAACTTTGAGGATGAAACGTTTTGTATCTGGGCACAATATTTCTAGGTAAATCTCCACCCTCACAGGACAACCTTTTGGAAGAGCGACCTGGGAAACGGGTTATGTACATTAAATATTTGTGTATGTATTGTGTACATTAGTCTTTATTTCTATTTATGAGTATGTACAGTACGTTATAGTTTATATTTACTTTAATTAAAATTTAAAAATATAATAACCAGTTAATTGGTGGTTTAGGCCCAGCTTACTGCTTGTATGAATATTTACATCGAACATTTCTTTTAAATGTTAAAAAAACCCTCTAAAATAATCATAAAAATAATTGTCCAATTCGACCTATCAGCTTTCAAAACATTTAATTATAACCTACGAAAATTCTTCATTTTTATATTATCCGAATTGTCGAAAAATGTATACACAACTATACAGGGTGTCCCATAAGTCCGGCATCATAGGAGAAATTCATATTTTTCTATTTCTACAAACCATAATTCATATTTTTCTCTTTCTACAGGCCATAATGTCTGTGAGCAAGGAAGAACGAATCCAGATAATTCTACTCATAGGAAATCGGGGTCAAAGAGAGGCCGCTGCTGAATTTAACAGACTGCATCCAGACACACAACTCTGTGTTATTGGCTCGCGGTCTGGATGCAGTCTTAAATTCAGCAGCGGCCTCTCTTTGACTCCGATTTCCTATGAGTAGAATTATCTGGATTCGTTCTTCCTTGCTCACAGACATTATGGCTTGTAGAAAGAGAAAAGTATGAATTATGGTTTGTAGAAATAGAAAAATATGAATTTCTCCTATGATGCCAGACTTATGGGACACCCTGTAGATTCTTTCACATTTGAAAAAGAGATAGTAAATACTGACGATTAATTACCGGGGCGGGGCGGATTATTTTTCTCTAACAATGGCAAGTTTTGACACTATCTCTTTTTACTAATACTTTATAGACAAGACAATCGACTTGTCTCCAATTTCTTACTTCGATTAATTCGCCAATGTTAAACTTGAGTATTCAAGTGACAGAAATCTGCTATAATTTGCAACAAAGCTTTGTAGTTTGCTTATTAATGGAAAATAATATTTATAATGAGATGGAATATCAATGAGAAGACTTTCATCCTCTATTGCAACTAACTATTTCTTTCCTACCACATACAGAAATGATTTAGACTGTTATTTTCAATTCAAATCTATGTATTATCGCAGATGTGGTGATGCCACTTTTGTTTCGATCGCCAGATCATGTACAATAATTTCTAAATTCTCTAGATTTTAAACATAATAACATCCATTTTAGAGCGGAAGTAGAGAATCACAATATACTACCATTTCTTGATCTCATTATTATGAAAACTGAGAGCACCTTCTGTACATCAAACTGCAGAGAAGACATTTTCACTGGACTAGAAATGAAACTTTATTCATTTTACCCACTAAATATAAAGAAAACACTAATTTTGACCTTGGTGAATAGGGCATACAACATTTGTTTTAATTTTAAATTACTTCAGAATGAACTTTTAAAGAAGTTCCTTCTAGGAAATAGATTTCCAAAAAAATTTATGGAAATTAACTGTCATAAGTTTCTCACTAACGTATTTATACCGAAACCTCAAAGTCAAATATAAAGTGTACCTAAAACAAATATATTTTAACCCTTTCATTTATGAATATTTTTTTAAACCAAAGCGTAAAAGATTTATTGTATTGTTATTCGGAACCAAATCTTTTAGTAATGACTCGCTTCCATTATATGCACAACATTTTGGGCTCCTTTTTCGACAACAAAACACGCAGAAACACGCAGAAGCATTTGAAGAAAATTTACATTTTAGTACGATATATATATTATTTGGGGTGGGACATTACAGTCTCAGTGGACATTGAAAGGGTTAAACTCCCTTATTAAAAACGACAAAGTATAATACTGTACGATAAAGGAAATTAATAACTGTTCAGAAAATTTTACCCTCAGTGACCTGAAATACATACAATCCAACAGGCCACAGACACTGACTCATTTTTTCGTATGAAAGAAAGAATTGCATCATATGATCCATAAATTACTAAGCATATAAAATGTCCTTCAGATTTAGAACAGTTTTTCCAGAAGTCATAGTAATACGCATTAATGAATCTAAAACTAGTTTGTTCTTAAAACTTTCAGAAACTTACTGTTTGGTATTTAGTTTTCTACTTAATTACTGTACATACTTACTATCTAAAAACTTACATTTTTGGCAGCAAAAATAGAAAAATTAATTCCTGCACGTTGTTTTTTAATCTTTAAGATCGTAACTTCAGGATATTTTATCTTAAAGGATAAAAAAGACTCCTACTGAAAAATTTATTACTTTTAGTTAATTCCAAGAAAAAATTATGGATCAAGTGTAGTTCACGTCCCCTTGTGGTGCCTAGTGTAGTTTACGTTCCCCTACATTATCCTAGTGTAGTTTGCGTTCCCCAACTTTGTCCGCGTATACCTAATCAAATAAAACGTTAAAACTAACGAAAATATTACGACTTAACCTAACCAATCGCCAATGTGTGTATATATATATATATATATATATATACACAGTGTGTCCGTAAAGTCATGGTGGGATTTTAAATAGCTATATTATTGCAACGAAACATGATAATGAGATGAAAAAAAGGCAAATTGAAGAACAACTCTAAAAGAATAAATTTATTTAACGTAGTTCGATATGGGCTCCTCTGGTAGCCCTGCAGACATCTAGGCGGTGATTCAATTCCAGCCACACACGCCCAAGAACATCAGGAGTGACGGATGCGATAGCTTCCGTGATTCGCTCGTGCAAGTGATGAATATCCCTAATGGGTACACTGTACACGCTTTGCTTGACGTAACCCCACAAATAAAAGTCCAAAGGTGTCAGGTCCGGAGAGCGTGGAGGCCATGGCTTCCATCCTCCTCTTCCTATCCATCTCTGTGGAAATTTTTCATTAAGGAATTCTCGAACAACGTTGGCATAGTGCGGAGGAGCACCATCTTGCTGAAAGATGACATTATTGTCAATAAATTGGGTTACTGCAAAATGTTCCAACATAGCGAGGTAGTTGTGTGACGTCACAGTGGGTTCCGCGAAGAAAAATGGGCCAATCACTCGATCTCGTGCTAGAGCACACCACACATTAACTTTCGGGCTATTACGCTCATGTTCAACATAGGCATGTGGACAGCCTAGACTAACTACGAGATAAAGGTTAAGCTTAGCCTAGACTAACTACAAGATACAACTTTGAGAGTTGTTCTTAAATTTGGCATTGTTTCATCTCATTATCATGTTTCGTTGCAATAATATAGCTATTTAAAATCCCACCATGACTTTACGGACACACTGTATATATATATATATATATATATGATGAATAAAACCACGAAGGAAAGGAAACACAGAATGGTGCTCAAGCGCTTTCGTCTAACGACATCCTCAGGAACACTGAAGTAAATAAAGAGTTCGAGACTATATATAGGTCACAAAAAAAATATATATATAATAAATATAGAAATAAAAATTGTGGGAGGAGCATACAAATTTGTAAGGAGAAACTTGTCGTAACCATGAAGTTTGCATGCAGAAATCTTTTATAAAATAAGTGCAGGAATTTTAGTTTTAAGATTTCGTGTGTACATCTCTGAACGCAGTGTGGTTTGGCTTATAAACATTCATGAACGAATAAATCAGAAGTGTTTCAGATTGTTTAACGTTTGTTCTATCTTAATTCGGATTCTCAGGGAAGTAATAAAGCCAACCACGTGGGGACAGAGGTTTATCACCGAGACCCGACCCCAACGGAAGGGCAATCCAACGGATTTGGATGTATATGCAAATGGTTGGGTTCCTCTTTCGCTGGGTCGAAAATTTTTGGATTCGTTTCGCGGGATGGTGCGACTTTTGTAAGGCAGATTCGAAGACGCTTGCTAAAATTGAACCATAAAATTGGGACTTCGAATCTGTTAACTATATTTAAATGTATTTTTGGGAAGAAGGAGGGGTCTATACTCGGAAATCAGGTCCAGCTCCAATCAGGGGGCCCAGGATCCTGGGAAACGTAGTAAAGACGCCTTCTTTCCCTCTTGTATGGGTAATAGCCTTCTGGGGACGGTCTTGGGAAAAACAAATGGTTTGATAGGCTTTCAGAACATTGGAAGGCGGGGTCCTTCAAAATTGTAAAGTAAATTCGAAAATTGTTAAGTCAGTTGGTAGTCGTCCTCCTTGAAATTAACTGTGGCTAAATAAACTCATTTAGACTTGTGGTGTAAGAAAATTTAGAACTGAAAGTATAAATTGTCTCCAAATTGAAATTAAGAACTTGTATTGCATTTCATTCGTTTACGCGGAAACTTGTGCATAAGAATTTTATTGTTAGCGACCTTAACCGAGAACTTGATTGTATCTTAATTAATGTTAACCAACGGACCAAGAGTTTTGTGAACTTTCCATTAATTTAATTTGGCTCCAATTAAATGCTAAACGGGGTACGTCTGGGCCCTAGTTTACTGAACCCGTCAATTTGGGTTCGGAAGTAAGTCCCGTTATTTGGTAGATTGTCGTTTTGCTTTCGGGCGGGCCGTAAATCTGCGGTCCGTACGCAGCACAATTGAGAGCAATTTGTCATCTGCAGTCGTAAGTAGAATAATTCTTCAAATTCATGTCGATTTCGACCACTTCATTTCTCGTTATTTGTTTTGTTGCACTAAAATATAAAGCCCCTCTATATAAATTACTTAAATTCAGATAACTGTGAACTTTTTCTTTGGATTTATAATTGATTGTATTTTACGGAAAATTGGTAAATTTAAACGATTTAAATTCAGATAACTGTGAACTTTGTCTTTGAATTTAAAATTGGATTGCATTGTATGGAAATTGATAAATTTACTTCAGAATAAATTTAAATTCATGTACTGTTTCGAGTGACATTTAATAAACTTTATAAGAGGGCGTGTGTTGTTTTAGATACCTTGCAATAGGCCTCTCTTGTTAGCTGAGGTGAATTAACATTCAAAGTAGGCTTCTGGAAAGCCGAAGAACTACGCCTATCAATTTAAAGGGCCATCCGTCTGGATAGGCCGAGTCATCCTGGACGAAAATAAGAAATAATTTGAAATAGAATTAAAGGGTACGCCCAACTTAAAGGGTGTCAGTGAAGTGAATTAACGTAATTAAAAGGGTGTCCAGTACCATAAATAAATAAACGGGTTGGGCACTACATAAATGGTGTCAGAAGTGGGATCCTATTGCAAGGTATTGGTAGCAAGAGTGTAACTTTTGTTAAAATAAATTTGCGTGACAGTAAAGCACGAACGTAGAAAGTATTTGGAACAGTAATTCGTTGAAATAATTGGAACAGTAAAAAGTGTCGCTAACAGTGATTACAGTTTTAAAGGTTGAAATAAAAATAAACAAGCTTCGCGATGTCGGTAAAGAGCGTGGAAATAACGAATGAAGAGAGAAAGTAACATGAGTGATTCCGAACCAATGAACTTAAACGAAATAAGTACAGAAAGTTTGGAAAATTTAAAAAGGATAAATTTTGCCAACATTATTCGGTTACTCAAGGAATGCAAGGAATTAGAGAAAGAAATAAACCGAAGAGGGTCGAAACTGGAAGACCTTGTAATGATTACTCCGCAGCTGGAGTATTGGGACAACCGAAGGTCGGGGGTTCGTCCCCGAAGAATCTCTCTAGTTCCTCCCGTTACAGAAGAAGAACTTTCGACGCAGGAAAGGGTTGGGTGGAGACCAGAGAACCCAGAAGACATCCCAAAGAACCCTTGCAGAAGTGCACACACCACAAGAGACGAGAAACACCGCACCGACGAAGACCGGCAGAAGAATATAGAAACCGTCGTACAGGTATTAAAGAGTACTAGCTTACCTTTGCAACGTGAACAGGCAGTAAGGGGTCCTGAGCAAACAACGTTTGGACACACACTGGAAAGAAGTTCGCCGACGTTTATGGGCGAACGGCCACAAGAGAACCCAGGAACCAGCCCAAACGCCGTCAGGAAGGAAAAAGGTGAGGCACTCAACATAATTGCCCCAAGATTATTAAGTTCAGGTAATGCCTTGGTTCAGGCTAATCCCATAAGGAGACATATTAAAGTGGGCATACCTAAGGACGCGTTGAAGACCGTTATGCCGGAGTATGCTTGTAATTGCATCAAAGGAACATCCTTTCGGGACTATTGGATGGAATCAACCCAGTTTTCGGTAAACAACCCAAGCTTAGGACTAAGAGATGAAGAGGTCCTAAGAGAAGAAACGCCACATGATAGAAGCCGAAGACTGCAGAAACTGAAAAATCCTCCCACATCCTGGGACTACAACTCACAACATCCAGAAGAAAGAACAGCCACAGCCACGAAGGAGGACAACACCAAGGATGTGGAGGTGAACGACGGAGACAAGTCCAGCAAGAGAGGAGAGCCCAGAAGGAAGAACGGTGACACTGGTCACAGGAGGAATAACACAACTCAAGAATGTGACTACAACCCCATGAGAAACCAGAAGAGAAAACAAACCAAGTCAAATGAAGACAGCGACTCCAAAGAGGAAACAATGGAAGAAAGTGGCCGGAGCCAGTGCAAGATTTGTCAGCAAATGCGAAATTGGGAAGAGGCGTGCCCTCGAGCAAACCTTCGGCAGGACTGGAAGGAGAAGCCTCCCGAATAGCTTCAGAGGAAGTAGCGGCGAGTCCGTCGGCTAGGACTGATCACCCTACCAGTACTCGTCGCTCAACAAGCTTCCACCGCGCTAGACGATGGTGGAGCTTCCGTCACATTGACATAAGCTATGCACAAGAACATCGGGAGCCTTCTTTGGACAGTTGCCAACTTCTCAGTACACAGTTGCACCGGCCCCGCCCATTCATGTAAGGGAGTAGAGTAAGTGTTTGACTATGGGAAGGGGGGGGTTGAAGAATTCTTTTGTGTCTGTATAATTCCAGAGGCTCAGCAAGACTTGACTATAGGCGTGTTGTTTCGGAGGATATGAAGACGAAACAAAGGTAACTTTGAAGAGAGAAGAGGACAGTCACTCTGAATGAAACAGTAACCATCCAAGGAAAGGGAGTAGACGGTGAAGATAGTGCGAGGGTGACTCTGGTAGAGGCAATCCCGCACGAAAAACTAAAGGTGGCCGCCGTGATTCTGACGCGAGAAGTCAGAATGAAACCCGGGGACGTAGTTCCCTTGGACGTCTATTCTCCGCTGCACGGGATGTGCAGTGAAGCTCGGAGAAACTTAAAAATGTTACCGAGCAGGATCCCACAGGGGAAGATAAGGTTACTGATGATCAATCAGGATGACGAAGAATTCATTGGCGAAAAAGGAGACGTCGTGGGCCTAGTGACGGAGGCAGAGCTAATAGGGAGGGTAGTCGACACGGCCGGTCGACGCTCACCCCAAATTGGAACGAATGTCACGGTGAAAGGAAGTCAAGCATCGAAGAAGGACTTCGAAGAACGAGTGACACGCCTCAAGTCCTATGTCCTTGGTTGGAAATCCTTCTCCGACAAGGAAAGGAAAACCGTCGAAGAGTGGTTAAGGGATTATTCAGATGTCTTCTCAATGGATGGCGAGCCATTGGGTTATAATAACCTGATGCCTATGAAGTTGGAAACCCAGGATCATCCTCCCATTTTTAGGCGACCCTACAGGATACCTATTACACACGAGGAGGAGGTAAAGCGACAAATAGCAGAAATGCTGGATCAAGGAGTGATACAACATAGCCGTTCCCCCTGGTCGTTTCCATTGGTAATTGTGAAGAAAAAGTGTCGGGCCCTGAGGCTTTGTGTAGACTATAGACCTCTGAACGCCATTTGCATAAAGGACAAATACCCATTACCCATCATTGATGAAACCTTGGCCAAGCTGTACGGGACTCATTACTTCTCGAGCATGGATTTACGCTCGGGATATTGGCAGTTGGCCATTCACGATGATAGCATCTCGAAAACTGCCTTCTCCACGGGAAGCGGTGTTCCAAAGAGTAATGAATTTTATTTTTCGGGAGCAACTGGACAAGGAAGTACTGATTTACTTGGATGACCTCATTGTCCTTGGAAGGTCTTTAGAAGAACATGACGAGAGGGTACGACGAGCCTTGGATAGCCTGCGCACCGCCAACTTAAAGGTCAAGTTAGAAAAATGTCAGTTGTTACAATCCCAGGTGGAGTATCTAGGCCATGTGGTCACCAGGAACGGGGTGAAGCCACAGGAATCCAAAGTGGAGGCCATCAAAAACTCCCAGAGGCCAAACAACAAGACGGAACTTAAGCAATTTTTAGGCCTCGCCTCCTACTACCGAAAGTTTATAAAGGGATTCAGCCAGATTGCGCGACCTCTTAATGAAGTGTCCACCAAGGAGTCTTGGAGATGGGACACTCCGCAAGAGACCGCATGGCAATCCCTCAAAGACACTCTAACAACTGACATCGTATTGGCGTACCCAAATTTTGATCAAGAGTTCATCTTGAACACGGACGCGAGTCAAGTAGCCATCGGGGGAGTACTCGCGCAGGAACAAGAAGGAATCGAGAAACCGATCCTATTTCTCTCCAGAACACTAACGGGCGCAGAACTAAATTATTCCACCTACGAGAAAGAGCTGCTTGCAATCGTCTTTTCATTGAAGAAGGCTCGCCCCCTTATATTTGGTCAGAGAGTCATCGTCCGCTCTGACCATAAGCCGTTGAAGTGGCTTCTGAGGGAAGGACATCGAGAGCCCAATGGAAGACTAGCGCGTTGGGTAATGACATTGCAAGACTACGACGTTCTCATCGAGTACGTAAAGGGCAAACTCAACAGAGTGGCCGATTGGTTGTCCCGCCCACCTGGAGTGACTAAGGAGGTTGTGAACGCGATATACGAAAAAGCGATCATAGATCGCAAGGTAATAAGCAAACACCAGCAGAAGGACGTTGAATTAGCGGCAATTCGAACAGCCATCGAAGAAGGAAAGGCTTTCAACTGGCCCGTATCCAAGCCCATTCAGCCGTCGAGATTCAAACTAATGAGGAACCTGCTGGTTTACGTCGATGCGAACGGAAGAGAGGTCATCGTAGTTCCTAAAAAGCTGAGAGAGCAGCTCATTTGGAACGCACACACGGACGTCGGGAGCATTCATCCGGGAGCTGCAGGGACTACAGAAATCCTACGGGACCTCTATTTTTGGCCAGGTATGGTTCAACAGGTACGGCAGGTAGTCCAAACGTGCGACACGTGCGCGCGGAACAAACAGACGCGGAAAGTGACTGTGGAAACAATGCCTTGTGTGCGAGGCCACAGTCCTTGGGAACTTCTGCACGTGGACTTAGTTGGTCCCCTTCCTCCGACCGGGGAAGGCAGCCATTATATCCTCACGTGTGTGGACAGTTTCAGCAAATTCACCATATTGGCAGCAATAAAGGACAAGACGGCCCGGGAGGTGGCGGACAAGTTCCATCGTTTGATACTGTGCAAACTGGGCGCCCCTTCCGCGGTAGTATCCGACCAAGGTAAGGAGTTCTGGAACGCTACCTTGCAGGAGCTCTTCAGGGTTTGGGAAGTACAACACCAACGGACCGCCGCATACCATCCCCAAAGCAACGGGAAGATCGAACGTCTGAATAAAGAGTTATGCATCAAACTCCGCATACTTTGTGAAGAAACTGGACGAGACTGGGATAAAATCCTCGACACCGTGGAGTTGTCCTTGAACATCCGAGTGCACCGAGCCACGGGATATTCTCCATTCTTCTTGATGTACGGGCGAACCCCCAACGTACCTTCAAAGCTATTTCGCATGCCACAGGAGGCGTGCGTGAGCCCGTACAACCCAGAGGAATACGCCGAAGACCGAAAGAGGAGTCTGAGCGAAATCTACCGCCGAGTGGAAGAGTTCATGCGGAGATACGAGAAGGCTAACGGAATCAAGGAATTGAAGCCGTTCGAAGAGAAGGCGCCCCATGGCTTGGTGTACATTGATTACCCACGACCGGGTAGAGGCAAGTTGGAGCCCCGGTACGAGGGTCCATACATCATCATCGAACAGAAGACTCCAGTCACTTATCTCCTGCGTCACATGATCACTGGACATCAGATAGTGATCCATCGAGACCGCATCCGCCGCAGCATCGAGGCCCCATGGGACGTCGAGCGACAAGGCGGGGCTGACGGCGCAGGGGATGAGATGGGGGAAGGGCCACCGCCCCTCCTCTCTGGAGCTCCGCCCTCGACACCGGAGAAACATCAACAAGGGGAAGTGAACCGGAGTGCGCTTCTTGCCCGCTGGCAGGACCGAGTGGCGGAAGGGGATCCGCCGGGCGCCTCCGAGCTACTTCCTCCCCGAGAGCTTCGCCCAGGGAACGGAGGAACATCGACCCGTGGAGGTGAACCGGAGTGCACCTCCTGCCCCCTGGCAGGACCGAGTGGCGGGCAGGAGCCGCCAGGTGCTTCCGAACTACCTCCTCGCGGGGACCTTATGGGAATAGGGTCCCCCGGAGAAAGCAGACAGGCTGCTTTCACAGGGCCACCGTTTGAGCGTCGTATGCTCTTAGGCCCCGACCTCGAGTACACTACGAAGAACCCGAGGATGACTAAAACTAAATGTGTCAGTGTTAGTGTCCCAATAAAGGGGACAAATAAAATGTGTCAGTGTTAGTGTCCCAATAAAGGGGACAAGTGAATGGAAAATTTTTGTGAAAATTGTGAGTAAAGTGATAATACCCGACCCTAGTTAAGAAAGTTTGCATCGGAGTGCAAAATTAAAGGAGGGGAGGGATGTCGTAACCATGAAGTTTGCATGCAGAAATCTTTTATAAAATAAGTGCAGGAATTTTAGTTTTAAGATTTCGTGTGTACATCTCTGAACGCAGTGTGGTTTGGCTTATAAACTTCATGAACGAATAAATCAGAAGTGTTTCAGATTGTTTAACGTTTGTTCTATCTTAATTCGGATTCTCAGAGAAGTAATAAAGCCGAACCACGTGGGGACAGAGGTTTATCACCGAGACCCGACCCCAACGGAAGGGCAATCCAACGGATTTGGATGTATATGCAAATGGTTGGGTTCCTCTTTCGCTGGGTCGAAAATTTTTGGATTCGTTTCGCGGGATGGTGCGACTTTTGTAAGGCAGATTCGAAGACGCTTGCTAAATTGAACCACGAGGGTCAAAATTGGGACTTCGAATCTGTTAACTATATTTAAATGTATTTTTGGGAAGAAGGAGGGGTCTATACTCGGAAATCAGGTCCAGCTCCAATCAGGGGGCCCAGGATCCTGGGAAACGTAGTAAAGACGCCTTCTTTCCCTCTTGTATGGGTAATAGCCTTCTGGGGACGGTCTTAGGAAAACAAATGGTTTGATAGGCTTTCAGAACATTGGAAGGCGGGGTCCTTCAAAATTGTAAAGTAAATTCGAAAATTGTTAAGTCAGTTGGTAGTCGTCCTCCTTGAATTAACTGTGGCTAAATAAACTCATTAGACTTGTGGTGTAAGAAAATTTAGAACTGAAAGTATAAATTGTCTCAAATTGAAATTAAGAACTTGTATTGCATTTCATTCGTTTACGCGGAAACTTGTGCATAAGAATTTTATTGTTAGCGACCTTAACCGAGAACTTGATTGTATCTTAATTAATGTTAACCAACGGACCAAGAGTTTTGTGAACTTTCCATTAATTTAATTTGGCTCCAATTAAATGCTAAACGGGGTACGTCTGGGCCCTAGTTTACGGAATCCGTCAATTTGGGTTCGGAAGTAAGTCCCGTTATTTGGTAGATTGTCGTTTTGCTTTCGGGCGGGCCGTAAATCTGCGGTCCGTACGCAGCACAATTGAGAGCAATTTTGTTATCTGCAGGCGTAAGTAGAATACTTCTTCAAATATCATGGTCGATTGCGACCACTTCATTTCTCGTTATTTGTTTTGTTGCACTAAAATATAAAGCCCCTCTATATAAATTACTTAAATTCAGATAACTGTGAACTTTGTCTTTGAATTTAAAATTGGATTGCATTGTATGGAAATTGATAAATTTACTTCAGAATAACCTTCTAAATTCATGTACTGTTTCGAGTGACATTTAATAAACTTTATAAGAGGGCGTGTGTTGTTTTAGATACCTTGCAATAGGCCTCTCTTGTTAGCTGAGGTGAATTAACATTCAAAGTAGGCTTCTGGAAAGCCGAAGGAACCTAGCCTATCAATTTAAAGGGCCATCCGTCTGGATAGGCCGAGTTATCCTGGACGAAAATAAGAAATAATTTGAAATAAAATCAAAGGGGTACGCCCAACTTAAAGGGTGTCAGTGAAGTGAATTAACGTAATTAAAAGGGTGTCCAGTACCATAAATAAATAAACGGGTTGGGCACTACAAACTACCAATTTTAGCACTTTACCCTTCTTGTCTAAATCTGTTCTGAACGAATTCAAAACAACAGGATCAAATGGATTGTTTACAACCAATTTTATAGGTAATGCCTGAATTATATATAGGTCAAAAAATAAAAACATAAAAATATAAAAATAAATTGAAAAATAAAAATTGTAAGAGGAGCATACAAATTTATAAAGGAAAACTACCAAAGTTTTAGCACTCTGCCCTTCTTGTCTAAATCCGTTCTGAACGAATTCAAAACAACAGGATCAAGTGGAAAAAGACCTTGGTTCATGTTAAAGTTATTTGTAAGTTGGATAATAGCAGACTCAATAATATTTCTATTAACAGTGTTGCTAGAGTGAAACAAAACAGAAGCATTATTATAATCAATACAGTGGGATAACTCTGACAAATGGACAAAAAGGGCACTAGATGACTGTCCCATTCTAACGGAATATTGATGCTGTTTTACACGCGTGTGCAAATCTTTTCCCGTCTGACCAATGTAAAAGGAATCACATTGTCTACAACCAATTTTATAGATAATGCCTGAATCATTGGTAGGGCTATTTTTAACTCTGATATTTTTCACAATATTGTTATATGAAAATACTACATTAATATTCCAAAGTTTAAGTACATTAGCAATGCCTAAAAAGTCCGGGAAAAATGGAAGTACTACTGTAAAATATTCTTTGACAAAGTGCGAGTGTTATTATTCACACGCTAGAAGGTTCGTTTTGCCTTGTTAAGACAAGATTCCATAAACGCAGGTGGGTAGCACAGATCACTTCCAATACCGTTGATTTTTTCCAATTCGGCATTGATGTATTCCGGACTGGCGATCCTAAGAGCGCGGAGAAACAATGAAGAAAATATGGCCTTCTTAATGGGGGTGTCATGTCCAGAGTAAAAGTGTACGTAGGACAAATTGTTTGTTTTTTTCCGATAGATACTAAACTTAAAACCTGGACTTTCCCTATGTACACGCACATCCTAAAACGGGATTGAGTTGTCTTGTTCCACTTCTAAAGTAAACTTAATGGAGAGGACTTGATCATTTAACTGAAGGAGGAAGTCATCCAGGTCACGATTCATGGGCCAGATACACAAAATGTCGTCGACGTACCGTAACCATGGGATGCCAACCCCCAGGATTCTCGGAATGTAAGTAATTTCGAAAAACTCCATATAAATATTGGAGAGGAGGGGCGACAAGGGGTTGCCCATGGCCATCCCAAACACCTGTTGTTGCATTAGTGACGATGCAAAAAATGCCTTTGGATTTGGTATGTCCTTTTTTATTGTTAAAAAACCTTCTGCCTTACAAATTTGTTATAAGCTTGTTTGTTTTGAAAAACAGTGTAATCTTCCTCAGTCTTTGGTTAACATAGTTAAAGGCCTTGTCTATAGTGCTGCGAATAGTACTTACGAAGATAACCTTCCTGAACGTTTTCGCAATAGCCTTTCACAATTAAAAAAAGATGGTGAGCTCCATATTACTAAAGCAGACAAGGCTAACACCATAGTTATTATGGACAAATTGGACTACATTAGGAAGATGAACGAGCTTCTCCAGGACCCCGCCACATACAAAAAACCTAGGAAGAACCCGCAGGATGACGTCACCAACTCATTCAATAGTGACTTGAAACGCATTCTCAAAGATCATAAGGACTTAATTCCACTTTTCACGTCCACTTCTTCTCTTCCCTACATTTACGGTCTTATTAAAACCCACAAACCTGGCAACCCTATGCTCCCTATTATTAGCTCGGTCGGTTCTATTACACTGGGTAACAAAATTTGAAAAATTTTCTGTTTATTGTGATTTTGCTGTCGTTTCTTAATGATTTCGGGGCGCTGATTCCAAAAATGATATTGGTTTTGCTCTATCATCAACCGTTTCAAAAATATAGGTTATCACACTTTTCATATGGCAAAGTATATAAAGAAGGCTAACATAAATATTTTCTGAAAATAAAAACTATTGGAAATTAATGTTTATTGAGCCAAAATTGTTTGACAAACCCAAAATGGTGCAAAGGATATAATATATATCATGAGGAGAACCGATAAGAGAATAACAAGCCTCGTTATGCAGTGTGCTTTCCTTAAAAATGCACTGAAGAACGCGACTTCCGCGTATGAACATTCTTATCCTTTCTGATCAGCGACCATACGTAGTCTCCCATCATGGAAGCATCCCAATGGCCCTGGTACCTTTTCTCCATCGTTTGAATATCTTGATGAAATCTTTCGCCATGTTCTTCACTCACATCGCCCAGGTTATCACGAAAAAAGTCTAGGTGTGAATGCAGATAGTGTAATTTTAAAGACATATGGCACCCCATTTTGACATAACACTTAATCAAGTTTGACACTAACTCCTTATAGTTTGGTGCTTTATGGTTGCCTAAAAACCCACGAACCACATCACGGAAAGCACACCAAGCCTCTTTTTCGATCGGAGTCACCTTGGTTTCAAGGTTCTTTGAATTCAACAGCGCCTTGACTTGTGGTCCTACAAAGATGCCAGCCTTGACTTTGGCCTCAGAGAGTTTAGGGAACATGACCCGAATCTGCTGGAAAACTTCCCCTCCAAAATCTAACGCAGTTACAAACTGCTTAATTAGACCCAATTTAATATGGAGAGGTGGTAGCAGAACTATGTCAGGCTTCACAAGAGGTTCCCTGAGTACATTGTACTTTCCTGGTTACAGTCCTTCACGTGGATGCCACTGAACTGTTTTATAGTGCTCAGTTGAAGCCCTGCTATCCCACAGGCAAAGAAAACATGAATATTTAGTAAACCCTCCTTGTAAACCTAACAGGAAACCAATCATTTTGAAATCACCACACACGTCCCAGTTATACTATTCATACCTGATTTGAGTGAGCAGTTGTTTGACATTTTTATAGTCCTCTTTCATTTGAACAGAATGTGCAACTGGTATAGATGGATATTTGTTCCCATTGTTGAGTAGAACAGCTTTTAAATTCTGAGTTGAACTGTCAATAAACAGGCGCCACTCTGAGGGTATATGTGTTAACCCAATAGCTGTGAATAGACCATTAACCTCGCTGCAATAACAGAGAGAGCCATTGACATCGTAGAACCTTGCAAACTCTTCATGCCGCTTTCGGTATACAGTGCTCTTGCAGTCTTCTCCAAGCAAATTCCACTCTTTGAGTCTGGAGGTCAGAAGCTCAGATCCTGGTTTCGTCAGACCCAAATCTCTAATTAAGTCGTCCAATTCCCTCTGATTTGGAAAGTGAGGGTTTGTACTGAAAGTTACTGTATATTCTTCATCATGACTGTCCTCACCAGCCGACATCTCAGATGAGCTAGCTGCATCCTCATTTTCAACCTGCAAAGCAAAGAAACAAAATATAGGCATAGCTATATAAGTAGAAGAGCATCAGCACTAAGAAAAATCGACACATAATGACCCACAGTCTGTAAATACAGAAGGTAAAGTAATGGATAGATACCTGTTCTGGTGGACGTGGTATTGGAAGACCTTCGCCATGTGGTACAGGAGCTATGGACGACGCTATGCTTGGATACTGAAGAGTCTGCCTTCCTTTAACTTTCCTGTACGTAGAAACACCTACCATGCAGTAGTAGCAATCGTCGTAGTGGCTCTTTGGTTCTCTCCATATTCTGGGTACCGCAAAGGGCATTGCCTTGCGTACTCCCCGCAGCCACCCTTCAAGTGTGGAGCGGCAGCTTCCACAGATCACATGGGGTGCCCAGGGCTTATCTTGGTTACCCATAGGCATACCAAAATAGAGCCGATACGCGATCCAGAACATGGTGCCTTTCACAATCTTGTGCGATACTTGCTTGGGGCCTATGTAATACCCACAAACGTAGCAGAATATATCCGGCGAGTGTTTACAAGCTCTAGTTGCCATTCTCTTTACCAAACTGTACTACATTAATCATAACCTGCAGATATAGAGAGAGGAGTTATTAAATCTGCAACAGATTACAGATTCCAGAAAAAAGATGTATTCACAACACTGAAATAATGTTCGCAATAAAAGAGGATCGATAACACTCAAATCGTCAGCACAGAGAAGCACAGAAACACAGTACCTTAGTGCTGGTAACCATCAGACAAACAACCTGCTTTCTTTGTGTGCTCACACTTACTGACTTCTCAGACTCTGCGCTCTTCTTTATATAGCACAGTGGAAGTTTCGGGCAATTTATAGAGCAAGAAACTGTCAACGAACATCCGGATTGTTCTCAACAATTCCTGATTATTCTGATATTGTTGCGCCCATAATAACATTATACTGGTAGAACATGAAAAATGGATTAGCTCTGAAACCATTGATGATACACACAAACTAAGTCCAGATTTGGACTCAGCGCCCACAAATGCATATAAAAAAAGTCCTATATAAACAGAATCAGTGTTACACAGTGTTATCTATAAACTATCCAAATGGCTTGTCAAAGTCTTGTCCCCCATTCTCGGAACTATCTCTGATTCAAATGTAAAAAATTCCATGGATCTTACAGAAAAATTGAATAATGTACGCACTGAAACCAACGATAGATTAATCAGTTTTGAAGTTTGTTCATTGTTTACAAAAGTGCCGATTGACGATATGCTTGACTTTCTCTCCCGAGAATTACATAAGTACGACCTGCCATTACCTGCACACATCGTTTTGGAACTCATTAAACTTTGCCTCAAATCAAAGACTGTAAATTCACTTTCAATAGCGAGTATTATCAACAGGTGTTTGGGATGGCCATGGGCAACCCTTTGTCGCCCCTCCTCTCCAATATTTATATGGAGTTTTTCGAAATTACTTACATTCCGAGAATCCTGGGGGTTGGCATCCCATGGTTGCTGTACGTCGACGATATTTTGTGCATCTGGCCCATAAATCGTGACCTGGATGACTTCCTCCTTCAGTTAAATGATCAAGTCCCCTCCATTAAGTTTACTTTAGAAGTGGAACAAGACAACTCAATCCCGTTTTAGGATGTGCGTGTACATAGGGAAAGTCCAGGTTTTAAGTTTAGTATCTATCGGAAAAAAACAAACAATTTGTCCTACGTACACTTTTACTCTGGACATGACACCCCCATTAAGAAGGCCATATTTTCTTCATTGTTTCTCCGCGATCTTAGGATCGCCAGTCCGGAATACATCAATGCCGAATTGGAAAAAATCAACGGTATTGGAAGTGATCTGTGCTATCCACCTGCGTTTATGGAATCTTGTCTTAACAAGGCAAAACGAACCTTCTATCGTGTGAATAATAACACTCGCACTTTGTCAAAGAATACTTTACAGTAGTACTTCAATTTTTCCCGGACTTTTTAGGCATTGCTAATGTACTTAAACTTTGGAATATTAATGTAGTGTTTTCATATAACAATATTGTGAAAAATATCATAGTTAAAAATAGCCCTCCCAATAACTCAGGCATTATCTATAAAATTGGTTGTAAACAATGTGATTCCTTTTACATTGGTCAGACGGGAAAGGATTTGCACACGCGTGTAAAACAGCATCAATATTCCGTTAGAAAGGGACAGTCGACCAATGCCCTTTTTGTCCATTTGTCGGAGTTATCCCACTGTATTGATTAGAATAATGCTTCAGTTTTGTTTCACTCTAGCAACATTGTTAATAGAAATATTATTGAGTCTGCTACTATCCAACTTACAAATAACTTTAATATGAACCAGTCTTTTTCCACTTGATCCTGTTGTTTTGAATTCGTTCAGAACGGATTTAGACAAGAAGGGCAGAGTGCTAAAACTTTGGTAGTTTTCCTTTATAAATTTGTATGCTCCTCTTACAATTTTTATTTTTCAATTTATTTTTATATTTTTATTTTTTTTGTGACCTATATATAATTCAGGCATTACCTATAAAATTGATTGTAAACAATCCATTTGATCCTGTTGTTTTGAATTCGTTCAGGACGGATTTAGACAAGAAGGGTAAAGTGCTAAAATTGGTAGTTTCTCCTTACAAATTTGTATGCTCCTCCCACAATTTTTATTTCTATATTTACTATATATATATATTTTTTTTTTTGTGACCTATATACTGTATAGTCTCGAACTCTTTATTTACTTCAGTGTTCCTGAGAATGTCGTTAGACGAAAGCGCTCCATCATCACCATTCTGTGTTTCCTTTCCTTCATGGTTTTTTCATCATAAATATTTTTCACGTGTTACTTTCGTGAAATAATTTTCATATATATATATATATATACCATATGTCCCACAAAAAAGTACATCCAACTTTAGATTGTACTAACTCCTCCAAAAATTGAGATATTTTGGATTTGTTTGTTTGATTTAATATAGCAAATTATTCTTTGTTAACGTTCAAATTTATTCATGTTTAAACGATTTAGTGTTTAAGCATCTGCTTTTAACTGAAGGGTACAACAAAATAGATTGCGCAAAATTGGTCAATGAAAAAATAATGTGTGTGCTATCGATGTAATGAAAAGACAAATACATAATAATAGATACTTTAACATAATTTTAATAAGATACAAAGCAGATTTTTCTTTATTCCTTATTGCAAAAGTTATGCTTAGTTTCGTTTTCTTTCAACATGACCGCCATTCCTATCGATACAAATCTGGAGTCGAGCTCTCATCTTCCCCATCACTCTTTTGATAAGATCTGGATTGTCTTTTAACAAGTTGATTTCAGCTGTGATGCGAGTCCTCAAATCATCTAAATTGATAGGTTGTGATGCAAATACTCTATTTTTCAAATGACCCCATAAAAAGTAATCACACGGGGTCAAGTCAGGGCTTCTGGGAGGCCATGGTGGAAGACTTCCTGCAAGCGTTCCTTCACAATAACTCTCCTGTGAGCAGGAGCTCCGTCTTGCACCCACCAAATACGATTAAATCGGTTTCCATAAGTAATACGTATTTGTGGAAGGATTTCTCGGTCTATCACTTCTAGGTAAGCTTCACCATTTAGATTACCATCGTAAAAGACCGGGCCAATTACCGCTCCATTACCGCACAGTCCTACCCAGAGAGACAGTTTTTGTCTAGAGTTATTCTTTTCGTAGATATGATTGTCAGGTGGATGATTTTTTGGTGCATACTGACGGCAGATTTGTCTGTTCACTAGACCATTCATAAAAAAGGCCGCCTCATCTCCAACCACTAATTGTTCCGTGAATCTTTCTGGTTTTTCAAGAAACCACTGGGCAAATCTTAGGCGGCGAGGTAGATCTCCTTCAATGAGTTGATGTCGAATTTCCATTCTGTATGGGTACAAATTCAAATCCTCACGAACTATTTGATGAAATGACATGCGTGAGAGTTCTGTACCATTTCGCCTGCTGGACACTTTTGGATGTCTCTCTAAAAATGCCGAACATGCTGAATGTTCTCGTCTGTTCTTGCCGTCTTCGGATGGCCTGAACGTCCTTTGTTCAAATTGAGGACCGTTCCTTCTTCTTTGTATTTCCGAACATTCTTCAAAATTGTATGTTTAGTTGGAGAAGCTCTATCGGGAAATTGCAGTTCGAAGGTATTCTGAACCTGTTTTAAGCTTTTAGTTTGCAGATAAGTTGTGACCATGAGAACGCGCTGCCTTCGTGTAAACTGCATGATAAGGGTTTCAAAGATATTTATAAATTTAGTAATTCAGATTCTTCATTTATATGTATGACTCGTATCTTAGATACAAAAGTTCGAATTATTTAAAAAAAATATTTGCAATATCCGACGTAAAAAGTAGCACATTGGTTAGAGCAAGAGGAGCTATCTGGCTGGGAGAAATGATCATTCCGCGCAACCCATTTTGCTGTACCCTTCAGTTAAAAGCAGATGCTTAAACACTAAATCGTTTAAACATGAATAAATTTGAACGTTAACAAAGAATAATTTGCTGTATTAAATCAAACAAACAGATCCAAAATATCTCAATTTTTGGAGGAGTTAGTACAATCTAAAGTTGGGTGTACTTTTTTGTGGGACATATGGTATATAAATTGACAATTGGTTATGTTAAGTCGTAATATTTTCGTTAGTTTTTACGTTTTATTTGATGGATTCATTTAAAAAATGTCTCCTAAAGATCCTAGTGTAGTTTACGTTCCTCAACTTTGATCTAGTGTAGTTTGTGTCCCCTTTTGCGTCATGGGGACGTAAACTACACTTGCTCCAAAAGTATTTTGGCTATTAGTAAACCATTCTCATACTGGTGTACCTTATACGCGATAATTTGCACTGATGTTGTAATACCAAACATGCCAGTAGTATGACCGCAAAATGGACGAGTGCAATGCAATCGCAAATGTTAATCAATGTTGCAAAGGGGAGGGGGGAATGTTGCAAGAAGTTATGCAACAAGAAGGAGGGGTCTTATAACAAGTCAATGCTGTAAAGAGGGGTATGCAACAAGGGGGGACTATCCCCCAAGCTGCAATGAAAGGAACCTCCCCAGCTTGCTGAGGGAGTCCACCTAACCTCTTTTGGGGAGGAGATGGGACGGCCTCACCCCGCCCAAAGGGAAACCTAACCTAAGCCTTAACCTAAGAAGGAGAGAGGGGTGTTCGCCTGGCTCCAGCCAGACGCATAATGAGAGTCCAGTGGCCCAGCATCTGTTATATAGAGGGTCTGGAGTTGCCAGTTACCACTTATTTTAATTACTTATTTATTAAAGGCCAGAGAAACTTTCTCCTTAAATTGCCCGAACTAATTAAAACTCATTATTTATTTAACTAACAATATAAGAAAAATGCCTGCAAAATAACAGTACACACTTTTTATATATAAAAAAAAACAATAATTAAATTAACTAACTTCTCCGAAAGTGTCTATTTACTTTTGACATTCCTCTGTATCTTCTCAATACCGCCAACTAAGCGAAAACTTTACACTGCCCACAATAGACGAATCCAAATATTTAAAAGAAATACAATTAATCCATGGCTTAGCAAAAGAAATAAATAAAACGCCAATATTAACAATAAAAGAAATACACAGGACTCTTTATATTGTACATTATTCCAATAACATAATCTATAAGAATAATATTTAATTTACCTATAACTCGAGAGACCTGAATAGCATCCATTTACTCTAAAGCCAAGCCGAAAGTGTCTATTTACTTTTGTCAATCATCTCTTATATAAAATGTCTTCAAAATCAACATTTCTTTTTATTCCAAGAAAGACAACAAATGCCCGAATTGTTTATCCTGACGAAGTTCAAGCTTTTCACTCCACCTTAGACCTACAGTTTAACGGGGAATCCGAACCACCACCAGCCCAGCGTCTTAACCACTAGGTCACCCAGGGTACCCATTTATCTACCAACTAATTGTGCGGAAGGATGATCGTTTACCGAACGCCGGCTGCAATCGCCGGGCCTCGAGTACGGAACCGATGAATTCATAGTCCGCGATGCTAACCACCTAGGTGGGAATTTGAATGAAAAACAATTGGCTGAAAATACAAGCAATATAATATACCACACTTTATATATATATATATATATATATATATATATATATATATATATATATATATATATATATATTCTTAAATAACTACAGGAAAAATTTATATTAAGCAATAAACATTTTAGCTAAACTCGCAGAATGTGTCTATTAACTTATGCCATTCCTTTTTATGTACCTTCTATATTTTTTATGAGAGAGAGAGAGAGAGAGGGAGAATTACAAGGAGTTACAAGGAAAAGAAGTACCTCAAAAAGCCTTGCGACCTATACCGAGGGGGTACCAATGGCAACCGGTGCCAGGGAAAATTTTCTACACCCTCAAATAGTGTGCAAGATTTGGTCTAACCTTTTCTTGAAATGATCCACAGAGGAACTTTTCACAACTTCTGAAGGTAACCTGTTCCACGTGTCACAGATCTTATAGGTAAAGTAATTCCCACACACTGGTCCTAAACCGTTTCAAATCCAAATTCCAACCATTGTTGAGAGTTGGGTTATCATTTAAACTAAACATGCTTCTAAAATCGACATCGTTGAACCTGCGTAAGAGCTTGAAAACCTCGATTAGTTGACTGCGCAGCCTCCGAGTTTCCAGCGAAAACAAGTTCAGGGCGCGTAAGCGTCGATTGTAGCCCATATGCCTAACGAAAGGGATTAACTTTGTGGCCCTCGCCTGCACTCGCTCCAGCCTCTCAATATCTTTCCTGAGGGTGGGCGACCAGAACTGCCCAGCATACTCTAGGTGCGGCCGAACCAGGGAATTGTACAGAGAGAGCACAATCTCCTTGTTCCGAAACTGAAATTGCCTCCTGATATAACCCAACAGCTTCTGGGCTTTCTTTTCCACCTCTACGCACTGTTTCGTAAACTTAAGGTCGCTGCTAATTAGCACACCCAAGTCCTTTTCCAAATCAGTCGCCTCGATATTACTCTCCAACATCGAGTAGTCCGACTTGGGATTGGCGTAGCCAATGTAGATCACCTTGCATTTACCCAAGTTAAACGGCATTTGTCATTTTTCGGACCACTCTCCTATTCTACGTAGGTCCGCACGCAGTTCCTCGATCGCTTCGGGCGTCTCAACACTTGCCCCAAGCTCGGTGTCATCAGCGAATTTGGCGATCCGACTGACGATGCCATCGTTGATATCATTTATGTAAATGATAAACAACAGTGGCCCCAAAACGGAACCCTGAGGAACTCCACTAGTGACCGAGGCCCAACCCGAACTAACCCCTTTAATTACAACCCTCTGCCACCTATTCTTTAGCCAGTTTTCAATCCAGCTACCTACTTCCCCGCCGATACCCAGCGCGCGCACTTTCGCCATAAGCCGGCGGTGAGGTACCTTATCAAAGGCTTTCTGAAAGTCGAGATAAAGTATATCAATCGCCCTACTCTTATCATACTCACTCAACATGACGTGGAAAAACTCTAGCAAGTTGGTGAGACACGACCTATGCCGTCTAAACCCATGTTGGGAGTCCCCAAGCAGCTTGTAGGAATCCAGATGGTCACCGATCCTATCCGCTATTATCCCCTCTAATAATTTACCTACAACCGAAGTGAGACTACTGGGACGATAGTTCCCTGGACTTTCGTGATCCCCTTTCTTAAAGGTAGGGGTCACCTTGGCTTCCCTCCAGTCACCAGGCACCTGGCCCGTCTCCAACGATTTGTTGAAGACCGTAGCCAGGTGGGGAGCCACCTGGTCGCGCACCTCCCGCAACACTCTGGTGAGGAACTGATCTGGCCCAGGAGCCTTAAACGCGTTCAGTTTGTCTATTCTATCGGCAACGACTGTCGCGGTACACCGAACACTATCCAGGGATGACGCGGGTGTCCTCCCTGGTGAACACTCCCGCAAAGTACTCATTAAGCACATTAGCGATGTCCGCGTCGGAGGTCCGCAGAACGCCGCTGGGGTCCTTTAACCGGCCTATCATGCTTCTAATGGGCTTTCTACTATTAACATAACTGAAGAACTCCTTAGGGTTCCCCTTGCAGAGGCTTGACACCCGTAGTTCTTCGTTACGTTTCGCTAGCCTAACCTTCGCCTTCACTTCCCTACACAGGTGGACATACGCCTCAGTGTTCTCATGGGAACGACTGGCCTTCGCCCTCCTATACGCAGCTTTCCTATTTCGGATAGCCGAAGCGATGTCACGACTGAACCACTTGGGCTGCGTTGAAGCAGGGGTGACCGGTTTTGAGGGTATGGCAGCAGACTGCAGCACCATAAACTCGTCCCGGAATGCACTCCACACTCCCTCAATATCGCCGCCGAACTCTGACCCATCTCACCTACGGTATCCCGGAGGCTAACAAAGTCCGCACGCTGTAGATCGAGCTTGCTGCCTCTCGAGTTACTACGCTTCACTCGAGGGACGCACACACGGAGCCTAATCAGAGAGAGAGAGAGAGAGAGAGAGAGAGAGAGAGAGAGAGAGAGAGAGAGAGAGAGAGAGAGAGAGAGAGAGAGAAGTGTCTATTTACTTTTGTCAAACATCTCTTATATAAGAAGCGGTTCTCGTTTTCGGCAATTTTTTCATCCATCTTAATATTCATTTTTTGATTTGAGAAATCCATATATACACATTTATATTAAATTTCCCATATGAAAACAGTTTAATATTATGCAGTAGATATACTAAACCGTATGTTAAATTTGGTAATAAACAATTATAATTATTCTCATAGAATAACATTCAACAAACCTTTGTATATACTTCTATATTATCTTTTTATAAAGAAAACTCTGCGAATTCAAAGTTAATTAACTGTTAATTTTTATAAAAAACAAAGTAAAATACATTTACATTAAAATGACTTCGCTTCCCAACCAAGACAGAAGAGTGTAACTATCGTCGACCAAAAACTAAAAAGGTCACAATGGAATGTGATTGACCCACATTTCGGCGATTTTGCTTCTCTGTTACTGTGTATTAAATTTATTTTTATATTTTATTTTTCTTTGCATGATTGAAAAGGTTTATTATTATTATTATTATTATTATTACGATTATCATTATTATTATACAGACATCTACACATTTTTTCAAAATTAACACACACACACACACACACACACATATTATCCCTCCATTATTTCTGCTCACCTGCGATATCCATGTGCACAATGAGAGCGCAGGTGACACTGTATACAACGTTTGAACAGCCAAGAAGCGCACACAACCGCACATAGATCCCCTATTATTACACACACAACTATATATACGCTCATAGGTTGACAGCTTTCTCCGTCATCACCCGTTTACATACAACGTTTGAACATCCAGGAAGCGCACACAAATGCACATAGATTCCCCTATTATTACGCACACAACTATATATACGTTCATAGGTAGCCAGTCTCCCCACCCCGTCATTGCCCATCTACACACACACACACACACACACACACACACACACTTCCTCCATCATTTCTGCTCACCTGCGATATCCATGTGCACAATGAGAGCTCAGGTGACACTGTATACAACGTTTGAACAGCCAAGAAGCGCACACGAACTGACATATTAAAGTAAATTTTCTTCAGTGCAACTCACGAATTAAACATGGCCTTGAGGATTCGATTTCTAATACAGCGTATTGTCACAAAAAACATTTAAAAACTTAGAAGATTGGGTTTTATCCAGCAATAAAGAATTATGAAATGCTTCGATATATACATATAGCCCTATATATATATATATATATATATATATATATATATATATATATATATATATATATATATATATAAGATCTACTAAGTCCTTTTTCATCGTATAGTTAAACGAATACATCCATTTTCACCTGTTCAGTCTCTATTGTTTGAGGGTATAAGGTTCAAAATTGAGCGTCAAACGCGGATAATTTTAACCTATCCATCTAACTAACTAACTATATATATATATATATATATATATATATTATATATATATTGGATATGTGCGGTGGAGAGCGCAAGAGAACAACTCGCTCCTCCACCAAGTGCCAAGTTTCAAAGTATCGCTAATAAAGACCCCTTTTTGTGATTCTTAGATTCCGTGAGGGTATGAAAGGCAGGGGTAACTCGGGATGGTACCATGCGCCCGGCTTGGACTTGAAAGCCGTAATACTACAGCACAATAGTAACACTAACCCAGGGCTTTATGTTACATCCTAGGATATCGTCAGAGACTTAAATGATCGTTTCTCAGAACCTTCACAACAGTCAAAGTTGAAGTCTTCAAAGAAGGTTAGATGCTTGTCTCAGTACAGTACCAGATGAGAAGGGTGTACCTTGTTATGTACGGCAGAGAGTGCTATCTTATCTAGCTCATAAAACATATACAGTATACTGATTTCGACTTTATGTAGTAAAATATCCAAAGGTGGGCACCCGGGCCTCAAAAAGGACCGACGGTCCCGGTCCCGGTCCTTGCCTCAAACTGGACCGACGGTCCCGGCCACGGTCCTTTCTGAAGATAGGACCTAGGAACGACTCGGTCCTCGGTCCTTATATATAATATAAGTGAAAATTTTGATTAAAATGAAAAATGAAATTAAAGACACCGGAAATCTTTAATTTTATTAACGTAAATTATAATTAATACAATACATAAATGATGAAAAAAAGTTATTAAGTTAAATGCTTGAGTTTCCCTTCAAGAAGACTAGCATTTCAAAATGGCTGTCACTGAGCCCTGACCTTTTCGGCTTGAGGACGTCCTTCCCGAAAGAGAAGAGCCTCTCCACGGCGGCACTGGATGGGATAGGCGTGTTAAACTTGATGAACAAGTCCTTCAACGCCGGGCTGGGGAACGAGTCCTTGTTGAAGATGAAGGGTTTCACAGGCCGCTGAGAAATGTCTCCACCAACTTGGTCCCGGTCTCTTTCGTCTTCTCCCCGCCCTCGTAGAGAGCCTCAAAGAAGTCGTCATTGTCCTGGTCATTCTCACCCTCGCTGCTGCTGGTGTCCTTGCTGGTCTCCTCCAGGTGTTGAAACAAGTTTCATTTCAGTCTCAGTCTCTTTCTGAGTCTTCTGGAGGAAACGATCCATCTTCTTTAGAACTTCAAATAATCACTAAACACACTAAAATCACTAAAAAAGACCGTCCGGAATTGCTTAAAAATGGACCGTCGCTCCTCATTTCGGTCCTCACTGAGAAAAGGACCGACTTTCCCGCTCACGGTCCTTAAAAAGGACCGAGTTCCAGGAGTTCGGTCCTTTTGGAACTCGGTCCTGCCCACCTTTGAAAATATCACATGAATGTATGCAACATAATACAATCCCGTTTGACCAGGATGTATGGGGCCTCCAAATCTATCTAAGGGGAGGCCAATGGTCCCCTGCCCCTACCCGCTGGATCCGCATATGGTTCACGAAGCATATACTGACCAGCAACTACACTGCACAGAAGCATTAAAACACATTTTTTGTATTATAATTTTAAATGTCTTCATTACTAAAGTAATAAAATACAGTACAGTAGTACAAAATATTAAAAAAATATAATATTAAGGTGAAATATTGCACTTCTCTCCCCGAAACAATTTCTGCATAATTTAGTCCAGACTAAACAGCATCGTAGTCCGGATCCAGACTATCGCTCAACCACTTGAGTAACCGTAACGTACATATAAGAGGGAACATCCTATTAAGGTGGTACTGAAGTTCGCTACCTTAAATAATCATAAATAATCATTTGAGGTTTGACCATGTTTGTCTCCTTTAGTCGTCCCGGATTAATGTACCGTATTTGTCGTGTCCACGTCATAACACCACTTTCGGTTAGATCAACGAGGTTAAGCGACGTTGGGTAGCGACCGGTAGCCCGTAGATGGTTTGAATCCCACGTAAAGCTGTAAGTCCCCTTCGTCATACGACCTTTACTGTTACGAATGAGGTTTAAACAATCTCAAAAATTATAAATGTATTTGTGTTGTTTTTCTGTCTACTTTTTCTATTCTGTTTTTATACTGTCTGCTATTCATGGCATAAGACTTTCAGAAGCTAGCGTCCGTAGCTCAGTGGGCAACACCGGTTCTCTGTAAACGAAGTGAAGACACTGAGGTCGGGGGTTCGAATCCCGGTTGACGCTGGTATTAATAATACAGAAGCTAGAGCAATGGACCGCATTAGTTTTTGTTGTTGTTGGTTAGCCGATCAGCCAACCCTGATCGAGCAAGCCGACGGCACGCAGGTAACCGATCGCCCTCTCCGGAGTGGACCAAAGGTTCAGCGCACTAGTGATGTTGTGTTGTGTTCTATGTTGTGCTAGAGCGGTACAGTCTGTCATAATGTGTTCAATTGTTTGTGATGTGTCCTGGCACAGGTGATAGGTGTCGTCTGTGGAGTTGTCTAGTCTGTGTTTGTATGTCTGTAAGTTGGGGTGATGTCCACAGCGGAATCGTGCTAAGTTAACTCCATCCTATCTGCTCAGGTTGGTCTTTGACCTGTTAATGGGTGGCGGCTTCGCACCTAGGACCGCATTCGGACTGAGTCGTGTCAGTGCTTTGTGGTTTAGGTGTGTGTGTATGTGTTTTCTGTACTGTGTGATATCTGTGGGGCGTAGTATGGAATGGAGTATTTGGATATAATGTCTCTCTGGTGTTACCTTAATGGTGCGAGGTGTCGGTGCATGATTGTACATGTAGTGGCAAGGGTGTTGTGGGTTAGTTGTCGCTGCTGCCATGAATTGTGTTCCCCTCATGTCTAAATGTTCCCTAATTTTCAGTATTTTTGTTTCTTTGTGCAGGTGTTCTATTGGTGTTGTTTGAGTACATCCTGTAATGATACGAATTGCGTTGTTTTGTATTGTCTGTAAGGTGTTTATGTGTGTGTTTGAGATAATGGGTGCCCAGCATGGGCTAGCATAGTCCATAACTGAGCGAATATATTGTTTGTATATAAGTGATGTTGTTTCCTCCTGGTGTCCAAAGTTTGTGCCTGTTAGTACGCTAAGCGTGTTAAGTCTTGAAGTACATTTGTTTTTAATGTCCTGAATGTGGTTTGCAAAAGATAATGATGTGTTGTATGTGACCCCAAGTATTTCGGTCCTGTGAGTGTGCGGAATGTTGGTGTTGTTTAGTGTAAGCTGTGGAGTTATCTGGTGTTCTTTTGTGTTGCTTGTTAGCAAGGTGATGGTTGATTTTGTGGGCGCTACTTTGAGTCTATTGTGTGTGAGCCAGTCTTGTATACTGTTTATGTATGTTTGTAGGTTATTTGTAGCGGTGTCGATGTTGTTGTGGGTGGATGTTAGAGGGATGTCATCTACATATGATGATAAGGTAAGCTTGTTATCTATGGATGTTGGAATGTCATGCATGTATAAGTTGAACAGTGTTGGTGAGAGAACAGAGCCTTGAGGGACCCCGTTCGGAAAAAGCTTGTTTTTGGATGACTTGCAATTAAATGTAACATGTGAGTATCTTCCTGAAAGATAGTTGCTCAGCCACCTTTGGGTGTTATTGTCTGGAGTTGATGCCATCCATGATGTGCTGCGTGAGGTTAGTGAATAATGTCGTGGTTGAGTGGTGAGGTCTGAATCCATGTTGAGTAGGCGATAGTGGTATGTGTGGGTTGGTGATTTGTAAGATTAGTCTTTCTGTTGCTTTGAAAGGTGTGCATAGTAAAGTAATGGGTCTTTAGGAAGCTGGTTCTGTTGGATTTTTGTTTGGTTTGAGTAGTGTAATAATTTTACCTTGTTTCCATATGTTAGGAATAATACAGTGTTGGTATGAATATATGCTGATGTTTGTGAGAGCTAGTATTCCCTGTGGGCCCAAGTGTTTAAGGTGTATGTTAGATATGTTGTCTGGTCCAGTAGCCTTCGAATTCTTAATGTTTTTGATGATCTTGGCGGTCTGGTCTGTATTGAAGCGTGTAATGGTCGTGTCGAGTCTGTAGGTTTTCTTGTGTCTGGTTCTTTGTCTGTCTGTGTGTTTCTGGTTGTTGTCTCTGTTTAACTGACTTATCTTTGCGTAGTGATTAACTAGAATGTTAGCGTGTTGTGTATATGATGGGATATTATTTTGGCTGCGACAGATAGCCGCGTGTGAGGTATGAATGCCGCTGTTAGAGTGGGTAATGCTGTTTATAGTCTTGTATAGCCTGGATGTATCTGTGGAGTGGTTTAGTGTTGTTATGAATTTCTTAAATGTTTCTGTTTGTTTTTCTTTAAGTTTGTTGTTTATTTCTGTGTTTAGCTGTTGTATCTGCTGTTTTATGGCTTCTGTGTGTGGTGTTCGTATGTTATGTTTGAGGTTGTTACGTTGCCTTATGAGGTGGGCTATTTCTCTGTTGTAATTTGGGTTGTATTTCCTAATGTTGCCCTTGGGTATGTATTTGTTTGCATTATTGATGATCTGATTGAATGTCCTGAGTGTTGTATTGATGTTTATGATGGGTGTGCTGTTTAATGTGGTGAATTGTTCCTCAGAACGTTATGTCTGGGGAGGAGTTTGAGTATCCTGCTTGATGTGGTATGAATGTATGTTCTTCTGTGTTGTTAAGAATGAAGAGGCTGTTTAGTTGTGTGGCTATGTTGGCGCCTCTGGTGTTGTTTTGGTTGTGCAGGTACCAACTAGTGTCTTTAGCGTTGAAGTCTCCTCCTAAGATGACATTAGTGATTAATAGACATTAATGGACTGCATTAGTTGGCCTGAGTGCTGTTCCATTTTCTGGTCCTCTTTACTGGTTATTATCATTTTACACCTTCAGAATTTATTGTGGTGTAGGATTGGTGTAAATTTTATTTTAGTTTGTGCATATATAACTTCGGAATTACTCGTACATATTTGTCAATTCAAAAGTGCTTCGAAGCAGAAACTTGTCGGTTATGTTTAAATTTTCATGAAGGAAGTGAAGTGGAGGATTGAATACTACCATCGAATGAATGAACTATTTTGTTCTCAGGAACACTTCTCTAAAAACAACAATTTCTGAGTATATGAATTATTTTGAAACCCATTTATATAATACTAATATCTTTTATTTTACATACCCGTCCTTGAAGTTCATTTGACATAAGAAAAGCATCACAAATGAGCGCCGTTAAATCATTCAAAGCCCATTCAGTAAACGTTGTGTTATGAATCTGAGAAGGACAAATTATTATGTATTTATATGGGTTATTACCCTGTCATATGTATCTATACAATAATTACAAAATTAAACGATTTTACTTTAAGAACCAATATGGCCTCTAGCAAACTAATCAACTGCCTTTCAGAATGATATGTGGACAATAGAAAACTTAAGTAAATGAACCACATTAAATATGGAAAATTTGTAATTTTTTCTTTTGATATTTTACTTCAATTAAATATGAGAACTTTTGAAGAATTCCTACAAAGAGAATAGGAAATAAATTATGTAGAACATGTGGCATTTCATAATGCAAATAATTCCATTTTGGATTTTCCATAAATTACCTTATTTACAGTGACTGTTGGAACGGTATTTAGCTCTGGTATAAGTGCCTCTGTTTTTTCTCTGTTCCTTATGGTTAGCGTGGATCCGAGAGCACCTTCGGCGCATTCGTCAATAGTTTGCCAATCACCCCTTTCTTGGATAGTACACTAAAAGTAAAAAAGGCGTGACAAATAACTTTTTCATTATAATACATGGCATCATTTGGAACTGGTATGAAAGGATGCTATTATCTTTCAAAAGAGAACAAAAGAGTAATGAATCCCTGTCTACTAAAATGTAACCCTGTAGCATACCAATATATATGGTAACAGATAACACACGAAACCACTATTTCTCCACATAGAGGAGGGTTGACGTGAGCCCCATTAGCGGAGTTAGCCGGCTCATTTCAACCCAAGGAAACAATGGAAGTCAAACTCAGGACCTTCACGTCCGAGTCTAATCCCAACCACCCAGCCACGGGAGTTCTATTACTATATATAACCATCGCGTATAAACGGCATACTTTACTTCTCGTCCTTTTAGCGAAGGTCTCTTTTTGCTCATCATGCAGGTTAAGACGCGAATTTGAGTCTCAGTTGGGAGGAGTTCCGCGATGCAACTCATCACGATGTTTCCGTAGCATTCGAGAGGACCTCGAGAGCATTTCATTCTTGAAGATATTTCGACATCGTTCGTAGAGTCATTCTTGTTATTCTTAAAGTAAAAAATAAATGTTTATACTTCAGAATTAGCTACTCAGGCTGAAAAACTTCATAAAAATCTTGACGTTACGCTTATTTTCGTATATTTTATGTTGCAAGCCTGAAATCTTCCCTCTCTTTAAATACGAAATACTATTGTTTACTTTGATGTTAATTTCACTTAATATAACTGAACCATAAAACACTTAAAAAGACAGTAATGTAACCTTCTTATTTAAATTTAATACCTAAATTTTATTAAAACTATTTAAAGAAAATAATAACTGTCTTTTGATTAAAATCTGAGAATAATCTTTTGGTTAAAATAAGAATAGAACAAAAACTAAGCACGATGAAAATTTTAACCACCAAAACTTTCCTTTCGGGATTAACATTTTATAGACCAATTTCAAAAGTTAATAAAAAACTAAGTGTTATTTCTCTGAATATTCTTGGAATTATTCGTAATTATATTTCACCACACTTAATAAGAAGTGTGTAGGGAAACTGTCGTTTATTGAAATGAAATTGAAGTGGTACAAAACGCTACAAATTGATAATAAAGATGAATGGTATTAATAGGATTTCCTATCAATTTTTCTGTATTGATATTCCTGATGGGAGTGACAAAGTGAATATCTCATATTTTAATGACATTAGGATGTTTACCGCATCCTTATTTGGAAATGTGTTCTGTCAGACATTGAATCAGTAATATGAGAAAATCTTCAACATTGTTCTTTTAATATTTAATAGCTGTTTTGTCATATTTTAATAATACATTTACTTTACAATAAATTTTCAGTACTTTTCTCTTGACATTGTCTATCAATGAAAATTAACTACAACCAAGAAATATGATGTGTTGGATTGACATTGCAAGGTATACACGTAAGAGGTACAAGAATATTATTTTAGACTCGTATTTAGTTTTCAAAGCCATTTCTGACGACATATACGCACGTGTGGTTTATTTGTACAGAATCAACCACATTTTACTAGAACGAACGGTAAAGCAGTAAATGTTGAAGGAATTTCATTGCATACTGTAATTATTGTTTTCCCAAATGGAATGATTTGTAAGTCCATCGAATTTCCAACTCTTCGCCATGTTGGTGTCAACTGTTCAATGAAAAACCTGTGCACCTCCGGATTCAAAGATTCGAGATAAATATCCAACTTCACTCGACATCCCGATGGTGTTGAAATCTGAAGGACCAATAATTCTACATAATAATACGCAAATGCATTATACAGTTATGGAAAAAAGTTTGTCAAAGAAATTAAAAAAAAAGCTCCCAAAATAACTGATTTGTAATTTTTTCTTTAATATTTTATGCTTTGCCAACCAATAAAAAACTTCTGAAATTTTCTTGAGCGAACTTTTTCTTGCAATTGTACACTTAGATAAAGTAATATTTTTTGAACATCATAAAAATGTAAATTAAAGAGAGACCTAATTCCGCCTAAATTATTTCCTAAAACTTACACCGTGTTCACGCTCATACACTTCTATGTAGCTGTTGCAAATAAAACTCGGAAAATGTTTCAGGGAATTTTGAAGTGTTGAAGCATTGTACATCTGAAAATAAAGAAATTTTTATATTTCTTTATAATATTATAACCATATTAATAAAAGCGATCAGTGGAATATGTTTCTAAGAAGATAGGTTGTGTCACGTGCGCGCATTGTGGAGTTTATAAAAAAAACCACTTTGAAGCATTGTAAACACTTAAAAAATATGAATTTGAGAATTTTATGACTTTAAAAGTTTAAATTTTAACAAAATATTTCGCCAATATTTTTCATTACTTTATCATTAGTGTAAAAAATGGGTTAAATTTTTAGTTCTTGACATCTCTTACTTAATTTTTCGTTTAAAAAAAGGTACAAATCTAAAATGATTTCTTTTATAATAAAAAAATAATCTTTCTAGAACATTTGTTGTAAAAAACTTTTTCGAATCCTTTGATTATTGCCAAGATTTTAATATAAGTTAAGTAGACTTTGTTGTAGTTAATTATATGATTTAGCCTCCGTTAACAGACAAGGTCATTTGACAGAGGGAACCTGCTACATCATCTGAACCGAGGACGATCACCCATCTTGCGTTTGAGCAGATCCAACGTCACTTAACCTCGCTGATCTAGGGGGAAGCGGTGGCCACGTGGCCACAATATATCCCAGTCAAACGGATCTCTAGTAACTCGTGTAAAAAAGATTCTTAGAACCATTTAGGTTGTTTCTTCACCTTATTGACGGTGACCGTTGGAACGAAAAACAGACTTGGTTCAAGAGCGAGAGTCTTGATTCCATTTGCATACAAAATCTGAGATCCTTCCACACTTGCTGAACATTCTTCGACTCCAACAGTAGGCACGAATATCTTTCTGCCACACTGCAATAAAGTAGATATGAGAAATTCTGATTTTCCATTGTCCTTCCTTGCTCAAAGACTGGTGAAGAAGGTTCGTGAACTCTTGTTTCAGTATTATTAACAATATAATATATGATGTTCATGTAAGTCTAAAACTCACATTAACACTTTTCTTGCGGAAACATTACTCAAAATTTCTGATACATTTCGTAGGAATTGAGAACAAATAAAGAAAATATATAGAATCTATGAAATATAGCCAACGAAATATGTTATAATGTTTTTAGAGCGAAAGAAACCCTCTCCCAACCACAAGCTACAGAAGTTAAATGACTATATAATAGTTTACCTCTTTCACTCCTTTTGATATCGACGGACTGGTCATAAGGCAAGTCAAAAATGGTACTTGAATTTCCACGGGAAAATATACGACAGCGCAGCTCATGATTTTGTTTCCAAGACATTCCAAAGGTCCATTCTGGCAATCAAATTCAAAATCTTCTCCATTATTTATGGGCGTTACCTAAAATATATAATTTTGAAACAAATATTGAACAAGTTAACAAAATAAGAAAAGCCTTAGCCTACAGATAGACATACAGGGATCAATTATACTGTAAATAATTATAAGCAGCGAGGAGGGACAGAAACTGGTATACAGCTCTCAGCCCAGACTAATGAGGCCCATTGCGTTAACCAGCACCATTGGGAATCGAATCCCCGACCTCAGTGTCTTTATTTCACCCACTCAGCTAATGCCGCTGGTTAAATTATAAGTAGATGGATGGAAAGTTCGCAGCGATCCATTTACCGAATTGTTAACACGAGTTCCAGAGCCACTGAAACGTCAATACTCACGGAAGCTTTTCCAAAGACGACAATGTTGAGCTTCATTATTTTTTTGATTTCGTCGAAAGAAGGTTGAAGTTGTTTCGCAAAGAACTCGAGAGCATCCGGACATAGAGATTCGATATACAAATCCACTTCGATTTTTCTTTCAACACTTTCTGACTTCTTCACGAATGAAAAATTTCAGTGAGTATTTTGTACAGAGGAAATGTATTTATGCTGTATATTAATAGAGTGAATGCGCAGTAATGGCGTCATTTCCTACATACAATCGCACAATTTCTTACCATGACAGGTGTTTTAGAATCGAATCGTCTGAAAGTGTAGGTTAAGAAATGCCTGTCAAGAGCTGCAAAGTAAAGGGTGATTTTTTTGTCGGTATTTTCCACACATTTGGAGAGCCATCTACGAGTGGAGACCAAAATTAATTTGTACCATAAACTGAATACAAAGTTATATATTCGCCTGCATCAATACTAGTTTAATAACCATTTTTTTATGACATTTCCTAATGGAAACTATGTAGAGTTATCGCCTTGTTCATATAGGGAAGAACTAACATACAGTACCATAGTTAATTCTAGTAATACTATCAATCGAAATAAATTAAATTGTGATGTGTCATTAACCCCAAAAATCAATATATATACTGTATGATGCAGAGTGTATATGATTTTTTCACGATGATGTAGTCATATAATACAATTAAAACAAAGAGAACATGTAAATATGGAAAAGGCTAATAGTTAATGACGAAGTCGGAAACTGAGACACAAAAAAGAACCTCAAAAAGTTTTCTGCGGAAGTAGCGAAATCCTTCATGTAATCCTTGAAGAGGGCGTTTATTACTATCGAGGAATCGCCCTCCAAGAGGACGCCATCGTTACACATTCGGACCGTGGCCTCGTTCAACTTCCGCTCCAAGGTGGGGCTGTTGAATGACTGCAGAGGTGGACCGCTCTGCAGAAGAATAATATTCTTTAGTGCCGATTCAACAGTGAGGAAGGTTAAGGGGGTACATTGTAAATCAAAGTTAAAAAGAAGGAAAAACATCACAGCAGAGAACATTCATGTATTGAGCGCCGCATGCAGTTAATTTTCTGCACACTTCCTTCACATGAAATGAATTTGAAAAAGATTTTACTTTCGAATTTTACAATTTGTTTACACGAATTTTTTTTTTTTAATTCAAATCTTATTAATATTTGCACTTTTATTTGTAAATAAACAACTGATAAAAAGAGTAGAAATTAAGCTTTTTCCTGTTTAACATTCTTTATTAACTTTTAGAAAGTGACGAAAGATAAATAAAGATGTTAAATTTACAATACGGGAAACCCAATTTTTTTTAGTCATATATTATTATATACAGTCAAAATCCTTCCAAAAATAGGAACAATAATAATATGTAAAGCAACATCCGAAAATTCCTGCTTTTTCCAAAAACCTTATTTTCTCACAGGAACGAATGGGCGCAAACTCAAGCAGTCAACGGAGCCCAAACACTCACAGAGTAATTTGTCAGTCAAACTCCAACCGTGTCAGGGATAGGAGTCGAACCCAGGACTTTCAGAGTCCTAGTCCAATCCACAACTAACCGCTGAGGTGTTTTTATTCTTTCGAACTCATTCCACTTCTACGTAAAAGAGATTCACCTCCAATTAATGGGTCACAATAAACACTCATAATAGGTACAGTTCACTTACCTCCGAAGCCGAAAATAAAGCAGACAGAATTCTCGGATCTTTTGTAACTGAAATTTGTTTTCTCCTCTTGTCATCGAAGTATACCTCGTCCGTTACAACGTCGGGACTGTTGTCTGCAATGAACGAAATACTCTTAATATTTGTTGGTGCTCATGCTTTAGAGCAGTGGTCGGCGAACTTTTTTGGGTATTACCCCAAAATATATTTGAGGACGTAATCAGGACGTAAATTCGTAATATTCTAAAATTTAGAATAACGCCACATTTATGTAACAAAATAAAATAAAAATATACGAAAAAAATATCAGCACAAAGTGTCTCTCATACTGCACGCATTACCCCCAAAAGTTTTAAATTTACTCCATTTGGGTAATTTACCCCTGTTCTCCGACCACTGCTTTAGAGTCTTGAAGTAACGTTAAGACTGCGACTCAAGAAGCGCCTCTTTATTAAGTTAATTTAATTTCTTATGGAGATTTTCTCTGAATTTCTGAAAGAGAAACTCGAACTATCAAATTTTCTTATATATTTTATGGAAACTTTCCTTCCCTCTTCATCTGCTGGCGCCGACAGTACGACAGTATAGCTGCATGAACGCTGGCACCCTTTGAAAGACAAACCTTTTTACCGACGGACCAAACTTTCGAGACTCCGAGAAATTTTTCTCGAAAGCAAAATTTTGAGATGAAAATGTTTGTGACCTTCATTACAAAAGAACGAAAAACAAAATACTCCAGCATTTTAACTTAATATAACCTAAGCTAATTTTACCTTACCTAAAACTTTACCTTAACATTCACCTACAAAGACAATTATTATTTATTCAATCTTTATTGGTAAAAATAAATATTTTAATATTACAGTTATTACGATATTATGATCACTTTAACGGAACATACAATTGCTAATTGGACTATTCATATTTATTTTTCTTGCTCAATTTGGCCCTTAAGCTTTAGCCTTAACTGCTCTCAGATTATTTATAAGCTAAAACAACCATTTCATACGTGCCAAGAGGGTAAAAGAGGGGAAATGAAGATAGGGAAAGCGAGAGGAAAAGAGGAGTAAAGGGAAAAAAAAGAAAAATTTTAATTAGTTGTGTAAACAATGGGTTTGATAAGGGGGAGTGGGGTAAGATAAGGAGGATGGTCAAAAGGGAGAATGGTTGAAGGTAATGAGAGAGTGGGAAACAGTTCTGAGTAAAGAAGATAAGAATAACTATAAAATTTAAAAAAAAATATATATATATATATATATATATATATATATATATATATATATATCAGGGATGGGAAACTGATAAATTTTTAAGTCCAGTTTTCGATTTCAGTTTAAGTTTGCAAAAATATCGATTTCAGTTTCGATTTAAGTTTTTAATTTTTTTGATTTGAGTTTATTTTTCGATTCAAGTTTTATATTTTTCGGTTCGATTCAATTTAAATTTCGATTCCAGTTTGTTTTTCAGATTCCTTTGAGAATTTCTTTGTACTATTTATATTGTTATTTGGGGGGGGGGGGGGGGGGGGGGGGGGGGGGGGACCCGACAAATTCAGATTTAATTTAGTATTTGCATTCGATTTCTGTTTTTTCAAAGAGAGAATTTGCTTTAGTAACTATCTTTACTTTTGTAGGATTAAACACGTAAGCATCTATAGCCAACTGAATCAGCTTCATTTCTTTCACATAAAGTTTTATTTAACGAAAACTTTCAATTCGAAATGTTTTATTAATTCGTACACTTTTTCAATTTTAAAGCACACGACATGTAGAAAATATATAAGGGGAATATATAAGGGGACTAAAACAATTAAATGCACCTCTGTTTATTATATACACAATACAAATACCTCGTAAACTCACATGTTAAAATTAGAACGAACAATTAAATATTGTTTCTTTGAGGACTTAAAATCAATCTGAAAAGAGAAAAAAGCCGTTCCACACGAACGGAACTAAAAGCCGTTCCACACGAACGGAACTAAAAGCCGTTCCACATCGAATCAAAGGATAAATAAATATTTTAAATCCATACAAATATTAAGTCGCAAAAAAAAAAGAAAATAATTCACGTTATTTATATTTTTTTGCAATCCAAATGATCCTCAAAACTGAAAAGCAAAACTGTTATTTTTAATGTCTTCCAATTCAGATTTCAGTTTTTGATTATTTTTCAATTTCAGTTCGAATTTCGATTTTAGTTGTCAGAATTTTTTTCAATTCGATTTTTTTTCGATTTCAGTTCATAAAATAATATCGGTTTTATCAGTTTATCGATTCCAGTTCCATTCAGTTTCCCATCCCTGATATATATATATATATATATATATATATATATGGTGGTGGGAGAGGGGGTGAATGGATGCGTGAGGGGAGGGGTAAGATAAAGGGAAGGTGATAAGAGAAAAATAAATAAATAAAAAAAAAATATATATATATACATATGTGTAGCATCATACTATGAACATTAGTTTTATCAAACAAACAAACAAACAAACGTCGGGCGCGGGCGGCTACAGCGTGCGCGCGCGACGGGTGCATTTGGGCGAGACAGATGCTAGCCTCTTCAATCAGCTGACATAATTGTAGGTGAAGCCTAAATCACGCTACTCCAAGAGTAAACTAACCTACCCCTCTTTTATATATATATATATATATATATATATATATATATATATATCGTATACGACAAAAGAGAATGGTATACTGACGCATCGGGGTAGACAGAACTGGATCGTTTTAAGAATTTTCTCTTCGAGATCTATAGTACACGGTTGTTTGAGTTATACATTTATGGAAATTTCAGGGGGTGATGTTCCCACGCCCTTTTATGAGATGTATTTGAGGGTAAGGGGGGATCACTCTAAAATAAGCCAAATGCATGGAGGATTGAGGGAGATTTCTTAAGCGTTTATAAACTAATTCTTTGTATCTTAACCTAGACTTAAGCAATTGGGGAGTCATATGATAAAAATTCGATGCTTTGGCTAAATTTTCCACAAGACCTTGTATAACTTGTACACTTTAAATATGAGGCTAAGCTTTATTTGCTTTCATCCAATAGTTTGTGGTTTAGTCCAACCTCAGACTGAATTAATCACATCACTTAATGCACATAATTTGGCTTCTTAAGGGGAGAATTTGTCTCAGGCTAATGTTAGGTCTCAAATTTTAAGGGGCTATTCAAATTTTCCTTAAACGACATTTCCATTTTTTGGCTCCCAAGCAGGCTGAAAAGTTTATTATAAAGCATATTTAGGATTCTGCCAGATCATTTTTATATTTCTCCCAGAGCTGGTGACCAAAAAGTATGAGAGAGAGTGTATTTAACTTCACTTGCACAAAACTGGCAGTTCCTTATAGTCCTGTTTGTTTTAGTACAGAAACTTTGGTGCTCCTTTAGTATGCGGTCTACAAATTCTGCCGCGCTCTACTTTTTTCAAAGTGTAGTCTACAGGTTTTTTTCGTTAAATTTGTGCCTGCTCACGCATTCTGCCGCTCTTTTTTTTTCGCTAAATGACTCACTCACATGACTTAGACCCTATTTGACCTTGAAATTCAAAATGATTGTTTAACACCAGTAGCTTGAGAAATTTGAAGCATTAAAGTTGTAAACAATTCAATTGCCGGTGCTACTATAGTATGCGGTCTACCTACGATTGGTTAGGTTTAGTCAAGATATTTTCGTTAAAACTAACGAAAATATCATGACTAAACCTAACCAATCGTCAAGGGCGACTGACATTAGGATGTAAACAAGCAATTAGTAAACAAGCTAAGAAGGTATACTTACATTTAAACTTTTTGTGTTTTTAACTTTTCAATAAATTTTTTTCAAGTAAGATTGTCATTTCAACCTTCTTTAACTACATTTAAAAAACAAATTGGTGTAGACCGCATACTAAAGTGTGAATTTGTCTGTAGACCGCATACTAAAGGAGCACCGAAACTTTGATATTGTTTTCTTATGTCTCAGCTGTCACTTAAGGAGCTGGTGATAAATTGACTCATATACTTAAATACTTGTACTTCCTCTATTAGATCACCTCTCATTTTGAATGTAATATCAGCTGAATAGTTAGAGCGTTTAGGGTGGAACTGCATAACCTTAGTTTTGGTGGCATTAAAAAGAATATCATGGTCCTGCAAATATAATTCACAATTTTTTAGAGAACATTCCAGACCTTCAGCACACAAACACACACACACACACACACACACGTGGGATATAATGGTTCCTCAAAGATATCCAGGTTTGATAAATTTCATCTACATAAAAAATTCTTAAATTTTTCTCAATTTTGTGAATTCAGATCCTTCCACCATATCTAATTTGTTTGTATAATAAACATTTATTAAACTTTAAAAGTGCAAGATTTTAAAATGTTTCCATAAATGATTTGTCATGATTAACACGATCATTTGCTCTTGTAAGGCATATATACACATGTCTATACCATGTTTCTTTTTACTGTTTACACTAGTTAGTGTACAGGTAACATTGAAGTTGTTAATGAGTGTATATATATATATATATATATATATATATATATTCGAGCACCTTAGACATGATACAGGCCAAAGCTAATAGTCTATATTACAGGGGTGGCCAAGTTTCCCGGACCCAAGAGCCACATACGACGTTTTTCAGATGTACGAGAGCCGCGAAATATTTTAAAAAGAATTTAATTATTAAAAACATATACATATACATATAGTTATACTCACATTATTAAATTGTTTAATTACTGCTTGTAGAAGGCTTAGTTTGGGTCTTCATTTTGGCTGTTAATGCTTTAAAGCAGGGGTGGGGAAACCCTCGCCCGCGGGCGAAATTTCGCCCACGAGCTAATTTCAATTCGCCCGCTTAGGTATTTATTATTTACTAAAAATTATTTATTTACAGCCCAGCAAATAGCTTTTTAAAATACATCTTATATACAGCGTGTCCCAAAGAAATGTATACCCACTTTGTTCGATAATACCAGCTATGAGGATAATAAATATATTACTTTTTATATGTTTTTTAATAAAGAATTTTCTCCTGAATCTAAATATGTAATTATTTTTATTAAAAATTGAAAACAAAAAAGTTACAGATGTTTAAATTATAATTATTATTTTCGAGACTTCATGTGCGATATTTTCTAATATTTTTGCACGTATACGAGATAAGTAGGGCGGTCAAAAGTCAATAAAGTCAAATTGTTTCCTATGGGGCACTTTTCGCTGAAACGACTGAAAATGCAATAAAAACACCTGTAGGGGGTATATTACCAAAGTTAATAGGTCAACCAAAAGTCAACTTTTACCTGTTAGGTCAAAAAATAGCAGTGAGGTAAATAAAGTCAATTTTTTGGAATAAATAATTAAAATAACTAAAAATTGGCATCTTTTTGGTTAACTGGCAACTTCGCTGCTTGTATTTGTCTTATTCAGTTATGTCCGTTCTGGTTTTGGATGTGGTTATGTTGTATGTATTGTGGTTACTGGTTACCATTTTTGATTTGTGATTTTTTCTGATTTGTGATTTCAGATTTCGATTTCTTATATTTAAAATGCCAAAAGTTGCAGTTAGTTCTATTGCTAAAGTGCGCGCTATAATTGCAAAATATCCTAATGAATTCATTTGTTCAGGAAAAAATGAGCTATACTGTCAGATTTGTTGTGTTGTGGTCAAGCATGACAAATCCTTTTTTGTGGATAAACATCGCTCTACCCAAAAGCACCAGCGTGGTATAGACCAAAATGTGGGAAATGAAAAGACGCAAACCCTTTTAAAGTACAAGTCTTCAGATTTTTCGGAAAAACTTGTGACATTTCTGTCAGCCAACATACCTCTTCATAAGTTGAGCAACCCTCATGTGAAACAATTGTTCTCTGAATTAGGTGTAGCAGTGCCTTGCGTGTCAACTTGCAGATCAATAGCAATGAAACAGGCAGAAAGCGAGTTAAGTAGAATAAAACATTTGCTAGATGGTAAATTAGTTTTCCTAATTGTTGATGAAAGTGAAGTAAGGAGCTCAAAATATTTGAACATACTTGCTGGATCTATTGATGTTCCCAAGAAAACATATTTAATCAGGTGCGATGTTCTTCTTGGAAATGTTAATGCACGAACTGTCATACACAAGATTGACGATACTGTAAAAGAATTCGAGATACCAAGAGAAAATTTCTGTTTACTTCTGTCTGATGCAGCTCGTTACATGGTGTCAGCTAGAGCGACACTCAAGCAACTTTTTCCAAGACTTTTCCATGTAACGTGTCTTGCGCATCTGTTACATAATTGTGCGATGCAAATAAGAGCATTTTATAGTGATGTTGACACTTTAATTGCATGTGTCAAGGCTTCTACTCTTAAAAACAAAAGGAAGGAATTGTTTGCTGAAATAGGAACTCCTCCAGAACCGATTGTAACACGTTGGGCAAGCTGGCTGAACGCTGCTTTTTATTATGCAGACAATTTTCCAAATGTGAAGACAATTGTGGAAAATTTTGAAGATGAAGGAATCATTGTTCAGAAGGCTAAAGAGAGTGTTGCTAATGAAAAACTGCCAAAGCAACTAATGTCAATCAAAATGAATTATAGTTTGATTGCTAGCTTAGTGACTAGGATGGAAGCATCTGATTGCACCATTAGAGAGGCATATGAAACCATTTCTTCTATCAACCTTGGCGAAGATATGTGTTCAGTCAAACAATACATTGAAACAAGACTCAAGACAAATGGTATTTGTGAAATAATTAACCTCAGTAGACCTGAAATCTCACCAACAGTTTATGGTCAGCTTTTGCAATGTCAACCAACAACTGCCGCTGTAGAGAGATCTTTCTCCATGCTTAATAAATTATTAAGTAAGGATCGCAATTTTTTGCCAGAAAATGTCGGCAAATACTTCATAATTTACCACAATCGGTCAACTGATGTAGAAGAGCAAGAATAAGTAATTAAAGTATCGTTTTTATTATTGAAAGTAAAGGCAACTTTATAAGTCAATTTTTTCAATTCGTAAGGTCAACTTTCTTAATTTTTTCGGTCAACTTTTGACTGCCCTATCAGATAAGTTTGAAACCGACGGCACTGTGCAAAACTTACAAAAACAACGTTCTGGAAGACGTCGAACATCTTAGATAAAGTGTCATTTAACCATGGAATTTGTAAATTTTTTGAATTAACTAATAATTACAACATTTATGCTTCAATATCAACACTAAACATAAGTATCTCAAAACAGTCGGTTAAAATATTAGAAAATATCGCACATGAAGTCTCGAAAATAATAATTATAATTTAAACATCTGTAACTTTTTTGTTCTTCTATTTTTAATAAAAATAATTACATATTTAGATTCAGGAGAAAATTCTTTATTAAAAACATATAAAAAGTAATATATTTATTATCCTCATAGCTGGTATTATCGAACAAAGTGGGTATACATTTCTTTGGGACACGCTGTATATAAGCTTAAAATTTGCCAGACGCCCGCGGAGGTGTTTATGTCATCGATTTTCGCCCTTGGTACTGAAAAGTTTCCCCACCCCTGCTTTAAAGTCTGGCTGATGTGATGTTAAGGAGGTATGAAGAAGCTCAGTCAGGTGTTCGTTAGTAAGGGCAGCACGATGTTTTGACTTTACAAACTTCTTTACCGAGAAGAGTGCTTCACAGCAATAAGTTGTCCCAAAAACTGAGATAAGTTGGAAACTGGGTTTCCTGAGGTGAGGATACTTTGTCTCTGGTACTTGCTTCCAAAACTCAACTGCAGATAAGCTTTTATGTATCAACTTTAAACCCACGTCCTCCTGTAGCTCCAAAGGTTCTGTTTGTATTCAAGCAGCTTCCGTAACAAAAGGTGTGGTAACAGGACAGCCATCGTTGACGACATCAATCAGGAAAGGATTTACGAGAAATTCGAAGCATGGTTTTAAATTCTTTAGTTCATCAAACCTGAACTAAAAATCATCAATTAGTCCTTCTAATTTACCTTTGTATTCCTCCAATTTACTATCTTTTATTTCAATATCAGGAAAAGTGTTTGCTCGGTTTTTCAGGTGGGGAAAGTGGTCAAATTTTTTTGTTACTAGATCTTTTTGGAAGAGCTTTATTTTATTCTGGAAACTGAAAACTGTCTGTGTAAAGTCAGAAATGACCTTATCCTTTCCCTGAAGTGCCAAATTTAGATTTTGAAGGTGTTGTATTACATCAGTAAAAAACATCAGATCCTGCACCCATTCGTGATCTTCTAGTTGTGGGTATGACTCCCTTTTCTTTCAAGAAATCAATGATAGGCTCCAACAGTGCAACAAACCTATTCAGGAGATTACTAGTTGATAACCACCTTACAATACAGTAGAATGAAAGGTCATCTGGCTTATCTTGAAGATCCTGCTCCTCGGTAAAATTTCTAAACGCTCGGTGAGTTTTTGCATTTGAAAGAATGAAATTCACAATTTCTAGAACACATTTCATAACACTGTCATACCTAAAGTACTTGCTTACCAAATGACCACGGTGAATGATACAGTGAATAAAGAGACACACAGGATACTTGGGATCGCGTGTCAAGAGCCCAACTAGGCCTACATTTTGTCCTACCATAGCTGGTGCTCCATCTGTTACAACACTGACAAGTTTATTCAATGGTGCTTGAGCATTTGATTATGCCTCGTCAAGTGCGTTCTTTATGTCAACCCCTCTGGTGGTTTCTCTTAGGGTTATTAAGTCCAAGCGTTCTTCTTTCACAGTTCCATCGCCAGTAACATAACGAACAAATATCGCCACTTGAGGGTTATCTTTAATATCTGTGGATTCATCGAAGGCCAAACTAAATGCAACAGAATTCTTCATATCACTCTGCAACGAGCGTGTAATTTCAGCACTAATCTGGGAAATACGACTCTCTGTAGTGTGGCGGGAAATAGAAATATTTGCTATTTGTTCTCGAAGCTTTGTGTTATCTGGAGCGAGAATTGCAGTAACATCGGCAATATTCTTCTTTACAAATTCTCCACTACTGTAGGGAAGTTGAGCACGAGCAATATTCCATGCCATAACAAAACTAGCTTCAGTAGTTAAGTCAGCTGTCTTACACAATGATGAAAGTACAGTTTGTTGGGCAACTAGGCTAGATTTCAACATTGTTAACTTAGTTTTCCGCAATTCCGCAATGGAAAATTTTGAATACGGAATAATACATTTTTCTTCTTGTCAGGTGGACCTAATTGGGTTCTATGTAGCGCAATTATTTCCATTCCCAATAAGTTATGTCGCCAATTCCGAGGCAATTTTGTAGATATTTAATTCAATGAATTAATAATTAATTTGTATTTAATTAAGAAATAAAGGTACCACATACGATACCATGTTGTAAGCATTATAGTTTTTCCATACAGTCCCTGTTACATTTTCAGGGTTAGCAGGGAGAGACATTGCACTATTATTAATCCTTTTAATTCTTCCTAAAGGTCGTTTGAATTCTTACTGACAAGCTTTGTAACCGGAGCATCTCTCCGGTTATTTTCGTTAGTTTTAACGAAAATATCCCAACTTAACCTAACCAATCGTCAAGAGCATACAGTTGACCTAACCGGGCATTCAATTAACCTAACCGGGCATTATATCTCAGAGAATGAATTGTTTGTTTTATTTGTCCTTTAAAATTTTTGTTTTAATGTAACTGAATTTGTAAATATGTTGTAGACCGCACGCTATAGTAGCGCCGTATATAGTATATGGTATATAGTATATAACTGTTTTGTATTAAGAAGTTCCATGTTACAACTTAAGTGTTGAACCACTGCAGCTGTGACTCTTGGCGGTCTCTCACCTCAAAGGAGAGAATTACAGAAAATAAAACTATTACAGTGATTAATATCAATAAACATAAATCCATTTAAACGATGATATTTGACAATTTTGCGAAAGTGTTACACATTCATAATTACCATTGTATTTGAAAGATATTTTATACATGAACACAACAAATTTAATATCTTGTCCAGCCACCATTGTTGTCTATGACTTCCTGCAGTCGATGTGGTACAAAAGCATATTTAATACGCAGCCATGCTATCTTGAAAAGAGGCCATTCACTTATTACGCCCTGAAAAGCAGTGACTCACCTGAACTGAGATCAGAATTCCTGAAAATGCGGCAAGAGCTTATTCTGAAGTTTGAGTTTGCAGAGAAAAAATCGAGACATTTTGGACAAAAGTGGATGGGGAGTATCCTTTGCTTGCTGAAGAGGCAAAGAAAGTGCTGGTGCCTTTCGCTTGCTTTCTATGTAATGTTGTTGTAGCCATTCTTTGACCAATATCATACGTGTTTAACTTATACATAAGGCACTGTGTATATATAGAAATATACGAATATTATGTGTATAAAATTTGAATAATTATTCTCATCCTCAGTAAAATGAAGTTTCCTGTGCTTTTTGCAGGGGAGCAATTTCCATTTCGAGATTAACCAAAAGGGGTAATCACAAAAAAGTTTGGGAACCGCTGGTGTAGCAGCTTAGTGATCATTTTTCAAACTGTTTCCGCATTCCAACAATTCCACCTGACTTTTAACATATACGTGACACCACATGACGTCATGACAGAGGTGTTAACAGGTATGGTGACTGAGAATAAGCTCACACTATTCCTAAATCTCATCGAAACAACTACTCTGCAGAATGGATTATCATCACCAGAAAATTGATGAAAGGGGAAAAATCATCGGCATGAAGGAGAGTGGGCTGTCTCCAACTCAAATTGCATATGAACTTGGAATTTCTAGGAACACTGTTTATATGTACAGGGTGTTTCAGAAGGAAAGGTCAATACTTCGGGAGGTGATAGTATCGGTCATTGTGAGAAAAAAAGTTCATATGAACATGTGTCTAATTCTGAATGGTTACAGAGATAGAGCTGTTTGAATCTGATGCGCGCAGCTCTTCCTCCCCCTTTAGAGAATCGTCTTACAGGACAAAGTTACCTAGAATTTCTGCAAAATGAATTGCCAGGACTATTGGAGGATGTTCCTTTGGCTACACGCGCTGGTATGTACTTTCAGCATGACGGAGTTCCTCCACATTCTACCCGTCTGGTGATGCAATACCTAAATCAAACTTTCCCTGGTCGATGGATCGGCCGCGGTGGTCCCATTCAATGGCCACCAAGATCTCCAGACCTCTCTCCGTTAGATTATTGTTTGTGGGGGTGGATGAAAAGTCAAGTTTACAAAAGAAAGGTGGATACACGAGACGAATTGCTCGCGCGCATTTTGGATGCTGCTGCTGCCCGCATAAAGGAACGTCAAGATCAACTCAGACGAACAACACGCGATCTTCGCACACGAGTTGCAAAGTGCATTGAGGTTGACGGTGGGCTTTTCGAAAACGTATTGTAAACTGTAACAAATTTGTCATTTCTGTATCTGATACCATTCAAAATGCCAATGTTTAAACATTAAATGTTAGAAACTAATTGGTTTCTCTTTCTTGATTACCATTAATAATGCTTTTGTATTTGTAGATTCAAACAGCTCTATCTCCGTAACCATTCAGAATTAGACACATGTTCATATGAACTTTTTTTCTCACAATGACCGATACTATCACCTCCCGAAGTATTGACCTTTCCTCCTGAAACACCCTGTATATGGTTGAAGAAGTGACAAGAGGAAGGGAATCTACGAGCTCACCGCAGAACGGGGAAACCTCGACTGACAACTGCTACGGATGATCGGAGGCTCTGCGATGTTGCCGAAACCCATTCCTTTACCAATGCTGTTGCCATAAGGGAACAATTGCAGTTTGATGTGTGTCGGTAATGACAGTAAGGTGGCGGCTATACGAAGCTGGGTTACACCATCAGACCCTGGCTATCAAGGAGAAGTTAAATCAGCAACATCGAGAAAACTGACTTCGATTTGCTCAACATGATGTTGACAAAGGTCTTGACTTTTGGAGCCGAGTGATATTTACCGACGAAAACACCTTTTCCTTCACATCCCATGGCCGTCTTGATTGTTGGAGGAGGAATACTACTCGATATACTCAAGAGCACATCTATGAGGAAACACGTAGCGGTCATGTCACCTGTAACATGTGGGGGATGGATTCATTTGTATGGTGTAGGAGAGCTCACCAAAAGAGAAGGGAGGTTTACTGCAGACTAGTATATAGAAATTTTGGAAGAGGTTATGCGTCCTTCTGTGCGTGCATATGCTCTGCCATTTCCTGAGTGAATTATTTTTATTCAAGACAGGTCCCCAATTCACACAGCACAGATCGTCACACGCTGGTTCTCTGAGCAAAGAAATATCGACCTTCTGGATTGGCCATGTAAGGGTTGTGATATGAATCCCATCGAGAATATATGGACCAATATTATAAATGTGTGGGAACCAGCTGAGGAACGAACAACGGACCAGCTTTTACAACACACATTTAGTGAGTTGGAGCTGCTGAGAAAGAATCAACAGCTGGTATATAATCATGTTGCTACTGTACCACATCCACTGCAGGAAGTCAGACAACAACGGTGGCTGGACAAGATATTAAATTTGTTGTGTTCATCTATAAAATATCTCAAATACAATGGTAATTATGAATGTGTAACACCTTTATAAACTTGTCAAATATCATCGTTTAAATGGCTCTGTGTTTATTGATATGAATCACTGTAATAGTTTTATTTTCTATAATTCTTTTCTTTGAGGTGAGAGACCGCCAAAAGTCACAGCTGCAGTGGTTCAACACTTAAGTTGTAACATGGAACTTCTTAATACAAACAATTATATGTACTTATGATGCTGCCTCATTACAAAATATTCTTCGTTTCTAAATAATATTTCTCTCAGTGACTCTTTATTACTATATCAGTGTTGCTTATCTAAAAATAGCATTTCCTCCGGATATAACAATGCCATACCACTAGTATCCATTCAGCTGTCGTCCATTTGCCAATTGGAAGATATTCTAAGCAGTGACATATGAAACCTACGGATACCCATCAATTTGGTAATGTTATAATGTTATTAAAATTTAATATGCATCAAAACATTGTTTTTCATTCATAAACCGCCTATATGTGAGGCGTTCGGAACCAAACTGGCGAAGACGCCAAATCTATGTTTCGAGTAAAGCAGTCAAAGTTGAGAAACCGTCATCAAGAACCAAAGGGGCGAACACGCAGGGCCACCGAGAGGGCGGGAAAGCCGAGTTAAATCCCCGGGGCCCGGACCTGGAGGGGGCACGGAAAGAGGGGGGATAAAATCTAAAATTATTAATAAAGCAATTGATTAAATAACAGAGGAAATATAATTAATGAACATACATTTTATAGAGATTATCATACTGTATGTTTTGAATAGTGACTTGGACAGATAATCAGTTTGCTTGTTATGTACACAAAAAACATTCATAATAAAATACTGAGTAAACAGCGTGGGGGGGCCCCATATACCAATCCTTCCCCGGGGCCTGTGGCAGCTCTCGCCGGCGCTGCGAACACGCCTCATGTATTTCTTGAGAAAGTTACAGAATCCCTATTTTATTTATTCTGATAAACGTAATGAACGATATGATTCTTGTACGAGAGAGAGAGAGAGAGAGAGAGAGAGAGAGAGAGAGAGAGATTGAAGACTAAAATATTAATATTATTATCAATATACACAAGTTATTTTTACACTTACCTAGGGTTGCTGCGTGAGAACTCTGAGCCAATTAGCGTACAGGCATGGCTGCTTCGCCTCTTTGGTTCCGACGATTTGCATGGTTTTCCCAGGCGCCACCTGCGGTCATACCCTATAAATAAAGTCAATTTCTGAGGCTAAAAAGGCGAAACCGCCATATGTGTATACGTTTTTACTGGATAGCTCATGACAAGGAGAGGTTATTGGTATAGAAAACGGGTTTTTGCACCCATGGCGGCTTTGCCTCTTTGGTTCCGAACGTCTTATATGTATTTATGTATATATCAGGATTTTGTTCTGACTTTGTTATAACACAAAATAATATCTGAAGCTATGTTCAATATTAAATGTAAGTAAATAAATAAATAAATGAGTCAATTTGGAATTTGCCCAGAGCTCAATAATGCCTACCAACGGCTCTGTTCTTATACATTGAAACTTCAGTTCAGGATAACAGGATTGCCAATGCCATGAAACACTGTTATCATGTTCGAAGGTTTTTTTTTTAGTTTTTACAAGATCATTTTTTATTCACTTCATTGTTAATATACTATATCCCCTTCTTGAATTTATATTTAATTTTTCATTTATGTTTTCTTCGTAATATGCAAACCAGAGTGATGAATGGAAATAATTATGTTCTAAAGACATTTGGCAATGAGTCAACAACCAATCAGCGCTCACTCACTCCCAGATTCATTCATAAAATGTTACAACCGTTTGTAGTACACACAACAAATATATGCCAGGTGTCGCTATATGTTCTCAAGAGTGTCATACGATCAGGGGTAAAGTTCAAGAAAGGATTTGAACAAGGATAGACACAGAGAATTTTTAAAGTTTGGTCCATCAAGCCTAAAGGAGAGGTGATTATGTATTATGTTGAATACTACAATGGTGAAAACTTGAGGGTGGTTTCTATGGCGAGGAACGTCAGAAGGTTACGTTCAATTTAGGGGAAAAAACGTTTAAAACTGAAAAAATCTGAGGAAGCAAAGGTTCGGGGAAACGAAAAATGTACTTGGTAAAATGGCTTGGCTACCCAGAGAGTTTCAACTCCTCCATAAAAGCTAGTGCAATAATGAGACTCTAATAGTATACATGTCTTCTGACCAGTTTTACGTCACACTACCCTCCTCAACCTCTATCGGGATGTACCCCGACAATATTCTGGCCAACTTTACTACAGATCTGCGTAGGCCTATTGATTTGAAACGTGAGTCATACGAGGTGGGGTTGTGAATTTCAACTGAATGCTAAGCTTTTAAGCATTGAGGAGAAGCAAGTCGTTTTTATAGTTCTTAGAAAACGCGAAGAATTTGAAAAAGCGGGTGTGACAAAGGATAAAATTGCGTTCAACACGGACCGGTGGTGTATAATACCACAGCACTGAAATAACACTAGGACCAGGCAGGGGCGTACCTAAGGGGAGGGGGCGACATAGGCGGTCGCCCCCCCCTTGGGCCTTGTACCGGTGTCTATTGATATGCTTATGTCTATAACTATGTAGTAAAGTTTGTACGAGTACAGTACATACAGTTACAAAGATAAGAAGGTTTTGTTTTAGTTTGTATATTTTATAGTAAGAATACATTTTAAATTATTACGAATTTATTCTATATGCATTAATATAAAATATTAATACTAAAACCTGTCATCCCAGGCTAGTGTTGCCAGATAAAAAATTGAAAGCGTGCCAAATCATGCTTAAAAACCAGCCCAAAAACAGGCAAACAAAGCTTTCATTATATATATATATATATATAATATATATATATATATATATATATATATATATATACAAACAATTCACAAACAGCACGTGATCTTTTTAATCAGCAAGGAACCACAAGGAAAAGGAAAATAAAACACGAAGTCCAAGCGCTTTCGTCAAGGAAGGAAGGAAGGAGTGATTGAGCGCTGATTGGTTGGTTGACTCTTTGCCAAATGTCTTTAGAACATAATTATTTCCATTCATCACTCTGGTTTGCATATTACTAAGAAAACATAAATGAAAAATTAAATATAAATTCAAGAAGGGGATATAGTATATTAACAATGAAGTGAATGAAAAATGATCTTGTAAAAACTAAAAGAATAAATATTCGGACATGATAACAGTGTTCATGGCATTGGCAATCCTGTCATCCTGAAATGAAGTTTCAATGTACAGGGTGTCCCATAAGTCTGGCATCATAGGAAAAATAATAAAAAAAGGCAAAACAAAAGCTTTCATTTACAGAACGTGCTCAATATGTCCACCATTGTTTTCAATACACAAATTCAGACGTGATACCCAGTCAGCAAACATACGGTGAATGATGTCAGGAGTAATGGTGTTACATGCCCCAATAATGCGCTGCCACAAATGTTCAACACTCCTAATTTTCTCTGCGTATACCAGCGCTTTCAAGTGGCCCCAGAGATAAAAATCTAGTGGCGTGAGATCCGGGCTTCTAGCTGGCCATTCCACAGGCCCTCGACGTCCTATCCAATGACCAGGGAATTGTTGGTACAGGTATTCCCTTACTTGGGTGCTGTAATGTGCAGGAGCGCCGTCTTGCTGGAACCATGTTGGGAAATTTCCTTCTTCGTTCGAGACACTGGGAAATGCTTCTTCCTTGAGCATACGTAGGTAGGTGCCTCCAGTGACATGTTCATCGGAAAAGAGGGGGCCTATGATGCGATCCTTCCAAATGCCACACCATACCATCACCCGAGATGCACCTTATTCCTTTGAAGAGGTATACCAGTGAGGGTTGTTTTGAGACTAGTAGCGGGTGTTCTGTCGATTTACCTCACCATTTCCATAAAAAACAGCCTCGTCACTGAACAGAATGGTGGATGGGAAATTGGCATCCCGAGCATAAATTAAGGTTTGTAGAAATAGAAAAATATGAATTTCTCCTATGATGCCGGACTTGTGGGACACCCTGTATAAAAAACAGAGCTGTTGGTAGGCATTATTGCGCTTTGAGCAAATTCCAAATTGATTCATTTATTTATTTATTTGCATATATCAGTGACCGATACATGCAATTTTTTTAGTTTACAGTATTTATATTTGTTGAATATTCAAACTTTCCGCTATTAGTCAAAAAAACGTCATCTGAATTTAAAAACAATAAAAAATTCGCCAATCAAAAATTCGCGTTAGGTTACCGATTTATAAGATCAAACGGATCGGAAGCTTGGTTCACAGCGCCGATCCGGTCGCCCGAGAGGTGGCCGCGCACCCATTGGGCGGTCAGCTCATGATTGCGTGCCCTCCCGCTAGACTCAGGGGCCTGGTTCTGCGAACACCTGCAGAAGCTGAGCACGCATTCCGCTTAGCACTTGCTTACTCTGTGGACGGCAAAGGGCTGGCGGGATCGCGTCAACAGGCTGCGCCAGCTTCCCATAGGTGGATCAACGACGGTACGAGGCTTTTGATCGGACGGAATTACATCGACGCCGTCAAGGTCCGTATCGGCGCTCTGCTCACGAGGAAGCGGCGGACACGGGGGCGTGGCGGCCCCCCCATCTTGTGAGTGGGGGTGTCATGCAGGTGATGGCCTCGGCCACATCTTGCAGAGCTGTCCCGACACCCACCGCTTGCGCGTCAAACGGCACGACCGGGTGGTCCGCTTGGCGGAGCAATCACTTCGTGGCGCTGGTGCCAGGGTGGTTGCCGAGCCAGTGGTTCCCACTCCGGCGGGCATTCGACGTCCAGACCTAGTGGTGGCACGTAATCATGAGGTCACCATCATTGATGCCCAAATCATAGCGGACTCCTGCTGCACGATCTTGGAGGAGGCTCACCTCCGGAAGGTTCGTCGTTACGACGAACCAGACGTGAGGCAATTGGCCCTCGACTTGGCACGGCAGCAGGATGACGACTGCTAATTTGCTAAAACTACTTCACTAACCATCTCCTGGCGCGGGCTACTATATGCCGGCTAAGCCCAAGATCTCAAGGCACTAGGCCTTGGAGCCGGCATTTTGAAATTATTAGTGGTCCGCAGTCTTGAGGGATCGGTGTTTACCTGGAGGCACCGGGCGCATAGGGGCATGCGCGGTGGGCGGAGACGTGGGTGACCGCCGAATCCGGAGCCGGGTCCCCGGCCGGATTGATCAGATCCCCAGTGATCCTGACCTTTCCCCATGGCTTCAAGCTCTTGGCCTGGTTCAGGTAGGGGGCGCAGCCACGCGTTGGACTGCCAGAACAAACAACACCAAGTGTTCAGTCCCTCTATTGATGAACCTATTGAGGCTTACATGGTATTAGCCGAGGTGTGCGGGGGTTACCTAGCCGTTGCTAGGTATTTCCCGTAGCTGCTGCATTACCACGCAGTATGCCATGATATAGAGCGATACATTGAATTTCACCCGGCAATTAGTCTTAAAACTCTCAGTTGTCATGTCTCGTGCACAACGAAAGCTCAAAAATGTTTCAGGATTCTCTGTTAAATCCTGTCTGTACACACATAATAATGTAACTATCATTTTTGACTCAGTATTTTTCGCATGAAAAATGTGAGGTAAATCCATTCATTTATCTAATTTAGTTTGCACTTGCTGTAAATAAGGCTTTGTTAATACATGAATATTGGCTCTAGTAAATGTTTATGTATATACATACTCGTATGGTACACTCACACACCTTTGTTTTAGTTACTCACACGCCCCCACTCCCCTTGACCAAATCCTGGGTACGCCCCTGGGTCCAGGTCATTATGATAGCACGGAGGATATTGTAAGAGATCTAAATAAGAGCTTGGATAAAGCTAGACTTACAAACGATTTAGTTTTCGAAATCATATGCGTAGCATGGATTGTCGGATCGGAACATACTTTATTGTTGAGATTAGAGACGAAAAGAAATATCAGGGACAAAAAAGTGTTCAAGATTCTACCTAATCGAAGATATAATTTTGCTTTCCAAAGAAACACTTCTCACGAGCTAAACTACTAATAGTCCGGTTGCACGGGGTGGGAACCCTGCATTGTTTGTTATAAAGCAAATCTTGACATATTTTGAAAGCTTATACCACCCCATTTAAGAATCCATCGGGTGTACACCTGACCCCCGCTTGGCTTTTTCAATATGGCCGACGAAACTGAAAAATCCCATATCCTGGTCAATACTTGATGGATTTAAATGATCTTGGTGTCATTTCTAGGGGTTTTTAGGATGATGAGTCAATCTGGAAGGGTTGCAGATACTTTGGGAGTCGATTTGACCCACATTCGTCAATACTCAAGATCATTGGAGGTCAAACGCCCCCCCGAAATAAGGATGCCTCCTGGATGTGACTCTGGATCCATTGGGTCCATGCACTTAGAAAGGGAATCATGAAGTAATTGGCGATCTTCTCCATCATGTTTGATGCGACCTCCTGCCTCCTCTTTGTGGTACAGATGGAATGTTTCTAGGTGCTCACTCATATCTAGGAGGTCAGCAGTCAGACTCACACGAGCATTGAGGCTGTATACCCACGTGGCCATCACTTGTGGATTTTGGGTGTTACCAATGACACCACCACCACTAGGGCCCTTCCCACGACGCATCCAGGTACTCTCCAGGAACTAGTCGGTTGGCACCCCATTCCAGAGTCCATCCATGTGATGCATAGAACCCTCTCCTCTCATAAATGCATCTAAGACTTCTTCAGGTAACCACGTCATAGATCGAACGAAGAAGAGGCCATATCTACTGTAGTTGTGATGCCCAGCAGCGAGGAAATATGGCAACATATTTTCAGCTGTTTGAATGGCCAGAGCATAATCACCTTCATGTGTACTACGCGTGTATTTCATAATGAGAAAAGTTGGCTTGATGATGATGTCAACCCACATACGAGTTGTTCTGCTAACAGAGGCCAGTTCTTCAAGGACTTGCATCAAGTCAGCCATGGTATTGATACGCTCACCATACTTCAAGAATACAGGTCTGAGAGCTTCTTCAGTCAGCATGCGAAGTGCACGGGCATTTTGAGGGTACTTTTTTCCTTCTAGTATTTTATCCACTGATCCGAATGTGCCACAGAGAACTTCTTTCAGGCCACTTCCCGCTGCTAGACTGCCAATCGCACCTATGAAATGCATCACTAAGTGTATTCCACCAAGGATGGCAACCACATCAGTCAGAAGACTTCGTGTATGGAACAGGATGTCCACTATAACCTTGTAGATCTGTTGATCTGCTGTGGTGACCAAAACACTTTGGTTGGACTCCCTCGTCACTTTAATGCCATTGTTGACTGCAGTGTTGAGAGTGATGTGGTCCGCTGGCTTCATATTAATGAGTGGCATATACTTGATGGCCGACTTCTTAGCTGGCATCATTCCCGCCTCTCTACAATGGCGGGTGTTGAAGCCATTGTAATCAGGGGTGCCAGCGACAAACAGTATCCGTCTGAAGAACTCCAGATCTAACTCTTCTGCACGGTGAAGTGACACTTCGGCTGCTCTTGTAAGCTTCTCAGAAGGCTCAAATGAGCAGGTTGCCTCCATGGGCATAGGAGGTTTTTTCGGACCAGTGTATGGCACAACTTCCAACTCACAATTTATGGGAACTGACATTTCTTGTTTTGATAGTCTAGGAATGACCTTCGCACAGTCGTTTTCAAGTGATCTGGGCTGTGTTACAATAGCTGCAAGGTTGTGACAGTTTAATCTACAATTTTGGGAGTGAATAACTGCATCAAAGTTGTCAATTATAACTTGCACAAGACCAGCAAGTGCAGCATCATTCAAACCCGACCACACAGCATCTCTTGCTGCAACAACAGCAGCTGAGCGCATAAAACGCCGCACTTCATCATAAGAACAAGTTACATTGTACTTGTGCAACTCTTTAATGATTTGCTTATGGTCACCTATGAGAACATCCAGTGCTATTTGGAGTGGAGTAGGCAGATTTGTAACAACACTCGTTACAATGTTTGCAACCATTATGGATTGCAGGGAGTCAGAGAATTTCGAACTTACACGAGTAAGCAATTGCATAAGAGCATCACTCATACATTCGGAAGCAATATATTTGTCTCTGTGAGAACGATAAGAAGTGAATTCTTCCTTGTTCTTTTTGCACTCACTCGCGATTTGCTTGCCCAGCTTCACACACTCATCGATATCAACAGATTCCTCACAATCTTTTGCAATATTCAGGTATGAGGCAGCATAGTTTTTGAAAACTAACAACGAAGCGATACCATCCCTATGTAAGTCTACAATTTCGTCTTTGAAGTAATCTTTAACTTTTACAATGAGCGACCTACGTGACAACTTCTCACCACCTACCTCTTTGTAAAGCTTCTCTACTTCAATTGAATTCCATGGTTTCGTTTTGTCCTTCGACAATTCTACACACAAAACAATGAAGAGGCGGTCTTCAGGTTCAACCTTTGACTTATTCTGGCAAGCTCTCTCAACCTCAACATGAAAGGTAGACATACAATCTTTATGGTATCGGGCTTCTTCAGCCGGTAAATCTCCTTTCATGCCCAACAACCTACTGAGTACAACTTGTCCCTGCTCATCATTTTTCAGTTTACACTTTTCTGTCAACACATCTTTGTAATTTGTTTTTTTATCACCAAACTTATCGGTCATAAACCTAGATGCTGGAATGCGATATTGCACCGGAACTTTGATGTCATATTTCTCGGGTAATATACACTCACTGACTTTCAAACAAAAGAGACTGTTTTTTAGGGTCATTATACTGGCGTTCACTGAGAACAGCACTACGTAGTCTTTTTGGCTCCACTGTAGAGGTATCACATTCTCTCTTTTTCATGAATGCTGATAAATTCCGCTTGAACACATAAGTGGAAACACAGTTCTTGTGACAACAAAGGATTTTTGCTCCATCTTCCAAGAGAGGTTCTAGTCTCGCTCGAACATCTGGCTGCCCTCTGATGTCGCTGCTCCCTATGATTTTCTGAATCCTCTCACAATTTGAAAGACCTTTCTGACCTCCAGGACAGCTACGCAGGAAATCCTTGAAGAAACATTCGTCTGCAGCTTTTGTAGAATCTGAAAAATAAGAATTTTGTTTACCTATTCTTCAGAGTACAAATCTCATTGAAATAATTTATCCTCAGCAAATGAAAACTAAACAATGCTCACCTGGTATATTCTCCATATTCAGCAGTCAAAAAACAATTTTGGAATCAGCATAACCAAGACGTCATCAAACCACCAGGTGGGCAGCACCATTAGCAATAATCTCAACAATCTGAAAAAAATAAGAGGAATAATTAGACATATTGGAATTCACCTTACCATGGGGAAAGTAATCTCTGATTTCATTTTAAACCCTATAGAACTACTCAGTCTCGCCCAAAAACATAAAAACGACAGTAAGATCACCAAAATATCTCCACGACTGCCCGGGATTTGGGATATTCCTTATTTCGGGGGGCGTTTGACCTCCAATGACCTTGAGTATTGACAAATGTGGGTCAAAACGACTCCCAAAGTATCTGCAACCCCTCCAGATCGACTCATCATCCTAAAAATCCCTAGAAATGACACCAAGATCATCAAAATCCATCAAGTATTGACCAGGATATGAGATTTTTCAGTTTCGCCGGCCATCTTGGAAAATGGCGCCCATATTGAAAAAGCCAAGGGGGGGTCAGGTGTACACCCGATGGATTCTTGAATGGGGTGGTATAAGCTTTCAAAATATGTAAAAATTTGCTTTATAACAAACAATGCAGGGTTCCAGTAAAATCAGGGTATGTGCTACCGGCCTATAAAGGATGATGAGGCTAGCTTATTACACCACCTAAAATTGGAAAGTCTGCTATACAGACCCCCGCCCCCTATGTGTTATATTTACAGTAATATCGTCGAACATCAGTTTGTCGGGAACAGTCAGGGGCATTTGCTACACATTGTGCATATCCCCGATCATAATGGAAAAAGTGTGAGCACAACGTATGATAATCCCCATTATGTCAAAGTTGCTTCTAACCTATTAAACAGTATTGTGATACATGTAAGAACGGTTGTAGGCGAAAACTGCCCATTCAGTTATGGGATCTTAACAGTGAAAATTCGCTTTCGGTGTGTTGTGGTATGATGCAGAAGCGTTAAGTCGTGTATCGTGGTATGAAATACCAACGCGGTAACGGACTCGGTGCGATTTTTTCATCTATATTACGAACTAAACGTCAAATATCTCAGATGGAAGGTTCTACAATCAGGGCTTAACACGGTTGAAAAGACAATTACGTCATACGACAAATGAGATTAATGATGACGCTAAAAAAGTTGTGAAAAGGAAAGTGCGAGGTAAAAGGCCTGAAAATCGTCAAAGAAAAATGAAATATCCAGTGAAGAAGAAAAAGAAGAAGAAGAAGAAGATGTAGTTGTCAATTCGAGGCGTAAAACGGAAAAGAAAAACTTCTAAAACATCAAAAAGATGTTCTAAACGCATGAAGTTTACGGTTGACTTCTTTAACACTAGCAGGACGAAAATTTTGCTTTACTTGGAAGGGCAGCAGAGGGTCATAAATGATAAATCATATTTATTAAAAGAATATTAAGCAAGAACCTGAAAAAATGGATAAAATTGACCCGTTCGTCCTTCTAGGGTTAACTGATATAAACACCAATTTGTACAGCTATTTCTCATAGGTAATTGTAGTTCTACAGTGTGAAATAGGGTCTGGTATTCGCCCTAAACACTTCAGCATGAAGCAACTAGTCCATCTACACAGTGAGGAATGTTGTAAATCTGAGCTCTCGCTTTTTAATATCCCGCCTACTCAAACATCTATGGAGGATTCCGATTACGTCATGATTAATCCCCTCAACACAGTTGGTTTCGTGGACCGCCCCTATAGAGCTTGCTATACACAACGCAGGCTCATTCTTTTACGACTCCAGGAATATGTGTATATATATATATACCGGGTGTCCGAGAATTATCTGTACAAATTTTGGCTGTTATTAAAAGTCAACCATGAAGTGTAGAAATTCCAGTGTTGTCCCATTTTACAGAGAATCTCAAGTTTTTTCTGATACCACGTTTTGACAAGTTTTTTAGAAATGTACGCGAGTGACAGACATTGATGACTTAAAAGCAAGAATCACAGCTGCTATTGAGCGAATTGATGTGGATATGCTGCAGCGTACATGGCAACATTTGGAGTATCGATTGGATATTTTGCGAATCACTAATGGTGCACATATCGAATGTTTGTAACAACGTTGCTTTAATAAAAGAAACTTTTGAAAATACAGATTCTAAATAATCTTGTTTAAGAATTTTACGTGTGTTATCAAGAATTTTATTAAAAGATGAAATTGTACAGATAATGTTCGGACACACTGGAATTTCTAAACAACTTGTCAAAACTTGGTATCAGAAAAAACTTAATGAGATTCTCTGTAAAATGGGACAACACTGGAATTTCTACACTTCATGGTTGACTTTTAATAACAGCCAAAAATTGTGAGTACGAGGACGAACTCGCCAAACCAGTTTTGAGATAGACACGGTTAAACTTTGTTGCTATTGTATACAAGGGACACATAGTGCAAATACACGCACTGAAAACAACTACATTTTGAGCGTACAAGGGGGGTATTTGGCTATACCAATTGTCTGTAGATTGGGGAAGGATTGAACTGTTCATTCGAGGAACAATCGCAAAATCGCACTAGCGATAGCGCATTCTGATGGGACAGATTGTGAGGACGATGCAGTCTACCCTGAAAGTAGCTTTCTGCATACAGTGATCAGTCAGTGTGACGTATATTTAAACCAAATGAATGTCTGAGCAGGATCCAATTATTATCATCAGAGGACGTGCTTGGAAAACGTTCTAAATTATTCAAAAGACGCTAAGGAAACCCATTTGCGTGCCTTGGGGTATTATACTACGAAAAAGCCAGCCGAAAGTCGGCACACAGGAGGCCTGCGAATAATTCTGCACACAATCTCCTTAGTCGACTTTCCCGTTTTCAGCTCAGCTAGACGGTAACTCCTTATTCTCGTATTCTGTATTCAGTGAAACTGTTTGAGAACTACCGTCGAAATCGCTTCCAGTGATAAAGACTTCCATAATATATGTGCCGATATTAATAATTTCAATTCATTAACAAAAAATTGTATATCAAGTATAAAAATCTAAAACAGGAATCTGGTGTAGGCAATTGTATGGCCTGATGGATGGATGAATTTAATGCCTTTGTACTACAAAATGATATTTATAAAAATCTTTCAGTGCTAAATTTAAATATTCGAAGCTTACCTAGGAAATATAATTACTTATTGGCACTTTTGAAAACTTTTGTAATTTTCACTGAAACCTGGTTAAATAGTAGTATTAAAAACCTATATAATATAGAGATAATATACTGTAATATAATATACTATAAGAAATGGTCAGGTTAGTGGGGGTATCTCTGTGTATGTGTATAAAACTTACGACTCTAACGAAGTATTTTCTGTATGTAATAGTGATAATGAAAACCTGATTGTTAATACAAAAGACAAAAGTAATGTATATTCTGTTCATGCAATATATAGACCACCTAATACTAGTATCAATAGCTTTTTAAGTCACTTAGATAACATGTTATGCAACTTCCATAAATCGAATGCCATAGTTGCGGGTGACTTCAACATCAATTTGCAATCTGAAACAATCTCTCATAAATTTTTAAACTTAATGAATTCTTTCGATATTTGTCATACTATTACCAAACTCACTCGAGTCTGCAACTATGGTAATCGAATAACAGAATCTACGATTGATAATAGATTTGTAAATAGCAATGCCCTTGTAAATTCTGGAATTATAACCACAAACATCAGTGATCATTTTCCTAATAGATATAATTTTATTTCAGTAAATAAGGTTTGTTCAACTAAAGCGCTTGTCAAACATGGTGTACTACAGGGCTCAGTTCTAAGTCCACTGTTACTTTTATTATACAGGGTGTCCCGTAAGTCTGGACCCATAGGGAAAAATAATAAAATTACAAAATAGTCCAAAAATTTATTACATAATCTGTTCAAAGTGTCCGCCGTTGTGTCGCACACATAGTTGAAGACGCAATCTCCACTGCGACAGCACTTTCTGAATCACAGTCGCAGAAATTTCTTGACACGCCTCCACAACGCGTGCTTTAAGGTGGAAAATGTTCTGAAGTTTGACCTCGTACACTTTGGCTTTCAAGTGGCCCCACAAATAAAACTCCAGCGGAGTAAGATCATAATAAAAAAATAATAAAAATAATAATAAAAATAATAAAAAAATATATTATAAATAAATTTTTGGACTATTTTGTAATTTTATTATTTTTCCCTATGGGTCCAGACTTACGGGACACCCTGTATATAAATGACCTTCCACGTTCATCTGATATACTTAACTTCATAATGTTTGCAGATGATACAACTGTGTCTTTTTCTTGCAAAGATGTTAATTCAGCAAAGAATATATTCAAATCAGAATTTATTATTGTAATGAAATGGTTGACCACCAATAAATTCTTCCTAAATACCAGTAAGATAAATTTCATGATTTTTACTAGTAAAAGAAGTGTGTATCTTGATGAACTTAATGGTGATGAAATCACTGTAAATCAGTGTACTATAACAAAATTTCTTGGTGTAATGCTGGACAAGAATTTATAATGGAGTGATCATGTAAATTATATATCAAAAAAGATTTCAAGGAGTTGCTATAATGCTTAAACTTGAAATATAGTCCCTAAACAGGTTTTATTAACTCTGTATCATATTCTTGTTCTTCTTTATATAACATATTGCACCTTTGTTTGGGGAAACTCTGCTAAAAACGCTTTAGTATCTTCATCTCAAAATTACCCATTTTCAATGGATTGAAACTATGAAATGATTTAAATGCTGATATAAAAAATATTGTGAATACAAATTTGTTTAAAACCAAGTTGAAATCTCGATTAATAATGGCATATTAATAGAAATCTAGGATTAATATACATTACTATTGTTTATTCATTTCCCATGTGTAATCTTGGATTTAAAGACACATTACTTGTGATTGTTCAGTTCTTATCTCTTATGTATAATAGTGATTTCTTTGTATGGTATTGGTATAATACATTCAGTAATGACCTTGCATTTGTTATGTCGATAATGATAATTATTTAAGATTAATACATACTTTAATTAATAATAATTATTCATGATTCATGTATTAGGTGCTCCTTAAGTATGCGCTCGACCGGACTTTTTTGACTTAAGTATGCGATCTACCCATGATAATAACCGTATCACAGCGCATTAAAGGATTAACAGGTAGGTAAATGATTATTGAAAATGTACAGGTGGTTAGGTTAGGTTAGGTTAGGTTAGGCTAGGTTAGGTCTGGAGATTAATGAGAAAAAACTCGCAAGATTTGTTCTCCGATTTTTTAAATGACATTCGTTCTGTATATCGCTAGTTACATTTTCTCTTAAATTGATAAGCTGAAATTATGCATCAATTATGCATTTAATTATTGTAATATGTAATTTCATAATTTCATAATTTCAAAAACATAAATATAATATAATAAAAAAAAATCACGACTAAAAATGTAGAATCTTTTCCCGTAAAATTTTGCTGGGTAGATCACGGTTTTTGAGGTAGAGCGCATACTTAATTAAGGAGTACCCATGTATTATTAATAATAACTATGTTTTATTTTTAATAAGAGCCTAGTAAAGCCTACAGCTTAAGGGCCAAATAAAATAAAATAAATAGTCCAGCTCCACAATTATTTATGTCATTGTAAAGTGTAAGACCACTGTATTTAAAAATTCGAAAACAAGAGATTTTTGTTTGTTGTGCGCATCAACACAGTGATTTTTTACTTCAAGAGAAACTTCTTCCCACTGGAACTGAGATAAAGATTAAAGTCACTCGCACGGCCCCGTTGTTCCACACATTATTGAGACGTATCTCAGTGTACGACGCGTAAAATTATCTGCAGTTAAACAAATGGAGATTCGGACAACTTTGTTCAGATCGACAGCGAAATACCAAATAAAACATACACAGATGAAGATATTTACTATTACGTCCAATTTGTCATCGAAACAGATTGACAACGTGGTATTGGGAAATTTACTTCAGCGAATACTTGTCAGTGGTCACTGGTCAGTCATGACTGTTTCAGGTAACTATAAAAACTCCTCATTCAAGTTCGACCATTTTAACCTGAAGAATTAACATTGCTGGTGAATGGCGCCTCTGTCGGAAGAAATCTAGAAATGGATTATTCTACTGAATATTTCTTACGAGCGTACCATAACTTGAAAATAAAAACCCACTCTAATAGACAGAGTTTATTTCCACGACAGTTTCGACGCCCACTGGCATCCTCCTCGGGTGGATACAGAAACACAAATGAACCAAAACAAGAGGGAAAAACAGTTCAGGGATCGACCGTTAAGAAATTCGCACCTAGGTTGGATTCCATTCTCTCGAGACAGGAGGGGCATTTTCATTAAGTACATTCGCACAAATTTTTAAAACTATCTTCCTGTTCTAAACATACAGATTCTATTATTTTTACATAATTATTATATTTATAATTAAATTTATTACATTTAATATTGCATAATTATTAATTACAGAAATTATAAATTTATTATTACATTGGTTATTACATTGTTGTTTATTATACAGAAATTATAAACCGAAAAACGAATGAAAAAAGCCGATTAGGAAATAATCCAGAGACCATTGAGAAATTCGCACCTAGGTTAGATATCGTTCTCCCGAAACCAGAAGGGCATTTTATTACAGGGTCAGCTTATAACTACATTCCCACAAATTAAAAATTAAAAATATCTTCTTGTTCTATACATACAGATTCTAATATTTTGACATAATTACTGCATTTATAATATTACCTTTATTATTACATCTGTTGCATTTATATTTATTTCCACATTAATTACTTCCATTATTACATTTACTAAAAGCGAGTAAGGAAACATTCCAATCCAGAGACATTTAAGAAATTCACACTTAGGTTCGAACACGTTCCCACGACTCCGTAAGGGATTTATTGACCAAGAATCTCATTAAAGGGTCTAACTTATGAGTACCTTCGCACAAATTAAAATTATCTACTTTTTCTATACACACAGATTCTATTATTTTTCTTTTGACATAATTATTACATTTATAAAGTACCTTACTTGATTCCCAATCTATAGCATGATTATTTTGGCTAGCGTGATAAAAAATGGCATTATTAGTATTACAACTTCTGAAGGCATATTTGTGTTCTTTGATACGGGTTTCAATATTTCTTCCAGTTTCTCCCATGCTATAGATTGGGAATCAAGTAAGGTACTTTATAAATGTAATAATTATGTCAAAAGAAAAATAATAGAATCTGTGTGTATAGAAAAAGTAGATAATTTTAATTTGTGCGAAGGTACTTATAAGTTAGACCCTTTAATGAGATTCTTGGTCAATAAATCCCTTACGGAGTCGTGGGAACGTGTTCGAACCTAAGTGTGAATTTCTTAAATGTCTCTGGATTGGAATGTTTCCTTACTCGCTTTTAGTAAATGTAATAATGGAAGTAATTAATGTGGAAATAAATATAAATGCAACAGATGTAATAATAAAGGTAATATTATAAATGCAGTAATTATGTCAAAATATTAGAATCTGTATGTATAGAACAAGAAGATATTTTTAATTTTTAATTTGTGGGAATGTAGTTATAAGCTGACCCTGTAATAAAATGCCCTTCTGGTTTCGGGAGAACGATATCTAACCTAGGTGCGAATTTCTCAATGGTCTCTGGATTATTTCCTAATCGGCTTTTTTCATTCGTTTTTCGGTTTATAATTTCTGTATAATAAACAACAATGTAATAACCAATGTAATAATAAATTTATAATTTCTGTAATTAATAATTATGCAATATTAAATGTAATAAATTTAATTATAAATATAATAATTATGTAAAAATAATAGAATCTGTATGTTTAGAACAGGAAGATAGTTTTAAAAATTTGTGCGAATGTACTTAATGAAAATGCCCCTCCTGTCTCGAGAGAATGGAATCCAACCTAGGTGCGAATTTCTTAACGGTCGATCCCTGAACTGTTTTTCCCTCTTGTTTTGGTTCATTTGTGTTTCTGTATCCACCCGAGGAGGATGCCAGTGGGCGTCGAAACTGTCGTGGAAATAAACTTTGTCTATTAGAGTGGGTTTTTATTTTCATATTTTGACCTTCACGTAGAAAAAAGTGAAGTTTTTTGCATTTAGTACCATAACTTATTTTTTGGTACAAACAGTTATAACGATATCGGGATAAGCGTACCAATGAATGACTGTATGAAGAGGTTCAATGTCCATATGTCCCACAAAAAAGTACACCCAACTTTAGATTGTACTAACTCCTCCAAAAATTGAGATATTTTGGATCTGTTTGTTTGATTTAATATAGCAAATTATTCTTTGTTAACGTTCAAATTTATTCATGTTTAAACGATTTAGTGTTTAAGCATCTGCTTTTAACTGAAGGGTACAGCAAAATGGGTTGCGCGGAATGATCATTTCTCCCAGCCAGATAGCTCCTCTTGCTTTAACCAATGTGCTACTTTTTACGTCGAAGGATATTGCAAATATTTTTTTTAAATAATTCGAACTTTTGTATCTAAGATACGAGTCATACATATAAATGAAGAATCTGAATTACTAAATTTATAAATAACTTTGAAACCCTTATCATGCAGTTTACACGAAGGCAGCGCGTTCTCATGGTCACAACTTATCTGCAAACTAAAAGCTTAAAACAAGTTCAGAATACCTTCGAACTGCAATTTCCCGATAGAGCTTCTCCAACTAAACATACAATTTTGAAGAATGTTCGGAAATACAAAGAAGAAGGAACGGTCCTCAATTTGAACAAAGGACGTTCAGGCCATCCGAAGACGGCAAGAACAGACGAGAACATTCAGCATGTTCGGCATTTATTAGAGAGGCATCCAAAAGTGTCCACCAGGCGAAATGGTACAGAACTCTCACGCATGTCATCTCATCGAATAGTTCGTGAGGATTTGAATTTGTACCCATACAGAATGGAAATTCGACATCAACTCATTGAAGGAGATCTGCCTCGCCGCCTAAGATTTGCCCAGTGGTTTCTTGAAAAACCAGAAAGATTCACGGAACAATTAGTGGTTGGAGATGAGGCGGCCTTTTTTATGAATGGTCTAGTGAACAGACAAATCTGCCGTCAGTATGCACCAAAAAATCATCCACCTGACAATCATATCTACGAAAAGAATAACTCTAGACAAAAACTGTCTCTCTGGGTAGGACTGTGCGGTAATGGAGCGGTAATTGGCCCGGTCTTTTACGATGGTAATCTAAATGGTGAAGCTTACTTAGAAATGATAGACCGAGAAATCCTTCCACAAATACGTATTACTTATGGAAACCGATTTAATCGTATTTGGTGGGTGCAAGACGGAGCTCCTGCTCACAGGAGAGTTATCGTGAAGGAACGCTTGCAGGAAGTCTTCCACCAAAGAGTAATTGCTACAGGCCATGACATTGAATGGCCTCCCAGAATCCCTGACTTGACCCCGTGTGATTACTTTTTATGGCGTCATTTGAAAAATAGAGTATTTGCATCACAACCTATCAATTTAGATGATTTGAGGACTCGCATCACAGCTGAAATCAACTTGTTAAAAGACAATCCAGATCTTATCAAAAGAGTGATGGGGAAGATGAGAGCTCGACTCCAGATTTGTATCGATAGGAATGGCGGTCTTGTTGAAATAAAACGAAACTAAGCATAACTTTTGCAATAAGGAATAAAGAAAAATCTGCTTTGTATCTTATTAAAATTATGTTAAAGTATCTATTATTATGTATTTGTCTTTTCATTACATCGATAGCACACACATTATTTTTTCATTGACCAATTTTGCGCAATCCATTTTGTTGTACCCTTCAGTTAAAAGCAGATGCTTAAACACTAAATCGTTGAAACATGAATAAATTTGAACGTTAACAAAGAATAATTTGCTATATTAAATCAAACAAACAGATCCAAAATATCTCAATTTTTGGAGGAGTTAGTACAATCTAAAGTTGGGTGTACTTTTTTGTGGGACATATGGTATATATAGAGTATATCGAAATTTCGGATCACCTGAAGATCAGGGATAGGCGATAGGCGGGATAGGTGTACCAATGAATGACTGTATAAAGATGTTCAGTGTGTGTATATATATATGTATATATATATATACACAGTATATCGAAATTTGGGATCACCTGAAGATCAGGGCTCCCAGCCTTCTTTAGTTAGCTTTATAAGGCTAACTAACGAAAATATCACGACGTAACCTAACCAATCGTCAAGGGCGTACAGTTGACCTAACGATTGGTTAGGTTACGTCGTGATATTTTCGTTAGTTAGCCTTACAAGGCTAACTAAAAAGGCTGGGAGCCCTGATCTTCAGGTGATACGAAATTTGGAGCAAGTGTAGTTTACGTCTCCCTGACGCAAAAGGGGACACAAACTACACTAGGTCAAAGTTGGGGAACGTAAACTACACTAGAATCTTTAGGAAACATTTTTTAAATGAATCCATCAAATAAAACGTTAAAACATTTTATTTGAGTAGGTATACACGGACAAAGTTGGGGAACGCAAACTACACTAGGATAATGTAGCGGAACGTAAACTACACTAGGATAATATAGGGGAATGTAAACTACACTAGGCACCACAGGGGGACGTAAGTTGTGTAGAGATGTTCATCTTTGTAATCGTTTTGTGCGAATACTCTTATTTACACAAACTGTTTCACACCTAAAAAATGGTTGAAATTTACTGTAAGGATAATGTTTACACAGGATGAGTGGTCTTGCTTTACTTCATCGAAAATTGAAAGAGGAAAATGCTTTTACACACACACACACACATATATATATATATATATATATATATATATATATATATATATATATATATATATATATATATATATATATATATATTATATATATCAAATTAAATTTAGCTGTTATCACGCAAGTCGTCAAAACGTCGCCAAAATATTTAAATAAGAAAGCTGAGCAATGTCCTCACATTTCAGAAAAAGTAAATAATACGGGGTTCCAATAAACCTTAGCCCCCCCCCCCCCGCCCTTGGCCTAAACCATTAGAGGTACAGTAAAACTAAACATACCTTACAAAAGAGAATTTAATCCTGCATTTAATGAGAAACAATTAAAACTATTAAAACTTGGTGTTCCCGCCATTGGCTTCCAAGACAGCCTGAATTCGCTTTGGGTAGCTTGCCAAAAGTGACGTGAATAGATCTTGATCGTTACGCAAATTTGCTAAAACAGTTTCAATGTGTTGCGTCATTGTATCCTTCGAAAATCGATTTGCTGCAGGTTCTTGAAACAAGAGACATTCAACCTTGTCCTTTATGACTGATCCAATGTGTTCACAGACGTTCAGGTCAGGAGAATTTCCTGGCCATTCTTCATTTCCAAAGAAATCGATCTCATGGTTCCGCAACAACTGTTGAGTGGCTAATGCCTTAAAGTAAGGGGCCTTATCGTGCAGAAGTGTGACCTGATCGACATCCATAACATTGTTTGGGTTTCTTAGAAAAGGAATGACATGCTGGGATCGAATAATATCACGAAAATACTGTCCATCCCAACTCTGACCATTTGGCTTCAGCACCCACATGAGCTTCTTTGAAGTGAACAAAACAAACACACCAACACAGTCTGGACTTTTTAATAATTCGCGATAATGTTCATTGTCATCGATTTCATCTGGTGTTGTGGCCCACACTCGATCATTTTGGTAGTTAGGCCGACGTGTTACGTAAACAAAAAATTCATCGGAGACAGCTAAATGCATGAAATCATCCACATCCCAATCTTCAAAATAATGGGCAAACCACATTCTGTCATCGATGTTAAGTTGAGTTTTTCTTGGCTTTGGAAGTTCATGCCAAGGCTTTAAACCTTGCCTATGACGGTACAGTCGAATGATCTCACCACTAACGATCTTTCCTCTCAACACTTCGATCTCTCTAGAAAGTTTAGCACAGCTGTTTTTCTGCTTACGCGTACCGCTTTCAATGATGTCCTTTGTTTCCTGAGAGTGGCAAATTTGGGCGCCCAGATTTGGTTGTATCCATTTCACATTCATCCCAAATTTTATTCCAATTTCTTTTGACGAAGTCCTCACTTCTTCGCAACTTTTTGGCAACCCATGAACATGTTATAAAGGTGGCTCCAGAATCACGAGCTTCCCGAAATGTTATTGCTCGTATGCGATCTATCACACGTTGCCTCTCCGAATCACCAATTAATTGAGAAGCCATTATATTATCAGTTTAACAGCTAGAGTAAATTTAATACCTGCAATAAATAAAGAATTTTATATATTTTTATAATTACTAAAAACTATTTCGATATAAGTAAACATGTAAGCTGCAAATGGGGGGGGGGGGCTAAGGTTTTTTGGAACCCCTTACATACTGTATATGTTACCGATGTTGTTTGACCTGAAAGGTCCCAATTTCAGATTAAAAATTTGTTCATGGTGCAGGCAAGATATACTGTATTTGGTCTAGTTCTGCCTGAAATAATGGGTTCTCTCTCTCTCTCTCTCTCTCTCTCTCTCTCTCTCTCTCTCTGTCAAGGCTTTTGCGACACCGTCTTTGTTTTTTGCTTATGTGCATGCGGGGAATCTATGTTAATAAGATGATTGTTTTTGTTTGCCCTTCACCAAATGAGGCTGGATGTTGGTAAAGGGTAGGGGTCGATGTAGACTTTGAAGAAAATTTATTTGTCAAAGTTTATTGTGAGACGATGGAAAAGGGAAACGTTGGAAAAAGTTATTTAGCACCACACAAAATTAACATTTTAACTATAAAGATTAAGGTCGAGGGTTCGATTCTCGATGTTGTTATTTCGTTGTTATGACTAAGAATTGAATGGTATTGTTAAAGTTCATAGTATGACGTCATACATGTAATTTGGTGTAACGAATCTCCCACATTTATATAAACTCGTATATGGTGAAAATTAATATTATGTTTTGCTTTTACTGAACAAACCTAATGTTTAATCAGAGTGGTTCAGAAAGAGATAAGAGACACGCTGGGGTGACTCATCCTTGGCATTAGTTATCATATATATATGTAGACACTGAACGCAAATAATAATAATAATAATAATGAGCAATGCTGATTAAGCCAAGCTGCGTCCAGAATTATGTCATCGGATTGGAGGGTGCCCTCTGGTTGTGAGAAGGAATTCACGTGTATAGTTAGGTTTCCTTTATCTTTTTACCCTTCCCCTTATTATCCCCCGGTCCCCTACCACCATATATACAGAGTATATATATATATATATATATATATATATATATATGATGAATAAAACCACGAAGGAAAAAAGAAACACAAAGGGGTGCTCAAGCGCTTTCGTCTAATGACATCCTCAGGAACGAAAGCGCTTGAGCACCCCTTTGTGTTTCTTTTTTCCTTCGTGGTTTTATTCATCATAAATACTTTTCACGTGTCACTTTCGTGAAATAATTTTTCATATATATATATATATATTATATATATATATATATATATATATATATATATATATATATATAAATAAATTTGTATAGTTTGGTGGCCACTAAAGTTTATAGTATGACGTCCATATACAAGAATTTATTTAATTTTTCCTTAGAACCATCCTCCTTATCAAACTCTTTCTTTACACTTATCAACGATTGGTTTCACAGTTGTGATTAAAATTTTGCTCTTTTCTTATTTTCTCCTCTTTTCCCTCACCTCCATTTCTCATTTCCAGCAGTTTCCCCCTTTTTCTCTCTAAGCACTGGCACTGGTACGCCCCCCTCCCCTCCCCCGTAGCCCCTCGATTTCGGTGCGTGCATACTACTATTTTTACGATGATTTAACCTTGTTTTAAAATTTTTATTAGATATAATCAAATTAGTTCAAAAAAATTTAAACTGTGATAATACACTGTATAGATCGTTCAACCACAGTGTAAACAGTGACTCCATTCCGCTACGCTGGCTATGGCCAAATTTAAAAATATTTCTTACTGGTTCTGCACGAATCAAATTAAAAAAAACCGTTATTGCCTTGCCGAAGAAGCACCTGATTTGGGGCAAGATAGGCTTATTATATACTGCATATATATATATATATATATATATATATATATATATATATATATATAATATATACAGGGTGTTTGAAAACTTTCTGTACAAATTGTAATGGGGGATAGGCAACACCAAGACAAACCCTTTTCGTCTATAAGTGTATGTCCGCTGACGTCACCATTCGGCGCGAGAGGGCGCCGCTGCAATTGGCTAAAAGGTGAAGTGGGCTAGACTCGCGCTTGCCGCGGGCATTCTTAAATCGGACGTAGTACACGTAACATGGAGCGCTTCACGACTGCTGAGATGGCTGACATGCATATGGTGTATGGGGCTGCCAATGGAAACGGAAGAGCTGCTGTGAGGTTGTACCGACAGCGCTTCCCAAACAGACGTGTGCCAAACCACCAAACGTTTGCGCATTTGCATCGGCGACTGCGAGAAACTGGAACATTCCATGCAAACATGCATGACACTGGTCGGGAGAGAAACGTGCGCACTCCTGACGTCGAGTTGGGCAGGCAGCAGGTACGGCCCAATCAACTTGCCATGGACGATACCTTCCCAAACATTGACGGCGAACCGTTCTTGATGAGCATGCACCCGTGTAGCATGTGGATTTGCGTGCGCCCACACGTGAGAATTGTGCATGTTAAACACATCCTCACGTGTGAAACAGGCCTCATCTGAGAACAGCACATAAGCCGGAAAATTAGGCTGCACCGCTGTCTGCTGCAGAAACCAGCGCGCGAATTCCACAAGAAGAGGGTAATCCCGAGGTTGTAATGCCTGGACTCTCTGACGATGAAACGGATGTAACTGCTGCTCGTGCAACACTCTCCAGACCAGGTCGTGGTTCACACCGAGGATACGTGCAACACCTCGCGTGCTTGCGCTTGGATTGTCCTCAAATCGCCGTAGGATTTTTTCTTCCATGTCAGGAGTGCGCACGTTTCTCTCCCGACCAGTGTCATGCATGTTTGCATGGAATGTTCCAGTTTCTCGCAGTCGCCGATGCAAATGCGCAAACGTTTGGTGGTTTGGCACACGTCTGTTTGGGAAGCGCTGTCGGTACAACCTCACAGCAGCTCTTCCGTTTCCATTGGCAGCCCCATACACCATATGCATGTCAGCCATCTCAGCAGGCGTGAAGCGCTCCATGTTACGCGTACTACGTCCGATTTAAGAATGCCCGCGGCAAGCGCGAGTCTAGCCCACTTCACCTTTTAGCCAATTGCAGCGGCGCCCTCTCGCGCCGAATGGTGACGTCAGCGGACATACACTTATAGACGAAAAGGGTTTGTCTTGGTGTTGCCTATCCCCCATTACAATTTGTACAGAAAGTTTTCAAACACCCTGTATATATATATATATTAGTGGTACGAATTCACCGGCGACGGCAGGAGGCGCGTAGCTCACCCAGATGTTCATATTTCCACACACTAAAATTGGTTCGTAGATAAATGGGTACCCTGGGTAGTCTAGTGGTTAAGAGGCTAGGCTGCTGATCGGGAGGTCGTGAGATTAAGCCCGGGAGAGGATTTTGTAATTTTTGACCACCCGTTGTTGGTCGTGGTTCGGATTCCACGTTGAGCTGTTGGTCTAAGATGGAGCAACTAGTTTGGCCTTCTTCAGGATGAACAATTCGGGCGGAAGCAAAACCAAGGTGTATATATATATATATATATATATATTAGTGATGCAGCGGTTGTCCGCAACCGCATTTATCCATGCGGTTATTGCAGTTGTTTGAGGATATCTTCTTACTAGGGCAACCAAATGCTGTAAATGCTAGTGTAATGGCTATAAATGCTATAAACGTTGCCAAATGCTGTTCCTGTCATGCCTAATGGCTTCACTCAAAGGTGCAAAAAAGTAAAAGTTTGCTACGCCCTAATTGTGACATGTCTAGAATTACTACTTGGACTGGATGGATAGATGCATTTTGTAATAACTTACATTCTTCAACGCTAGGTGGCTAGAAAAGCATTATTTTAATTATATTTAGTAAAGCAATGATGATGTATAATTACTGTTGATAAAAAAAGATAAAAAACACTTAAATTTACAAACTAAACTAAAGCACCAGCTTCAGTACCTGTTCAGACACGAGTGAGGTGGTTGTGTTGCGCAAGCTCTCCGTCGCTACCTTTGTAACGCTACATGCTTCAACCCATTAGTAAAGTGTTAGACTATGGTGTAACCATCATGGAGCGATCTACGAGTGCAGTGTGGAAGTACTTCTCGAGAGTGTCAAACGATGTAGGGAAGTGTGTCATATGTAATAAGAACTCTTTACGAAAGGGAAGGAGTACCACTAACTCAAAAAACCATCTGCGTTCAATGCATAAGAAGGAATATAATGAAGTAATATCTAGTGAAAATGAAGCTAATGAACAGTCAAAGAAGAAAAGGAATGAAAAGTGTCTCTTACACCCCTACAGGAAATGAAGTGTGCGGTGAAAGAAAAGAATCAGACGATTGAAAGTTGCTTCGAAAAAATCAAAATTTGGGATGCGAATCATTCCAAATCAAAATCACTAGACTATCGCATAGTCGAAATGATAATAATGGATGACTTGTCATTCAGCCACGTTGAGGACTTAGGTTTCATGAGAGTCATGGCTGAAACAGCTCCACAGTATAAAGTGAAACAGCGTCAGTTCTACACTGATCTTGTGTGCACCGATATCTGACTTTATTTCAAAGAAAGCGTTCAAAATTCTTGAGCCTCTAAAAGATTCGAAAGTATCATTGACAACGGATGCATGGTCAGACACGTCTGCTGGAGTGTCTTTACTCTCTTTGACATGCCATGCAGTGAATCAAGACTTCAAGAGAACCAATTTGGTGCTCAGCGTAATGCCACTTGAAGATCACCACACTGGAGAATACTTGTCAGAAAAATTTGTGCAGATACTTCAGAAGTGGGATATTACCCATTCATCCATCCACTGTGTAATGCGCGACTCAGGAGCAAACATGATAAAAGCTTTGTTTCTCACTGTCGTCCATAATATCGATTGCACTGTTCATAAACTGCAAATTGTAATCAAAAGTGGATTATCCTCACAAAAATCTCTTAGTGACTTGCTAGCTAAACTTTGATCCATCGCTACTCATTTCAACCATTCTACGATGGCGCAGGATGAGTTAAAAAAATCAGAAACGCTTAGATCAACCTGAACTTACAGTCAGTCATGATGTCGCCACACGGTGGAACAGCACTTATCACATGATACAGAGAACACTGAAGTTGAAGGAACCACTGAGTCTATATAGCGCTGCTAACTCCAAAATGCAACAACTCACTAACGTCGACTTCACTCTCTTGTCAAACTGTGTGGCTGTGGTCGAATCATCCGATGATATCACAAAAAGATTGAGTAGTTCCACTCTTCCATATCTGAGGTTATTCTCCTCGTAGTTTCCTTGAAAAACGTGCTGCAACCTCGAAGTGGTGATTCTGAAACTGATCGTGGAATTAAAACAATGGAGATAATGCGCACAGAGCTAGCAAGGAGATTTGATGGCCTAGAAGCAAATGACATGTATTCTTTGGCTCCCTATTTGGATCCAAGGTAAAAAGCAAATTTTTTTTCCGCTTCACATGTCACAAAAGGTGTTCAGAAAAAATTGGGATATGTTTGTGATGAAATGGACAAGACTCAAACATCATCGGACTCGGAGACAGCCAGTGAACCACCGGCAAACAAAACCACTGATTGATTTAGACCATGCATCAGTTTCTACGGGTAAATCAATAACAATAATGGACTCAATGAGCGCTCTGTTGGCTTCCAGCAGTGATAACGAGACCGAAACTGAGTCAAGCAGAGACTCGCAAAAAATGATCGAGAAATATCACAAAGAGAAAAGGATTGGACAAGATGATGCTTTGGCTCGGTGGAGGTCAAACCAAAAGAAATAAAAAAATTTGAGCAAAATGGCTCGGACATACCTTGGATGTCTTCCCTCAAGTGTTCTTAGTGAACAATTATTTAGTGGAGCAGGGATCATCTACGATGAAAAAAGGAATAGGCTGAAGGGGGACAAAGCTGAAAAACTTTTATTTTTGAAATAGTCTCCCAGCAATTCAATTTAAATATAAGGATTAAATAGTGTGTGTGTGTGTATTATAATTATATACACCACTTTCGAATGGGCGGTGGTTGGGGAAAGTGGTTGGTGGGATGTAAAACCAAAAAATTTATTTTAAATTGATTTAAAAAATTTATTTTAAATTAAATTTACAAAAGTAATACATCAGAACTAAAACAGATATTGAAATTGATGTCTTGTTTTGGGGCCTTTTTTTTGTTGCAGGTAGAATAACATGCCATGGCTAGTATGGAAGTAAGTTACACTCGTGAGGAAAAGGCCTCCGCCTTTTGAACATTTGTTTTAGTTTTAATGTATTACTTTTGTAAATTTAATTTAAAATAAATTTTTCTGTGAGACCTGACTTATTGGGACACCCTGTATATATATATATATATATATATATATATATATATATATATATACACACCTTACCTTACAACCTTACAAAGGTTTCGCGCGATGATTTCTCATTTCGCGAAGGTCAAGCTTGTCGCCCCTCCTCTCGAGTTGGCCTGGTGAAGTAGTGAGTTGGATTCTTGCGCTCTCCACCTCACATAGCCAGGTACTCCCGGCTCATCGGGGATTGTTCTGAGCCAGGCGTCTAGTCTTCTTTTGAAGATTTCCACTGCAACTCCCTTCGTGTTTCTTAGGTCTTTGGGCAACTGATTAAACAGTTTTGGTCCTCTCACTACAAAACTATTTTCTTTCAGGTTAAGGATGTTCCGTCTCGCCTTCAATTTGGGAATACGACACAGTTTACCGTTTCTACTTTCCACCGTTGTTTGGGGAGTTATAGGGTTCAGAGTAAGATTAGGGGCTAGTTTCTCCATTATTTTCCAAGTGTAAATAATGGTGTATGTCTCTCTTCTCCTTTCCAGTGAATATAGGTCTAGTTCGCGTAACCTTTCCCAGTAATTTAGTCCTTTACACCCCTTGATCTTGGCTGTGAAGCTTCTCTGGATCCCTTCAAGCTGTCTAATGTCTTCTTTTTTATATGGGGATGTTAGGACCGAGCACTATTCCAATTTGGGTATTATCAGGGTTTTCAGTAGAGGAATCATTACATTCCTATCCCTTCGTTTAAAGGTTCTCAATATCTGACCCGTTATTCTCTTTGCTCTGTTTACTGGTATCTTATTTTGTGTTTCAAATTTCGCATCATCTGTCATTACAACCCCTAAATCTTTTGCTCTGGAGTTTCTCTGAATTTCCTGTCCATTTGGGGTATACTATTCCATGGATTTTAGGTCTTCTCTTTTTCCGTACCATAATAGCTGAAATTTCTCGGTATAGTGACAAAAGGGTAGAGTGCAAGTTGCAATATTGCATAATATTACGTAATGTTGCAAGGGTGTCACCCCACCCCCTTTGTTGCAAGAGTGCCACCCCCACCCCCCTTTGTTGCAAACAAACTTAAAAAAAAGAAAAAATTCCCCGCCCCCTTTGTTGCTAGCCCCAAAATGGGACTGCAAGGGGTATGCAACCTGGTGTTATCCCCCAAGCTGATCCCCCCAAAGGGGAGTGCCAACCTTTGTTGCCAACCCCAAAATGAGATTGCAAGGGGTATGTAACTTGGAGGCGGAGTCCCCCCCCAAGCTGAACCCCCCAAAGGGGCAGAAGAGGGGGAGCCCCTATGGGGGAGAAGGTGGGATTGCCTCACCCCCCCCAAAGGAGCAGAAAGAGATAGAAGTAGAGGAAGGTAGAGGACCCAGAGCTGGGTGTTCACTCGGCTGATTGCCGAGCTCATATGGCATTCTTCATCCATCCGCCGCCTCTTATAGGGCACTAACCAGCCACTGGCGTAGTCAGCCAGTGTCTAATGAAGCCCTAAGGCACTGGCTTAGTCAGCCAGTGCCTTAGGGCATCATTAGGTAGTGCCTCGGGGTGTCATCATCTCAGAACTTTATCAGCCAAAGTGCCTCTGCCACCAAGGTTCAGTCATATAATACACGCCCCGATTTACCAAATAACAATTAATTATTTATTCTGAAAACCAAACAAATTATATAATTGTGTACCAGCAGTCAATAAAACGCCGATACATCATCCTGCTCATGAATTAAAGGATATACAACGGAGCCTGTATATATGGCCGAACAATAGATTTGAAATTATGTATCCATTCAAAACGGGGCAATAAAGAGAACTAATTATTTTAAAAGAAATACAATCAATCAATCTGAATTAGATAAATCACCGTTACATCAATACGAAACATGATATTAACAATATATTAGTACAGGAAAATATATTCGCAATTCGCGCGTAAATACAATAGAGCAGTGGCCCCTAACCCGTGAAATAATAATAATTATTATTATTATTACAACCACTAATGATATATAAAACGATCTATCAATGTTCAAATTAATTATAAACTTGTAACTATTCTATTTAAAAGTTATAGAACTGTAGCTTGTTTATATTCCAGTTATGAAAAATATGATCATTTACATATTTGAATATACGTAATAATAATAATAATAATTGATAATAATAATAATAATTTATTGTCGTTAACTATATTATTTTTAAAAATATAAATAAAGACCTGAAAAAACATATATATATATATATATATATATATATATATATATATATATATATATATATATATATGTACAGAGTGAGAGAGAGAGAGAGAGAGAGAGAGAGAGAACGTCACACACACACACACACACAACAGGACTTGTTACTCATAGTATCCTAAAAATATAAATTGGTATTTATTCTATTTTTAAAACCATTTTAGCCTATCACACAATACGTGGGACGTTTTGGGGCTTTTCAGGGCAGAGATCTTGTACCTTCCACAACAAATGAACTGTATGGTTGGTAAGGTCGCGACACACACACACAATACAACACAGAAAAATAGAGAAAAGTGTTCTAAAATTAATTTGTACCAGAAGGGTACAGAACAATAAAAACTCAGGGACCTTGTAAACATATTTCCTCTGAGCTGCTAAAAACGTGACCTCCCCGAAAATAAATCGAGATGGGACACAATAGAATCGTATATGTCGACACTCCCCAAACAATACACGCATATATATATATACTGTATATATATATACAGGGTGTCCGAGAATTATCTGTACAATTTTTGGCTGTTATTAAAAGTCAACCATGAAGTGTAGAAATTCCAGTGTTGTCCCATTTTACAGAGAATCTCATTAACTTTTTCTGATACCACGTTTTGACAAGTTTTTTAGAAATGTACGCGGGTGACAGACATTGATGATTTAAAAGCAAGAATCACAGCTGCTATTGAGCGAATTGATGTGGATATGCTGCAGCGTACATGGCAACATTTGGAGTATCGATTGGATGTTTTGCGAATCACTAATGGTGCACATATCGAATGTTTGTAACAACGTTACTTTAATAAAAGAAACTTTTGAAAATACAGATTCTAAATAATCTTGTTTAAGAATTTTACGTGTGTTATCAAGAATTTTATTAAAAGATGAAATTGTACAGATAATGTTCGGACACACTGGAATTTCTAAAAAACTTGTCAAAACTTGATATCAGAAAAAACTTAATGAGATTCTCTGTAAAATGGGACAACACTGGAATTTCTACACTTCATGGTTGACTTTTAATAACAGCCAAAAATTGTACAGATAATTCTCGGACACCCTGTATATATATATATACACACACACTCGGTTTAATTCAGTTTTCCGAAGAACCGCGCCAAATTGTTAACATTTGTAGAAAAGCTTTTGCCAACTGGGAATGGCACGTTTTATATCGGCAAAGATGGATAAGACTTTGTTCAACCTCGCAAAAGGTCACAGGTCCACCTTTCGCCGAATATAATTGTAGTATTGTCAGACAAAGGGCCTTCAGGACAATAGGAACATGCAGGTGCGTCTGAGAACAAATCCTAAATAAAAAACTTTTCAAAATTCCGGCATACTCGAATGAACGGGTTTTACCAACAAACGGGTCTGATGCTCCACCCAGACTTCATGGCGGTCTGCTAATCACCGCGCGGTATACCTGAATGAACTCGTTCTCAAGAAGCCTATAGCTAAACTCCGCCCCACCTTTCGTGGCTCCTCCCATTCATTGCTCGTGAAAAGGGAGCGTTGCTCTCGGATTGGCCGAAAAAAGCATTACCCGTAAACCAATAGGAAGTTAAGATTATGCTTGTGGGTTGGTTACATAGACCCCTATAAAATGGGAGTTTCGTCGTTCAGAGCCATTTTCTCGTGCAATTTATAGCAACATACATAAAAATCATGGTCGAGCTCTATGCTTCCCCAGACCTGTTTGACGAAAGCGATATTTACGACCAAGCATCGTTGTATCTATTCAACGCTGTAGATCGGGGTCAGCTTTTCCCTTCACAGTTTGTTACGGAAATTTGCGAGACAGTGGAACAACCCCTGGTTCAAGAAGCCGTTGAAATGTGAGTAATTTGTAATGTCATGATAAGTGTTTTGAAAAATCATGTTTAATTAATGTCTTTGCCCATATATCCAGTGTATATATATACAGGGCTATTATTCAAAATGATTCACCTGATTTCAAATGAGAATATTTTTTAATGTTACAAATACAGAGTGATTTGTGATACATCAACCAAAAGAAAAACTGTCCAAATTTTGTCTCTCACCTCATAAATGCTCTATGTGACTTCCCCTAGTTAAACGAGCTACGTTGGAAACTCTCTCTGATTCTTTGCACATTATCCTCAGACACGCGCGGTCGTCCTGTGGACTTGCCTTTACACAAACATCCTGTTTCCTCGAACTGCCGATACCACCGACGGATGCTCTGAGCACCCGGTGGATCTGTTCTGTAACGTCGACGAAACTCACGCTGCACTGTGACTACCGATTTACAGCTCGAAAACTGCAACACACAAAACGCCTTCTGCTGTGCGGACGCCATTTTCACACTGACTGTTTGTTGCTAGGCTAGGCCACAGCGTGACTTTGGAGCCCTCTCGCGGTGATCTTGTAAAACTCGGAGATTTCCTCTTTCATGTGGTGTATGCCCAGTTGATGCACGGTTGATAGGTACGGAAGTATTCTCAGTTGAAATCGGATGAATCAGTTTAAATAGCCCATATATATATATATCAGCTCTCGGCAGTTTTTAATTTTATACAATTTTAAATCTATGTTCATTGTGTGTGTTTCTCGTCAAATTAAAGTTGAAATTTTCTCTCGCAATAACTGCGAAATATTTTCAATTATAATCTAGCTCCCGCATCACTATATCGGCTTATGTTTACAATTTATAGAATTTTAAAAACTTAGCTTTGTTCATTGTAATGTTTACGCTCTCAGTCTGTCGTTAACCTAACCTAGCGTTATTTTAATTTAGAAAACACCGTGATAATGCGAAGTAATTTGTAATGTCATAATAAGTGTTTTGAAAAATCATGTTTAATTAATGTCTGCGCCCATATATTCAGTACATATATATATCAGCTCTCGGCAATTTTTACATCATTATCTCGCCTTTAGGCCTCATAGCCCTAACTTTAAAAATCTAGCGTGTCCATCCTTGCTCAAAACCCTTCGCAAATTTATTCCTCGAAAGTGACAGCCTTACATAGTCACTGATTTTGAAACGAGCAGAGTGTGGTGGTGGTGGCACTCCATCTCTTCTCGGATGCTAGAATTTTAAAAACCTAGCTTTGTTCATTGTAATGTTTACGCTTTAAGTCTGTCGTTAACCTAACCTAGCATTATTTTAACTTATAAAACACCGTGATAATGCGAAGTGAAACAAAGTCCCAATAGCGAAATATATACTCTATCATAACCTAACCTAAGCTGGCCTAGCTCAACCTAACCTAGCCTAACATAACCTAACTTATCCTAACCCAGCCTAACCGGGTGTAAACTAACCTAACCAAACCTAACCTATCCTAACCGGATGTAAACTAACCTAGCCTAACCTAACCTATCCTAACCGTGCGTAAACTAGTCTAACCTAACGTTGAAATTTTTTTTTTTAAATATTGCCCGATTCTTTTGCAGGTTGTCAAAAATCAATTTAAAAAATGACATGCTCATAAAATAATAAATTCTTAACATAGCTAGTTTATTTTTACTCTTATGTAGAGATGTTTGTATGCTTTCAAGTCCATATTTCACCTCCGTGTGAAGAGAGACCAACACACGAAACAACATAAGGTTCATAAGGTATATATATATATATATATCGTGGACACTCTCCATCGTTATTATATCTGTTTGTTTTTTAAAAATTTTAGGATGCCCTGCAGGTAGAGCTTGTTTTTTAAAAAATTACTCCAAACGTGTAAGATCTGCATGCGTTTGGAAAATGTGCGTAACCTTTGTATATAACTCATATATATATATATATATTATATATATATATATATATATATATATTGCAACATCTTGCTACATCTTGCAACATCGCTTTGTAGCAATATATATATATATATATATATATATATATATATATATATATATATATATATCTCTGCATATGTTGGAACTTTAAGATTATTTTACGATAATGCGGCACTACAGTAGGATTTTACAAAATTGCAGTAAAAGTATTTTAATTACAGGACCGACACGGAGTTAGACCATGTTATAAACACTTTCGACGAAAGGTGAATGATTGCTTCGCCGAACAGTCTACCCAGCGAAACAGAGGTCACAGTATTGAATCACAGTCGGCCAAGCGAGCGCGAATTTGCAGACGAGATTATGTATTTTTTGAGGATGTTAACAAAACGCAACATATTTTTTCTACAACGTAAATTAGACACATTGATTTATCTGGTTCTCGCTAATTGAATTTTTCTCGTTTATAATATAACCAGACATTCATTCACTATTAATTAGTTTTATAAGTGCCACTACAAGCGTGTTTTGAAAGTAGTTTATGCTTTATTCTCGGTCTATATATATATATATTATATATATATATATAACGTTTCAATCGGGATTAACTTATAAAAGGCCGCCATAATTGCAAAACATTTTCAATTCTCTACATCCTTCATCGTTATTTACGCATATATTAGAAATATTAAAACTTTTAAGAATTGCATTCGTTTTGAAAAATAATTTTCTCTTTATTTTTACAGGAGTGATACGGAGCTAGACGATATTACAAACACTTTTGGAGAAAGGGTGTTAAATGAAGTGGTGGCTGACCCACGCAGCGGGCCAGAAGTCGTGGTGCTGGCACACAACCGCTCAACCGATTGCACCGTCATCCATGAGATTATGTAAGTATTTTTTTTGAGGTTAAGGACAAAGCACACTATTATTTTCATTTATTAAACATGTACAAAAAGGGGCAGGGCCCAATTCTTATTTGTTACAAATGTATATACAGGTTTACACAATATAGAGCTTACAAATTACAGGGGGTTGCAACATGTGGAAACTTTTTTTATCTTGTCTGCATACATATTTATCGTTCATATTTGTGTCACACAAATCGAATAATTTTCAAAAATTCATAAATCCTTTCCCGCGCGGCATATGCATGAGAAACAAGATACAATACAAACCACATGTTTCAGTACAAAAGCTTTGAAGTCGATATGGATTCCAGATAATCTTAGGCACACGTAATCGCGCGATAAAATTTAAGATTGTCGAGTCATGCCATGGTGGGAAACCGAGTGAGTCAAAATAATACATTCTTTCCTTAGTTTTAAAATACATCGCAAACCAGTGAATTCCCTCGCCTCCCACAATGTCGGTATTAACGATAACACCGCACCTTTTTCTCGTGCTAGGCATCTTCACTATTTCATTCTTAGCGAACACTCCGATAAATTTGGAACGCGCGAAACAGTCACTTTTCATCGCTCTCTGGAGTGTAATCGCATCCACTTTTAAAAATCTGTGCTTATGTTCTGGAAACGGTCCAGTTCTATTAGGGACTGCGTTTCGAGGTATATTAGTACACTAATAGGAGCGTCTGTAGGCCTGGCGAAGTCCAACCGCACTGAAATCGTCCCGGTCTGCTGGGGGCTTAAATGGGTGTTTACGCCGGCAGTCAAGTCAGGCGTAACGTCAAATGAGTAGATGTTAAACTGTTCCACAAATTCTTTCTGTGTTATGCCGATTCCAAGTTCATCACACGCGCCTGTATTATGCGCTAAACTGCTGTATGCTCTCGCGCGGAGCGGGAACACGCCATTTATATATAAAGTAATATTTTTAAGTCCAAAATTTTCAAACTTCAGGGCACTCTTTTTATAATCCCCATTCGTCGAAGCTTGGTCTTGCATCCCTATTACTATATTACTATCCTTTTAGATAGGACGCCAAGAGCGATGTTTTCTAGCTGCTTCGATGCCAATCCTGTGGGAATCGTGTACAGTTTGATCTGTACCCTGTTAATTGGGTATTTCACTGTGGCGTGTACCAGTTCTTTCTCAATTTCTATTTGCTTCGGGGAGCTTAATTTCACTCGGCGTTTACGTAAATATGATTCCATGATGTGTATCACAACAGGTTTCGCACCTTCTTCTTGGTCAGCGCCAAGATTTATACAGATCTCAGGGCTCGTGCGGGTAAGCTTCAATTTCATATCTACCCCGTTCATAAGCAACTTCTCCTGGAATGTAAAGTCCGTGTGCAGGCGTCCAAAACATTCATATATCTTTTTTTTAGAATTTTTAAATTTATCCTTTATACTACCCTCATCTTTAGTGTGGTAATACCCCTCGGCGGATAAAAAGGTGTCCTTCGCTTCTTTTGAAAAGTTGAGGACATTTTCCAGATAAGCTCGTAGGTGATAGTACCCCGTGCCTGCTGAGATGTTAGTCTGATTTAAATATACGTCACACTGGCTGAATATGGTGTGCAGAAAGTTTGTTTTGGGGTATGCAACATAATTATCATCGTAGTCCGTTCCGTCAGAATGAGCTATGCGAAGTTTAGTATACATGTGCAATTTAGGGTGGATCGATTTTACATTTTTTTCGATTTCCATATTCTAATAGAGACAAAAACTTGCGCATGCATCAGAAAATAGCCTCTGCAAAATCTTAGCTTAATAGGTAATCATCTTCTGCCCCCGGCAGAGCGATGAAAATCATATTTTAGTAGTCAAAAACGTATTTTTAAACCCTAGCAACGATATAAATGCTATGGGAAATATATAAATGCATTATTTAAGACAAAGAGCCGATCTGAAAATATGTATATTATACATATTTTCAGATCGGCTCTTTGTCTTAAATAATGCATTTATATATTTCCCATAGCATTTATATCGTTGCTTAGGCATGAAATAACACACACGCAAAATTTTATGACTCTAGGCTAGGGTTTAAAAATACGTTTTTGACTACTAAAATATGATTTTCATTGCTCTGCCGGTGGCAGAAGATTATTACCTATTAAGCTAAGATTTTGCAGAGGCTATTTTCTCATGCATGCGCAAGTTTTTGTCTCTATTAGAATATGGAAATCGAAAAAAATGTAAAATCGATCCACCCTAATGTGCATACAGCTCGGATCAAAAAAGTAAGGGCCTGAACTGGGTATAACGAATTCTATAGGGGCACTGGGTGAGCTAATCGTGTTTAAAGGGTTAATTGTAATAAAGTCACTGTGCTCAATAGAAACTTGAGTTGGAAGCATCTCAAAGAGGGATAGCTCCGATTTACAGTACTGTGAACTGCAAGGATGAATGAAACGGGTCATGTTGAGTTAGAAATAGTGCCACCTCCCTCGACGAGTAGCAGTCAATCTATGAATCGTGAGAGTAGCGTCTTCAGTTTATATCAGTTAAAAAAAATGATCGGTCATAGGATTTATATGCTTAGAACACTTCTTTTATGGCGCCCTTTTACGTTTAATACCACGTGACCCCTTCTTCCTAACAATCCTCTTCTTCTTTACACCACGTGTTGGCACTCCCTTCTTCCTATCAATTCTCTTCTTTCCTCCGCCACGCATTTTTCTCTTCGCATCTTTGATGATTTCATCCCGTGTACGTTTTAAATGTTTTTTTAGAGCTTCTTTAGATTTAGTTCTCGCGAGCATTTCCTCTGCCGCGTTAAAACCTGTTTGTAGCGCCTTCCTCCCAAGGTACCTGGCACCCCTCTTCAGCAGTGGTACAGCTGTGCGCAGTATGGATGAAAAAATGGAGCCAAGTCTGCTACCACGCTGGTACCGTACACCTCGATAGATAGCGTGAGGCTTTCTGTCCATTATAACTCAGTGCGCCGAAAGTGGAGCTTCACTGTTAAGCTCCCGTCACCGAATGGGAAATTTTTACTCTCTACCGTTCTTATATATATTGAGATGTTGTTTATTAGGTTAGTTGAGACAATCACATAATGGGGTCTGTCATATGTAATACTCAAACTCCGGCCTCTATGGTTGGAGATGTGCGCAATGCGCAGCAGGCGGGCCTGGGTATCCCCAACAAACTGGTGTTCCACTATATTGCTATGAACATAGCACATGTCTGGAGGCTCAGGGTCTTCAGCCATTTTCTCCATCTTCAATTGATACATTAAGCTGGACAAGTCATCCGGTGTCTCGTGAAAGGTGTCTCTTTGGAAAGCTGCGCTATATCGCCCCTCAGCCACAATTTTGAACAGCTCTTTATCTTTAATATTTCCACCAAGCATTGACTTTAGCTTCAATGTGCATGCATGCGCGTTTATGTTTACGACTTCAAAAAGTAAATCGTATGTCAAGTATGACTTTTCAAGACTCTTGTTTAAACCCGCCACAATGTCCATGGTTGTGTCATAATGCCCGACTCCTAGCGAAACAATTGCGCTATAGTACTGTTCCTCGCCGCACAGGGTTGAACATATAGTATTGTCTAATGTTATGCCTATTTTTTCGCACTCGTCGTTTCTTCTATAGATCAGAAATATGATTTGTTCATTTTCAAGAGTTAAATATTTGGTGGATAACTGAAGTTCACATATCCCCACCTCATACGATTCACGACCCAATTTAATGGGACCATGGAGTTCTGTTACAAAGCTGGTTAGTGTTTTGTTAGGATGCACAGACAGGGACGATGAGGACGGGAGCGTGACGTAGAAATGGTTAGGAGACATGTTGCATATTAATTAAGCTTCATTACTGCATCAGCTTTTATATAGGTATTGAAGCTTTCTGGGTAACCTAGCCATTTCACCAGGTACATTTTTCTTTTTCCTGCATCTTTGCTTCCTAAAATATTTTCAATTTTAAACACGTTTTTTCCTAAATTAAATGTTACTTTCTGAAGTTCCTCGCGGTAAAAACACCCCGAGATTTCTTCCCCATTCAAATCTTCAACGTAATACATCATTATCTCGCCTTTAGGCCTCATAGCCCTAACTTTAAAAATCTCGCGTGTCCATCCTTGCTCAAAACCCTTCGCGAATTTATTTCCCGAACGTGACAGCCTTACATAGTCACTGATTTTCAAGCGCGCAGAGTGTGGTGGTGGTAGCACTCCATCTCTTCTCGGACGCTTGCCTCTTTTTAAAACATCGTTAGGCGTTGTACCGATCGTACGGTGGTGTGAGCGGTTGTAGGATGAAGCCAGTGAATCGAGAACGTTTATATATCTGTACGTGTTTTTATGTGTAAAATAACGGTGCATGCGTTCCTTTATGGTACGTTGAACTCTTTCAGCTAAAGATGCTTTATGTATAGAATTGGAAGTGTAATAGCTGATATTAAACTCTGACAGCATGTTCTGAAAAGCTCACCCTATAAATTCTTTTCCCATATCCGTGCAAAAATAGACAGAAATCCTGTTTTCTTTCAACATCAGTGTTTTGGCCGCTTTAGCAACTGTTTCAGGCGATTCATTTTTCAGGGGAATTAGACACAGGTATCTAGAGAATACATCTATTATGAACAGGATGTAGCGATAGCCATCGTTGTACACTGAATATCTTTGCATGTCTGTTAAATCTGCCTGCCAAATAGAGTCAATCGATGCGGCTGTTGTCTTTGCTGTTTTAAACCTTTTTCTCACCGGTTTATGAAGTGTGTAAGCATCCTGGGCACGCAAAAATCTCTCAACATCCTTTTTCCTTACACCATAAGTACCTCTGTACAGTCTATTAACGCCGCCATAGGAAGCAGGGCTAGAAATGTCATAATAGTGCTTACTTAATACGTTAGCCATTGCGTATTTTAGAGGCACGTGGATAATGTTGGCCTTCTACTCTCTTTTTTCTTCTCTTCAGAAGTACGACAGCTGTTGTGTGCGAAGGTGTACTCATTTGTGACACGTGCGATGCATGTTCCAAGTCTTTTAACCTCTTCAGATTACCTATCAATGTTTTGGGGACATTTGTTTGTTGTAGTCTTGCTTTAATGTCTCCATCCTGTTGGTGAGAGCCTATCCCACTTTCTCACCAGATTATGAATAATATCAACGATATTGGACCCTTGTACCCTTGTTCCATCAACAATGACGTCGCCTGTGTCGGCCCATTGTATGATGGGGTCCTCACTCAATAGATTATAAAGACTTAACCCTTTATTCCTCAATGTATGGGGGAGGCTGTTTTTTAGCACATGTTCGATGTGCTGTGTTCCGCTACTCTTTCGTTGCTCAGGCTCTGTGTCACTATGCTCAGCGCTACCCGAGCTGTGCCTCACGGTGAGCTCTGTAGGATGCTTATAATCTTCGTACTCATGAAGAAATTTCTGCAAAGCCTCTTGACACAAAACCCTTCTCTCATCAGGCGCCTTTTCACTGTTTAATAAGGATAGTAGCTCACTCTCCATTCTTTTAAGCCTACTTTTACGGGGTTCTAGAGCCGCGTCTGGGGTCCTTTGTAATGAAGCATACACCTCGTGCGGGATCACAACCACCTTCTTCATTATATTAATCTAGTCAGTAAAGGCCCCAAAATTGAAAATAAGATGGGGAGGAACGAACCGCCTCTTTGTACAATAATATGCTTTTTCTTACCCACAGTCTGACTTTTATGGGCGAGCGTCCGTATTATGTTCTTGTAACGACGTAAGCGAGCCTTCTGAGAGGATTTCATTGGAACATTACATTTTATAACATTGAGGCAGATTTCGCAGATGCACTTTAAAAACTCAGAGTCGATAGTTTTAACAAACATCTGCTGCAACGCCCGAGGCAGTCGTTGATAGATTTTTATTAATTCACGGTATTTCTTTAGCCTATCCGTCATTCTGGAATATACACGGTTTCAGGCTCGTTTGGAAATATATTCGTTCTTAGAAGCACCCTAAACGTGTTTCGCGGGTGAAGGTCACAAAGCACATATCCATAACGTTGCTTTGTGACCGCTTTATAAACCTCCAAAAACTCCTTACGCTGACTCGGGAACATTTGACTGGCTAATTTAAGGTGGTGGGAAAATATTGTAAATGTCTCGGCAAACGTTTTATCCATCTCCAACATGAGGTCGTCAATTACGATGACTGTATGTTCTTTCCCTTTAATGAATTAACGTCATAGACCCCCTTGTGGAACAATACATCATCTTGATACTCGATGAAAACTGATTGGTATGTTGAATAGCACCATATAACTTTATGCACAAATTTTGAGAACATTTCACCCTTTTCTTTAACGATATTAAGCATAAACACCGTTTTACCACATCCTGTCGGTCCAGATATAATACATGTGGATGGGCTCATGAATCTGAATTTTTCTACAGCATCCATTTCTAACACGTCACACCCCTAAGTGACTCATTTGCAGAATATCACAAATAATGAGTTCTGCTCCTTACATTTTGTTTTCTTCTTCCACAGAACCGCGAATGACGACGATGTACAGCCCCCCATCATCGACATCACGGACGAAGCCGTTGTCCGTGCATCTACAATGCCCGTACCCGCCGATGAACCCTCACCAGCGACACGCTTAGTACGTTCAAAGCGGAGACATGATGAAGAGTCCTCCACGTTAGGTATAAAGCGGGCGAAATACGCGCCGGTTGTTAGACAACCAGTAGTAGAACCCCAGCCCTCAACGTCTTACGCCGCCAATCCCACGTCAGTATCCTCGTCCAATATAGCCCCTTGTTCAACCTCCACAGCCCCGACCCGTTCTGTTGAATCTGCAGTAATAGACCCCCAGCCCTCAACGTCTTACGCGGCCAACCCTACATCATCCAATATAGCCCCTTGTTCATCCTCATCAGCTACCCCCCGTTCTGTTGAGTCTGCAGTAATAGACCCCCAGCCCTCAACGTCTTACGCGCCAATCCCACATCAACCAATATAGACCCTTGTTCATCCTCCACAGCGGTGACTCGTTCTGTTGAGGATGATATAACATTCCAGTTGGTGCGCACCGCAACCCCGACCCCAGCCTTGACTAGAAATCGGTATATAGTCAGGGTTGACCATAGATCCATGTATAGCAACTGTATTGAACACGGCCTACGTCGCGTTGTAGGGTGCATTGTAGAGTTTGCCCTTCAGAACCGCGACGAGCGTGAAGTCAGGATGAGTCTGTCCTTCGGATTCGGCTCAGATGATAACGATGTAGATGATTTTTGAGTAGTAGTGCCATTTAGACGTTTGGCAGCTGAAGATGTAGAATATATATTAGGTCGTATATTGCACGCCGCCCAAAGTAGTATAGCATTCAATATGGACAACTTTACGGTAAATATTGACCGTGTATTCCATGTTGCGGGTCATAGTGCCACACCCTACACTCTTAACTTCAATTCTCAGGTTATTTATAGAAGGCATATAAACGTCGATCGTGGTTGCGGCTTTATAGCAGCAGTTTTAGAGTATGTTTACTGTACTAAATACACGGGCCCAAAAAAATTTGTTTGCCTACGGTCGTGGAGTCTGCCCGTAAACTAGCTGTAGACTGTGAACTTGAGTCTGACTGTAATATGGGTCCTGAAGAGCTGAGAAGGGTAGAACAGGACATGAATGTCCGTATAGTCGTATTTGGGATGGATGATCATCGTAGGACTGTGTATGTTTTTAAAAGCTGTGTGGGAGATCATACAAGACCCCTACTTATTTTAGGACTGTCAGGGACAACGTATCTTCCCATCCGTAATATAAGGTGTCTTTACGCGAGTTATGATAAAAGTCGAAAATATGGGCGACATCATGATTTGTGTAAGGGGTGTATAGAGTTTGCGGATTATATAGTGAAACATTGTAAAGAATGTCACATGGTATGTGAGCAGTGTAAAAGCCCCAAATGTGAAAGCCTTGTAGTTGAAGCTGAGAAGAGGGATTGTAATGTGTGTAGACGCACATTTTTCAATAATAGCTGTTTTGATCTCCATAAATCATTTGGCACGTGCATGAGAATGAGAATTTGTGAATGTGGTATGTTTCACACCTTGAATGGTAGCGGCGAGTTCAAGCACAAATGTGACGAAATTCACTGTCCTACATGCCAGGTGGAATATAAGGAGGATGGTGTAAAGCATGTATGTTATATGAAAGACGCCAAGCCTAAAAACAAGCCCTGTATAACTGTATACTACGATATAGAAACATACACGAATGCTGAAACCAAAGAGGTAATTCCACATTTACTTGTGAGCCAAACTATCTGTGATGACTGTATGGATATCGAGGGTGATGAGTGCCCCAAATGTGGTAAACGGACAAACGTTTTTAAAACGAATGTCCACGATAGTCCTGTGAAACTATTTGTGTCCTATATTGTCAAGTTAGCCGACAAGTTCAAAAAAATGACTGTGTATATTCTCGCCCATAACCGGGTAAAGTTAGACACGCAGTTCCTTTATAAGGAGTTGCTTGAGCACGAGTCATCTGAGATATTTAAAGGTGATCCCTTGAAAAGAGGCAACAAATTAATACAGATGCAAATAAGAGGTAATGTACAATTTAAAGACACTTTGTTATTCACACCTTGTAAATTAGCAAAGCTACCCAAGGTGATGGGGGTAGCAGCTGAAGTTTCAAAAGGATACTTCCCTTACACATTCCTCACTAGCGAAACTTTAAACTACGTAGGCCTACCTCCACCCAAACATTATTTTAACTATGATTGTATGAGTGTAGATGTACGTGAAGACTTTGATCGATACTACAACAGTTTTAATGAACGTAATCCTTATAATATAGCTGATGAATGTGACCGTTATTGCGTGAATGATGTACGAGTGCTTAGAGTATGTTTCCAGGCCTTTAGAAGGATGTACATAGGCCGTTTCAAATGCGATCCGCTGCAAGTCGCAACCACCAATGCGTCTTTACGTTTTACGGTGTTCAAGAATAACTTCATGCCCAAACCCCCGCAGTTACGGCCACAAGGCTATTTACTGGCTCATACATCTACAGCAACAGACAGGTGTATACATAAAGCACGCCCGCAACACGGATGAAGTACCCATTCGTCAGCCAGACTCTGTTGATTCGTCAGCCAGACTCTGTTGATTCGTCAGCCAGACTCTGTATCATTCGTCAGCCAGACTCTGTTGGATTCGTCAGCCAGACTCTGTTCATTCGTCAGCCAGACTCTGTACTGAACGGACGCATTTCCTGATCTCTCTGATATTCCTTCTATTTTGCATACTGCTAACAACTTTACTTTTGGTAAGTTTTGGATTTTATATACTTGCGTTTATATTTACATTGTTATAGTTAAGTAATTGAATATTAATGGTTTTTAGCGATTTAGAAGATTTTATAGCGTGCCGGCTTAGTTTAACTTAACTTATGACGGTTATGAACTAATTTTAACGCGCGATGCCGTCACAGAAAGCGTCGTGTGTTAGGTGTGGGGTAAACCGGTGGTATTCGGAGTTTAAAGATTATGACGGCGGTCCTATGGCGGTTACTGTGAGATCAGTTTGTTTCTTTTGCGAGTTAAGGGAGGAAATAGTTGAAATAAAACGTAGTGTACGTGAGGTAACGGAAAGACTTGCAACGCTTGATGAAGGCAGGGGTAGGGCTACGGTTGACGAAAGCCGAACCAATACTAACGTTGAAGACGTTCGTAATTTGAAGGGTGAGGTGCATAATCTAGTTTCTAGTTTAGGTAGCTTATCGGGAAGGTTGGATAGAGTTGAGGAAGGGGTTAAGGTTAGTCCGAGAGTAGTAGATGGGGAGGGATTTAGAGAAGTTAAGGGTGGAGCTAGGCCGCGTACGTTAGGTGATATGAATCCCCCCCCCCTATCGAGGTTTCGAACCCTTTCGCCCATTTGGAAGGGGACGTGAATGAGGGGGAAACTATTTTAATTGGGGATTCTTTAGTACGCCATATGGACAAAGAGTTCGTTGAACGGCATCCAACCAAGAGGAGGAGGGTCTGTCTCCCAGGGGCCAGGGTTGACAGAGTTTGAGACGAAGTGGATAGGATTGACGTTGCCTCCCGTCACTCGATGTTGGTGACGATGGTAGGGGGCAACGACTCGCATAGGCCCGATACAGAGTGCCTGACCTTTTGGAGAGATATAGCGGGTTAATTAGGTCCCTAAAGGCGAGGTCAGATAGGTCTTTAGTTCTAGGTATTACCCCTAGGCACGGTTTGGGTCTTAGAATTACGTCTAAAACGATATTTTTTAATGCTAAATTAGAAGAGATTTGTGCTGAGGAAAATGTACCCTTCGTAAAGCTGTGGTCCGAATTCAGTAATCCTAGCCTTTTTATAAAAGATGGGGTGCATTTTAATGAAATAGGTAATGCTAGGCTAGGTAGGTTAATAGACGAAAACGTGCGAAAGCTGTATAGGTCGAAGCCTTCTTTAAACGTTGTGGGTCCGGGGAACGCGGGCCCGACGTGAAAAATATTTTAAAACGCCCGCCCGTGGTAATAAATAACTTAAACGTCTTTTATTGTAACGCGCGTAGTATTAGAAATAAATTAAATGAATTTAAGGCGATAATTTATTCCGGCAACTACGATATAGTTGCTATCACTGAAACGTGGTTAAATACCGTGACTCGGGACTTGTTGGGGGAACTTGATATACCGGGTTTTAAACTCTTTACTAATGATAGGTTACATAGGTTTGGTGGCGGCGTTTTGCTGTACATTCGTAATTCCCTTAGGGCTATCGAGGTTAAGTTAGATTTTCCAGCAGCAATTAATGCGATATGTGTTGAAGTTAGGGCGCGTAGTATTAGTTTTAATTTTGTTGTTGTTTATAGACCTCCCGTTCAACCCCTCGATACAGATACTAGATTTTACTCACTTCTTGGTAACTTTATTGACAATCGGAATAGTATAATTGTCGATGACTTTATCTGTCCTAATGTTAAATATGAGACTTTTACTGGTAATGAGGAGGGTTTGAGATTGATTGAGTTTATGGGAGATAACTTTTTACGACAGATGGTTACCGAACCAACGCGCGGTGATAATATTTTCGATTTGGTGATGACGAACGGCGAGAATATAGTCGATAGTTTAGAAGTAGGCGAGAGTTTAGGATGTAGTGATCATCAAATTCTTGGTTTAAGTTATCGACAGAAAACACTAAGGATAGTAACGTAATAGAAGTCCCTGATTTTCGTAGGGCTAATTTTGATAGTTTTGCGGATGGGATGAGAGTAGTGGACTGGGATAACTTATTTATGGGTAATGACACAAATTTGCATTGGGTGGCGTTTAAAGAAAGTTCTAGGAATATTGAAAGAGAGTTTATTCCTCGTAGGACCATGCGCGCTAGAAAACATGGCAGGCCCAAGTGGTAGGCTAGGGAAATAGGCGAGTTCATAAACGAGCGTAATAGAGCGTATAGACTTAATAAGTGCAATGGCACGGCAGCTAACTTTAATAGATATATCGAGCTTAGACGTCAGGTTAAAAGATCAGTTAGGAATGCAAGCGTAATTTAGAGATACTTGTAGCTGCGGATAGTAAACATAATCCAAAAAAGTTTTTTGAATATGTTAATAATCGTAAGCCGATAAAAGATAACATAGGCCCTCTAGTGGATGTTAATGGCGCTTTGGCTTCTGACGCTCAGGCGATGGCGGGTATTTTCAATAACTTTTTTGCGACAGTTTTTACCGTAAGAAGACGTAAATAATGTCCCCGACGTGGACGATATAGTTCCATTTAGTAGCGAGACTATTTTGGATGAAATAACTGTTTACGAGGGTGAGATTGCGCATTATATCGATAGGTTAAAAGTTAGCAAGGCTCCAGGCCCTGACGCTTTTTATCCCAGACATTTGAAAGATTTGAAAGAAGTTATCGTAGGCCCCTTAACGAAGATTTTTAATCACTCACTCGAAACGGGGATTATTCCTGAAGACTTCAAATTAGCTAACGTCACGCCTATTTTAAAAAAAGGCGACCGCGCAGTAGCTAGCAATTATAGGCCCATTAGCTTAACGTCAATTGTCGGTAAATTTTTGGAATCCGTAGTTAGGTTAGGGGTCGTATCATCGATCACTTAGAAAGTAGAGATTTGATTAATAGTAGTCAGCATGGGTTTCGACGTCATAGGCCTTGTTTAACTAATTTGTTAGAATTTTATAACGAAATAGTGCGCGAATACGATAGGCATAGAGCGGCTGACGTTATTTATTTAGATTTTAAAAAGGCGTTCGATACAGTTCCGCATAGAAGATTAATTGCGAAGGTTAAAGCGTACGGTATACGCGGTCAGGTAGCTAACTGGTTAGAAGAATGGCTTCGTGCTAGGAGACAGAGGGTCGTTGTTAATGGTAGTGAATCGGAGTGGTTGGATGTAGGTAGCGGTGTCTCACAGGGTTCAGTGTTAGGCCCATTGCTATTCGTAATTTACATTAACGACATAGATGTAGGATTGACTAGTAACGTGTCAAAATTCGCGGACGATACTAAAATAGGCGGTAAGGTTGTTAACGAGGACGATAGAAATAGGCTCCAAGACGATGTAAATAGGATTATGGAGTGGACGGATAAGTGGCAGATGCAATTTAACGTAGACAAATGTAAAGTTTTGCATATAGGTTCTCGTAATAATAATTACACGTACACGATGGATGATAGGGAGTTAGCGAGCGTTGACGAGGAAGTAGATTTAGGCGTACGCGTATCTAAGGATTTAAAGGTTAGGAACCAGTGCCTGGAGTCTTGCTGAAAAGCTAATAGGATGTTAGGCTTCATAGCGCGTAATTTTGAATTTAAATCGAAGGATATTATATTGCCCCTTTACAAGTCCCTAGTCAGGCCTCATTTAGAATATGCCGTTCAGTTTTGGTGCCCGTACTTGCGTGAGGATATTGATAGGTTAGAAAGGGTTCAGCGTCGTGCCGCGAAACTAATTCCGTCATTGCGCAACAAGCCTCATGAAGATAGGATTAAAGAGTTAGACCTGTATTCACTCGAAACTAGGAGATTAAGGGAGGAGCTTATTGAAGTTTTCAAAATCGTTAATACCATCGATAACGTGAATTTTGACAAATTGTTCACTTTCGATAACAATAATACTCGTAATAACGGATTTAAGTTGCGTGGCAGACGTTTCATTACTAATATCGCTATAAACTTCTTTACATTTAAAGTAACTGATAAATGGAATAATCTTCCCACGTCAGTCGTGAACTCTACCAGCGTTAATATGTTTAAGAATCGTTTAGACAGGCATTTTAAAAATATTAACGTTGTTTAATATAATAATAAAACAATCCCCCTTCTTTCTCTCAGCCTCCCCATTTTCCCTTTCAGCCTCCCCCTTTTCCCTCTCAGCCTCCCCCTTTTCCCTCTCAGCCTCCCCCTTTCCTTCTCAGCCTCCCCCTTTTCCCTCTCAGCCTCACCCTTTTCCCTCTCAGCCTCACCCTTTTCCCTCTCAGCCTCACCCTTTTCCCTCTCCCTCGTTAAAATTATTAACGTTGTTTAATATAATAAAACAATTAGCAACAGGAGCTCTAGGGGTGGTGATCGAAGATGATTCTGTTGACAATAATGCCAGCTTGTGACATGCCAGTGTGTGATGCCAGCAAAAAAAAAAAAAATTAGACTAACACGATCGTAGATGTAGCTCGTAGCGTAAACTAACCCACTTTTTGTTTTACTTTACCTACTTTTTTTTTTCCTTCTTATCGTCTCCTTACTTGCATGTCTGTAGTTTGCATGGTATGATAGTGAGTTAAGACTGTGTTTGCATGGTTTGTAAGCGTTCTTATTTTACTTCTTTTCATCTTTCACCCCTTTCCTATTTTCTCCGACTATTTTTCTGATTGTCGGCAGTGGCCGACTGATGATGATGGTGAGCCTTTCTTTCTCTTTTTCTGAATGAATGTTAACCCATGAGTGATAGGTGGAGCTACTTAATTAACCCCTTATTCTCTTTTCTTAACCCCCTACTCTTTTTTCTCTCGGGCTAACCTTAGAGTGGATCTTAGGGACTTTGTTAGCCTTAGCTTCTGTAGAAGATTAATGGTCGTGTTTTTTGGGTTGATGGGCTAAGTGAAAACCGTGCCACTGGTGAGAAGACTGTGTACTCCTTTAACGGTTGCGGGTGGCATGGATGTCCTCGTCCTGAGTGTGGAATCACCGGAGATATCCACGGTAGATCTCCAGCTGACTGTCTTGCGTGGACGCGCACCCGCGATCAAATTATAGGCTCACAGTTCACTCACAAAGTCTTGTGGGAGCATGAATATGAAGCACGGATGGAGACAGACGGGGCGTACCGTGAGGAAATAAACACGATCAAGCGTTCAATGATACTGGAACCTCTCAAATGCGGTGATAGCTTGTTCGGTGGGCGTACAAATCCCTTCAGGCTATACTTTTCACCTACGGATGGTGTGAAGCTCCACTACTTCGATTTCTGTTCTTTATACCCCTACGTGATGAAAAACAACCCGTACCCCGTGGGTGCGCCTGAGAGACTGGTGGGACATAACCTGCTCTCCATCGCCGAGTTTTCAAGAAATTTTAATGATCGCTACTTTGGGCTCTCTTTCGTGGACGTGCTCCCCCCTAACGATTTATGGATGCCGATCTTACCCGTCGTTATCGACCACAAGCTCATGTTTCCCCTGTGCGTGAAGTGCGCGGAAGAGAATAACGGTGATTGTGATCATACACCCCACCAGCGTAAGATCAGAGACGTATATACAAGCCCTGAGCTGGCCCTAGCCGTACGCCATGGGTATAGAATACTGAAGATACATCAGGTGTGGAAGTTTCAGAAGCTACCCAACCTTTTCACACCGTATATAAACGCATTTTTGAAGGATAAGATTGAGGCATCAGGGTATCCGCGAGGAGTTGATACCGAGGATGAATAGTCTGCCTATATTCAACGTTACCGCGACCACGAAGGTATACAACTTGATCGTGCCCAAATTGCAAAGAATCTTGGCAAGCGCTATAGTGCAAAGTTGTGTCTAAACAGTCTATGGGGAAAATTTGCACAGAATACTGGCAAGGGGAACGTTCATTTGGCACAAAGCTATAGCGAAGTCTTGGATTATGTCAACGCACCCGATAAAGAGGTCATGGAGATCGTGAATGTAGGTAATACTTGCATAATAAAGTACAACAACACTGAATTGGCCACAGATACCTCAAGGGTTACAAACATTCCTGTAGCCAGCTTCACAACAGCCTACGCCCGCATGAAACTTTGGGGTCTATTGCATTCTCTTGGGCGGAGAGTATTGTATGCCGATACAGATAGTGTGATTTTCACAGCGAGGAGTGGTGAATACATGCCTGCTATTGGGGAGTTCCTCGGCGAGCTCACTGATGAGATCAAGGACGAGTATGGACAATGCATACGCCGACTCTTTTGTCTCAACAGGTCCAAAAACCTATAGGGTACGGGTGAGGATAGGGAATGAAGCGAAATATATCGTGATGGCAAAAGCTATCACGCTTAACCAAGCGAATCGACAGGTCGTTAACTTTGATTCGTTGAAGGATCTAGTATGTTTGGCCAATGATGAGGGCGAACGACCTCCCCAGCTAATTGTAGGCACCCACAATTTTCGGGCGCAGAAGCTGGGGGGCGTGAAGGAACTTAGGGGAACGAAGGTGTGCCGTAACACCTATAGGAAACCTGTTACCTATGATACCGTGCCCTTCGGTTACCATAAACTTTGATGGGCCTATTTCTAACTTATTCATCACACGTATTTGTAAATAAATATGTATTGGGAACAATCTTTGATGTGCCTATTGTTAACTTATTTATTGTACGTATTTGAAAATATGTACACCTTGAATATTTCGTTTATTAAATAAATCGTGATTCAACTTGCTTTTCACTTTGCGTGCGTGCGTATGTACAGTAAAAGTTAAGCCCCTCCCCCTGCAAGACCGGCGGCGTGACTCATGCCGTAGCCTGAGCAGGCCTCTGTCACCGCGTTCTCAGTCGACCTCTGTATACCCTTGAGCTCGGACGTGTATTCTCTCGCGTGGAAGAAAAATAGTAATGGCAACCTTTAATATTGCTTGTTCAACGTTTATGAAATGGTATTCAGCAAAGTGTCAAGATATAGTGGATAGTGAAAAACTTCCTATTCCTCCCTCCTTTGCCTCTTTTAAAACCACATTGGATCGTGCGAAGGAGCAAGATGTACAAATACTCTATGGTTATTCTGGTGAGAGCGTTGTAGGCTTTCGTTGCACAGACGATGTATTGAAGTATGCTATAGACCTAAGCTTTATAAAGTCTCACATATACCGTGAAGTAAAAGAAACAACGCGTGCAGAAGAGAAGCAGCAGATATGGATAGTGAGTCTTATTGATGGGTGGAGTGACAAGCGGTATTATGTCATGTTACACCATACCGAGTACTCGTACACTGCGGTTGAAAATGTAAATCTCGTCATCATGGAGAATCTTAAGTATTTTTATCACTATATTAATGTATATCATGATGAGGTTCGTAGTGAGGTTGTGGCTAGTGCCCTGCGTGAGTTTTTAGCAGACTTTAGAGATGAGTATCGTCTGTTACACAAAAAGGAAAAATATGGGCATATGTTTCTCTCAAATAGTGCGCCGGATTGTGATGATGTTTAGGAGAGATAAAACATTATAAATTGTGTTTAGCTCGTGAAATTTACCCTGAGGGAAACTGTCTGGTGCGTATTCAGGGGAGTGGGAGTGATAAAACGTTAAAACCGAAATTAATTCTTGTACCGGAAAATTTCTCAAAACACCTACCCAATATAATGGGGTACAACAATTCATGTTGGGTCAGTGCCGCACACGTTTCATTAGATTATGGTGCGACACGCACCTCACGGATCATACGAGTTCGAACAAACCCATTCACGTATCATCAGGGTGAGTTACACGCCCATCGGCCCGTTCCTACCTACCTGCGTGCCTCATGCGGCTCATAGTCTTCTCAGAGCTTGCGCCGGGTGGTTGTGCCATAGTCATCTCTAGCTGTGTGAATACGATGGAACTCCCTTTGAGAAGCATTCTCAACGCCTCGTACGACATCTCCGTGACGAAGTTATTGCGCGTATTCAGGCGAGAAACCGGCACCATTAACTGTGTGCTTGAAACGAACAGTAGATCTGCGAGCAAACGCAACGTTATTTATTTAAATCTTGAGGAGATGCATAAAATCTTCGTGGTAGTTGAGAGGTGGGCTGAGGACCGCTATAAAATACCAGCTGACGTAGGTATAATAAGAGAGGTGATTAGTGAAGCCTCCTCATATACCGTTGTTTGTACATTGAGTGTAAATAACAATCAACCATGCGTTGATATACGACTGATGTGGAAGAACACAGCTGATAATGGCGTTCTTGTTCCTACACGAAACCGTTTCATCCTCGACAGAATGTTTGAGATCGTTGGATTCCGTAAGCTGAAGCCTATATTAGACACACGTATCTCATACATGATTTACTTTGACACAATACTTGAATACGCTTACACTACCCTGCTCGATGGATTTGTTGAATGTAGGAATGAGCAGGGAGAGAACGAACTAGCTCTGGATGCGTATTTAAAGGCTTAGACTCTTCGAAATATCCCGAGCTTTGGTACAAAACGCTTGAGAGGTACAGAGCTGAGTTCGCCTACACTGTTCACCCTGAAGAACTGTACCTCTATATAGTAGATAGCTGCCGTTACGACTTGGAAGATTATTTCAATTGCTGCTATGCCGGGTGAAGAAGAGTTCACGATTGAAAAGTTCGGTACGTTAAGAAAAAACCCTCGATTGGAAAGGCATGATTATAAGCTTGCATTTAATGACATAGTTAACGATGACGTTTTTGCGTGTGCTTTTGATTGCGTTCTAGTGGCGCTTAAAGACAACTTACCTGCCGAGTGTAAAGTGGGTACAAAAATAGTGTTGAATGATATGAAAGCCATTTACATCTAATATAAACCGCCGTATCAGTTAAACGGAGAGGTGATGCTTGAGCGGTTTTACCACATCGTGCAGAGTAATCCGATGTTAATGTAGCATCAATCAGCATTGAATTCACCGTTTTGTACCGTAGAACGTAAAGACAATATATATATATTTTTGCTGTAATATTTTGCTAATACTACGTTTTGTACGATTATATATAATTAATATAAATATATATTTTTCTAATATTTCGTTAATACTATGTTTTGTACAATTATATATAATTAATATAACTATATTTTTCCCGTACTAATATTTGATAATATAACTTTTGATAATATAATTATATATTTTTCTAATATTTGATTAATACTGTGCTTTGTATGATTATATATTTTCCATGTTTTGTACGATTATATATAATATATAATATTAATATTTTTCTAATATTTGGTTAATACTATGCTTTGTATGATTATATATTTTCCGTTCTATTATTTGATCATATATACACTCCATTGTATAAACATTAATTAATAAACAGAACGATGTAATGGTGTTTTATTTATTCCTTGAACACTTTTATATCATTTGTTTCTAAAACAATAATTAATTAGTTGCTATTTGTCAAATCGGCCTTCTAAGTCTGTTAATGGATGAATATATGGGATAATTTAGTCATTCGGTCGTATGTAGAGGAATGTGTGTTTAAATTCTAATTATTTATTTAATAAACAGAATTTCCTTTAAAATAAATAGTTCTCTTTAAGAAGACTCATCTGCTGTGGTAACGAATTAAAATAAATGGCGGTACCTGACAACTATCATCATATAAATAAATGGTAGTATTTAGCAACTCCCTAATATAAATTAAAATAAATGGTGGTATTTAGCATCCACATGGCTGAATAATGTAAGGAATAATTAAATAAATATTGCTATCTGGCAACTCAGCAACCGATTGGTTGAATAATATAAGGAATACTTAAATAAATATTGCTATCTGGCAACTCAGCAGCCGATTGGTTGAAGAATATAAGGAATAATTAAGTAAATATTGCTAACTGGCAACTCAGCAGCCGATTGGCTGAATAATATATGAATTAATTTAATAAATAACGAATCTGGCAACTCAGCCTTCTATTGGCTGATGAATTAAATACATGGCGCTCTCTGGCAACTCAGCCAACTGGCTGTTTGGGATCCTATAAGAGGGCGGCGGACGGCTGAAGACTCCCATATTCGCTCGGCAATCAGCCGAGTGAACACCCAGCTGTGGGTCCTCTCCTCTTCCTCTACTTCTATCTCTTTCTGGCCCTTAGGTTAGGTATGCCCCTTTGGGGGGGTTCAGCTTGGGGGAGAACTCCGCTCCAAGTTGCATACCCATTGCAATCCCATTTTGGGGTTGGCAACAAAGGTTGGCGCTCCCCTTTGCGGGGATCAGCTTGGGGGATAACTCTAGGTTGCATACCCCTTGCAGTCCCATTTTGGGGCTGGCAACAAAGGGGGTGGGGGTGGTACTCTTGCAACAAAAAGGGGTGGGGGTTGGCACTCTTGCAACATTACGTAATATTATGCAATATTGCAATTGCAAAACGACTGTTCTAAGGATTTTAAAATCAACATTAAAAAAGAAAAGTTACCATATTCAAGTGCTGCCTGAGTTACACGAAGACGATTAATTATCCAAGACGAGCCGCCATGTGCGCAGAATTGACTGAAAAAAATTCATACCGAAAACTTATTAAACCACATTCTGTTCAGCGATGAGGCGACATTCCACACATGCGGAAAGGTTAATCGACATAATTGCCGTATCTGGGCTAGTAAAAAGCCAATCGAGTTCTACGAATGGAAGAGAGATTCTCCCAAAGTTAAAGTCTGGTTGGGTATGACAAGATAGAAGATTTAGGGACCTTTTTTCTTTGCAGAAGCTATGGTAATAGGGCCAATTTATCTTGATATGCTTCAGCAGTTTCTTTAATCCCAGCTTCGTTCAGATGGCATTCTCGACACTTGTTTTTCAACAAGATGGAGCTCCATGTCACTATGCAAACATCGTTCGGGCGTACCTTGATGAGCTCTTACCAAATCGCTGGGTTGGACGTAGTGGAAACAGGCCCTGGGCAGCACGATCTCCGAATTTAACACCATTAGACTTCTTTGCGTGGGACTTTATAAAGTCTGAGGTTTACAAAGCAAGAGTTACAGACTTGCAGGATCTGCGAACCCGCATTGTCGCGGCAGTCGCTAAAATAACCCCCGAGATGTTTGAGAATGTGTTCCGCAATGCAGTGGACAGATTTGAGATTTGCAGAGAAACTGATGGTGCTCACGTCGAATCTTAGACCTAAGCTTGATAAATAAATATACATCTAATTATGTTACTACATTTTTTTATCCTAAAGTACTATTACTTCAGAAAAATAGATAGGGACTTTTCGACCACCCTGTACTTATATATATAGCCTATAAATAATTCACAACAGGAATTTTTAAAATGAAGTACTCGTATATGAGGTGGAAAAGAACAAGAGTCATTTTAAATCTACTATGGACGATCGACTACAAAACCGAGCAATAGAAAATGAGAGGTTAAACAGCGACCTCAAGCACGAACCTCATAAAAACCTATACTTTATCGGTGGACCTGGAGTCTCTCAAGGCTACCCAAGTGAAAACTCCACTGAAATTGTCAGAAACGTCATCAAAGACAAACTCCGTATAAATATTCCTGAAAATGTCATTACGGAAGCACATCGAGACAGAAAAATAGTAATGACACTGACAAAAGAATCATAAAATTTAAATTGAATCACCGACTGTGGAAGTCAGAACTAAGAAGTGCAGTTATAAATATCAGACCATATATATATATATATATATATATTAATAATGAATCACTCTGTGAACACAGAAAAGAATTTTTTCATAAACTATTAAAACTTAAAAAAAAGAGTAAATAATTTATTTCCGTTATGTACGGGGCGGTATGGTACATGTCCGTAAGACCGAGGAAGGACAAATAGAGTCGATTCATACTCAACATAACTTCGACAACTTTCGGCGCCATCTACATATAGAATTGCCTTCAGTATAACCCGCTTGTTAAGTAAACCTATTACTACATAACCTATCATTATATATTATTACTCATGTATAATAATTACTCATATATAATAATAGTAATTGAAAAAACTTTCGTAAATTTATACTCTCTTGAAATTTTATAATTTTATAATCCATATAATCTTATAATTCTGCTAATTTCATACTCTACAGTTTCACTGTGAATGCATATATAATATATATAATATTTGTAAATGACATGTAATAATCACTGGGGTGAGTGCTCAGTTTAACCCCTATAATATGAGTCAGTGGCTTGAAGGAATTATTGTGAAGAAAAATATTTGCTTTAACAATAATTAAAATAGGAGAGGTAGAAGCGCCGTAAGTAGGCATTGTAATAATAGGTGCTTGAATAATAATGTCTAAACTAATGATATTAATAGTGATGGTATTTGTGGGAATGGTGGTAGTTGGGATCTTTTCCAAATGGACGACCCCACGGGATTTAACTGAAAATTTGTATACTAATAAATTTTCATATTCTAATAACGAAAATGACATTATTTTCCTGGAGAAATATGCGCAAAATACGAAAAAAATTGCATTTATATGCGCACTAGTTTGTATGGCGCATGACCGTTATCTAAATTATAACGGTGTTATGTAGTTGGTTTTACAAAATAAAACGAGGATAATATCCTTTATTTATTAAAATTTGCAATATTTAATAATATTTTAATAAATAAATCTTCATTTGCATACCTTTTTCTCCATACGAACTCGCATAAACAGTAATTTTTGTTGTTATTATTAATGTTTATTTGTTGCCTACTTAGACCTAATTTAGTCTGAATATTATTGTTGTCGTGTGAGCATATGATAATGCAGTGCTGTGATCTATCTACTTGCGAGTTACCCCGGTTAATTGAATGCCCAGTTAGGTCAATTGAATGCCCGGTTAGGTCAACTGTACGCCCTTGACAATTGGTTAGGTTAAGTGATATTTTCGTTAGTTTTAACGAAAATATCACTACTTAACCTAACCAATCGTCAAGGGCGTACAGTTGACCTAACCGGCCATTTAATTGACCTAACCGGGGATTCAATTAACCGAGGGCCACACAGCAACCTCGTATCCGGGCGTCAATGAGCGGTGTAAACTAGACAACGGTCATGCGCCATGCAAACTAGTGCGCATATAAATGCAATTTTTTCTATGTTGCGCATATTTCTCCAGGAAAATAATGTCATTTTCTTTATTAGAATATAAAAATTTATTAGTATACAAATTTTCAGCTAAATCCCGTGGGGTCGTCCATTTGGAAAAGATCCGGTAGTTGTCATTGTATTAATAATTATAATATAAATTTTCTTTCATTCATGGCGGCTAACGTGTTGAAAATAGTTTCGTATAACGTAAGGTCATTAAGGAATTCAATTGTAGATGTTCATAAAATCTGTGACAGAGCACATTTGATACTCCTGCAAGAACTCTGGTTACCTAAGCAAGAGCTAAAATTTCTCTCTACCATCCATGATGACTTTATATATTATGCGTCCTCAGCCGCTGCTGCAGTAGACTTATCAAATGGGTGCTACTGTAGTATGCGGTCTACCTACGATTGGTTAGGTTTAATCATGATATTTTCGTTAAAACTAACGAAAATATCATGACTAAACCTAACCAATCGTCAAGGGCGATTGACAACTAGTGGTAATCTTACATATGTTAGTGATATGAGTGGGGCCAGTGGGTGGATTCATCATTGTCTCACTAGTAATAATCTAAAGGATTGAATCGCTAGTGTTCATATTCTGCATGATTTCTTTCTCTCTGATCATAGACCGTTAGAATTTTAATAATTTTTTCTAACTTATGTGAAACAAGACATAACAAGAACTCAATAGGTAAGAATAATCACGTTGACTGGTTTAATGTCAATATGCAACAGAGAATAGAATATAAAGACAGAACAGGTCACATCTTTAATAATTTAGAAATTTTGCACCTTGCCTGCAGTAATCTTTGCTCAAATGATTCTCACTGTAAACTCATAGATAGGTATTATGATAATTTAGTATCCCTGTTAAGAGAAGCAGGAAGACTCCTGATTAAATCTTACAACTATCATACTAAGATTATTCTTGGATGGAATGATTTTATTGCCCCTCTGAAGAGGGAATCGAAAGTCGCCTACGATTTATGGTGCCTTCATAGTAGACCCAGATTAGGACCGATTTATATGAATATGTGTAGAAGTAGGGGGCAGTATAAAGCAGCCATAAGGCGATGCAAACAGGAAGAAGATTCTATTCGAGCAGCAAAAGCATTTGAGGCTCACATAAATAATGATAATAACAAATTTTGGAAATTCATTAAGAATGAAACAGATGCAAAAATGCCCTCCCTCCGACAATCGATGGGGTGTCGGGGTAGGATGAAATTGCAAGGCTGTGGAAAAACCACTACTCAAACATTCTTAAGATAGGCCGCAGCGAAACACCTGTGAGAGGGACAAGGGAAAATACTATGATATCAGTTCCTGAAATAAAGAAGTTAATTAAAGAGTTAAAGACTGGTTCTGCGTCAGGGGTAGATGACCTATCGAATAAGCACTTAAAATATGCCACTGACCTGGTGTGTCTGTATATCTCATTGCTCTTCTCAGCCATGCCTGCTCATAGTTACATCCCCGCAGAGCTCATGAGGGTATTTATCTTGCCCTTGTCAAAAATAAGTACGGGGACATTCTATCCAGCAATAATTATAGGCCTATTGTTGTCGCCTCCCACTCAACTGATCTGTGTATCTACTGTATGTACCGAAGGAAACTCTATTTAAAAACACTAACAGTAATTCAACTATTTACAGCTGTTTCCTAGATATAAGTAAAGTATATGATAGAGTGAACCACAATATTCTATTTAAAAAACTAGAAGACAGAAAAGTTCCCATGTACATATTTTAATTTAGTGAAATTTTGATATTCCCACCAATCTTTTACAGTTAGGTGGGGCAATGTACTCTCCGAATGTTTTGGTTCCTCTTGCGGGATGAGGCAAAGCTCCTTGCTCTCTCCTCTGCTGTTTAATGTGTACGAGTATATTGGTGTATTGATTGCTTCACTTAATGAGGCAACAGTCGGATGTTGTATAGATAATACAAGGATAAATAACTTAGTCTATGCCGATGATAGGGTGTTAATAAGTCCTTCTGTTAAAGGTCTGGATTGTCTGCAAAACGCCTGCGAATTATATTCGCAGAAACATATTCTTTTTAATGTTACAAAAACTGGAAGGTTATGCAATTCTATCCCAAAAGCTCTAATCAGCCAACTACATTAGTTTCAAAATGAGAGGTGAATCAATAGAGGAAGTACAAGAATTTAAGTATTTGGGTCAAATTATCACCAGCTCCTTGAGTGATGACTCAAATATAAGAAAATAATATCGAAGCCTCTGTTCTAAAGCGAATATGACTATAAGGAACTTCCGGTTCTGTACAAGTGAAGCTAAAGACACTCTTTTTCGTACTTTCTCAGTAATATATATGGACTAGAGTACAATGACAATTCACATACTAAGGATAGAAATATATACGAGGGGCGGTCAGAAAATAAGTTTACACGTTGTAGAATTTCGTAACTAAAGGACCTACATTGATTATGTTTGCATCAGGTGAATTCGTTGATCATTGTTGACAACACTGCACGTCGATTCGGCTGCCATCTATCATACATTGGTTATATGAGTAGTTGAACATGGCGGCTCGACTGGAACAGCGCCCTGTCATTTCTGCAACGATATTCCGAGTCTGTCAGTGGTCAAGAATTTCTCGAGCGCATTGTCACAGGAGACGAGACATGGGTTCATCACTGTACTCCGGAAACAAAACGTGCCAGCATGGAATGGAAACACCCTGGGTCCCCGCGACCAAAGAAGTTCAAGATTGTGAGGTCCGCTAGCAAAGTGATAGTTACCGTGTTTTGGGACCACAAAGGCGTTTTGCTCGCAGACCTCATGCAAAAAGGCACAACAATCAATGCAGCTGCATATTGTTCAACACTGGAACGTTTACGAGCGGCCATTAAACGAAAACGTCCTGAACTTCTCTGTAGGGCAGGGCACTGTTCCAGACGAGCCGCCATGTTCAACTGACTCATATAACCAATGTACGGTAGATGGCAGCCGAATCGACGTGCAGTGTTGCCAACAATGATCAACGAATTCACCTGATACAAACATAGTCAATGTAGGTCCTTTAGTTACGAAATTATACGCTGTGTAAACTTATTTTCTGACCGCCCCTCGTATATATTTCTATCCTCAGTATGTGAATTGTCATTGTATTCTATTCTCAGTTCATATTATTAATATTTGTTATATGGACTATGGTCTGCCAATAAACCTTTTCATTTTCATTCTTACATACGTTTTTGCTTTACTGTAACTGCTTTTTATCTTATCTTATTATATATATACTGTATATTTTTTGCATATACTGTTATATATGTGTATGTTGTATGTCTGTATATATGTCTGCAATAGGAATATGAAAACAAGAGATACGACTCTCAACATTTATTGGCCAAACGTTTCGGTCCACTCAGGGGCCATCTTCAGTGACTAAATAGAAGCATTTAAAAAACAATCATAAACTAAAGTAAATACAAATGTTATAAATATACTGTACAATAATAAAATCAAATTCATAAAGTTAAAAAAAAACCAACTTGAGAAAAAAACTATCTAGATTATAAGACAAAATAAAAGAAAGTAAAAATAAAACAAAACAAACCAAAATTTCAAAATTAAAATTTTTTAAAAGTTTAAAAAAATTTTAAATTTAAAAAAAAAAATTTAAATTTTAAAAAAGGACTTACCTGGATGGTAAAAGTTACAAATGACAAGTGGAGAGAAAGGAAAGAAGAAAAAACTTAAGTTAGTGCGTAAGTTGCGTTAAAAAGGTGTTGGTTAGTTAGGAAGTATGTAATTTTATCGAGGAAAGGCTGTCGTTTAATTCTGGGTTTAATTTCTTGATAAAAAGGGATTCTAAAATTTTAAGATCAAGCGAATTAGAAGCACACGATAAAATCGCAAAGGAGTCCTGGGGGCACGGGTGGTCATGGGTCTCTGAATGATGCCGAATAGCAGAGAATTCAGGAGTGGAAAGAGGGCGAGAAGTTCGATAAGAAAAACCCAAATGCTTCGAAATCCTAAGTTTTAACTGTAGGGCAGTCTGCCCCACATAACGACTTTGGCAGGTCGCACATGTATATAAATAAATAACAAAGGATCTCAAAAGCACGGGGAGGTGATCTTTATGGCGAAAAAAGGATTGCAGAGAATTAGAATTAGAATTAATAATTATAAAGTCGCATTGAGGGAAGTGTCTGTTCAAAATAGAGTGGACATCTTTATTAAGTTGAAAAGTTAGTTGGTCTAAAAAAGGAAGCTTAAGATAAACCTTCTGTTTCGGAACCGTGGACTGAATTATTTTGGGCGAATATAGATTATTTAAAAATTTAGAAATTAAAGTCTCAGTAGTCAAAGTACAATAAAAATTATAGTTAAAAAATCTCAAGATACTGAATTTCTAAGTCAAATAAAGACCAACTTGAACAAAGGTGATAGGCTCTAAAAATACGACTCTTAATACTAGCCAGCTTAAAACTAAGTGGAATATTGCTGAAAAAATGAGTACCGAGTTGTGTAGTAGTTGGTTTTCTATATACTTGTGTTGAGAAGCCTGTACTTTGTTCATTTATGGTAACATCAAGAAACGAAATTTTATTGTATTGTTCTACTTCCATAGAGAATTTAATATTAGGATGCTTAGTATTAATATAATTTAAAAATAAGGGGCATGATCTTTATGCTTAAATATGATAAAACAATCATCTACATAACGTTTAAATAAAATAGGTTTAAAATCAAGCGGACAATCCCTCAGCCACTTTTCCTAGTGAAAACAAAGAAAACTGTTAGCAAAGGACGGACCAAAGGGCGAACCCATTACCATTCCCTCGTGCTGGTGGAAAAGTTCCTTATTAAAAAAAGAATATGGTATCCTGGACTGATAACTTTAAAAGTTTTGAAAACAATTGTCTGCTTAATCCCAAAATGTCATTAGTAGAACCAAACAAAGAATTTATAATAATATCACAAGTTTCTAAAACAGGTACATTGGTAAACAAAGACTGAACATCAACTAATGACATTTTGGGATTAAGCAGACAATTGTTTTCAAAACTTTTAAAGTTATCAGTCCAGGATACAATATTCTTTTTTAATAAGGAACTTTTCCACCAGCACGAGGGAATGGCAATGGGTTCGCCCCTTGGTCCATCCTTTGCTAACAGTTTTCATTGTTTTCACGAGGAAAAGTGGCTGAGGGATTGTCCGCTTGATTTTAAACCTATTTTATTTAAACGTTATGTAGATGATTGTTTTGTCATTTTTAAACATAAAGATCATGCCCCTTTATTTTTAAATTACATTAATACTAAGCATCCCAATATTAAATTTTCTATGGAAGTAGAACAATACAATAAAATTTCGTTTCTTGATGTTACCATAAATAAACATAGTACAGGCTTCTCAACACAAGTATAGGGTGTCCATAAATGATTACCCTGATTAAAGCATGCTATAACTTTTAAATAAACACTCGCATTCAAACAGTTTTAATCATAAGTAGATAAACATACAAAGTTTTGATACATAGTTAATGAACTTAATAAGCTTCCACATGTGCACCCCTAGTGGCACGTAAAATGTCTAAACGGTATTCACACTCACGCCACACATTTTCCAACATTTGTGGGTTAACTGTTGCAATTGCATCCGTAATGCGTTCTCGCAATGTCCTGATATCTGGAACAACTGTTGCATAAACCAAATCTTTAACATGACCCCAGAGAAAGAAATCCAGCGGGGTAATGTCTGGTGATCTTGGGGGCCATGGGAGGATTGGCCCATCCCTGCCAATCCATCGATTTGGAAATGTTGCGTCGAGAGTTTCACGAACAACATGCGCCCAGTGAGGGGGTGCCCCATCTTGTTGGAAGATGACAGTTGGCTGCCTGTCCTGCAGCTGGGGGATGGCGTAATTGGTGAGCATATCCAGGTACACAGTTGCGGAAACAGTGTTCTCAGCGAAGAAGAAAAGACCAATTATCTGGTCATGCATTAGTCCACACCAGACATTGATCTTCGGACTGCCCCGAATATGCCCCCTTACGGCACGTGGGTTTTCCGATCCCCAAATACGCACATTGTGTCTGTTGACTCTACCACTAAGATGAAACGTAGCCTCGTCTGAAAAGCAGACACGTAACAAGAAGTCATTATCCTCGTCAATGCTGAACTGAACTGAACTGAACTGAACTGAACAGCTACTACAGCGCTCCTAGCGAGGAATGCGGTAGACGAAACACACGAGCACAGAAACTCTATGCGTGTACGAGATCACCTGTAAAAAGAAAACGGATGTAAGATTCGTCATTAAAACATGAGAGCATACTGTCTTCAGGGTAAACATTTATGGACACCCTGTATATAGAAAACCAACTACTACACAACTCGGTACTCATTTTTTTCAGCAATATTCCACTTAGTTTTAAGCTGGCTAGTATTAAGAGTCATATTTTTAGAGCCTATCACCTTTGTTCAAGTTGGTCTTTATTTGACTTAGAAATTCAGTATCTTAAGAGATTTTTTAACTATAATTTTTATTGTACTTTGACTACTGAGACTTTAATTTCTAAATTTTTAAATAACCTATATTCACCCAAAATAATTCAGTCCACTGTTCCGAAACAGAAGGTTTATCTTAAGCTTCCTTTTTTAGACCAACTAGCTTTTGAACTTAATAAAGATGTCCACTCTATTTTGGACAGACACTTCCCTCAATGCGACTTTATAATTATTAATTCTAATGCTAATTCTCTGCAATCCTTTTTCCGCCATAAAGATCACCTCCCCGTGCTTTTGAGATCCTTTGTTATTTATTTATATACATGTGCGACCTGCCAAAGTCGTTATGTGGGGCAGACTGCCCTACAGTTAAAACTTAGGATTTCGAAGCATTTGGGTTTTTCTTATCGAACTTCTCGCCCTCTTTCCACTCCTGAATCCTCTGCTATTCGGCATCATTCAGAGACCCATGACCACCCGTGCCCCCAGGACTCCTTTGCGATTTTATCGTGTGCTTCTAATTCGCTTGATCTTAAAATTTTAGAATCCCTTTTTATCAAGAAATTAAACCCAGAATTAAACGACAGCCTTTCCTCGATAAAATTACATACTTCCTAACTAACCACCTTTTTAACGCAACTTACGCACTAACTTGTTTTTTCTTCTTTCCTTTCTCTCCACTTGTCATTTGTAACTTTTACCATCCAGGTAAGTCCTTTTTTTAAATTTTTAATTTTTTTTTAAACTTTTAAAAAATTTTAATTTTGAAATTTTGGTTTGTTTTGTTTTATTTTTACTTTCTTTTATTTTGTCTTATAATCTAGATAGTTTTTTCTGAAGTTGGTTTTTTTTTAACTTTATGTATTTGATTTTATTATTGTACAGTATATTTATGACATTTGTGTTTACTTTAGTTATTTGATTGTTTTTTAGATGCTTCTATTTAGTCACTGAAGATGGCCCCTGAGTAGACCGAAACGTTTGGCCAATAAATGTTGAGAGTTGTATCTCTTGTTTTCATATTCCTATTGAGGATAAGGTTCCCGAAGAACACTTCTATCGTAACTATATATGTCTGTATATGTGCTGTATATTTTTTCTGATCTATTATTATTTCTATTACCGTATTAACCAATCAGTACCCAGTGTCACTTTAATGATTTTGTTCTGGCTAACGCCAGACGATTTTATTCAGTCTCGGAAGAGACCTCTGGGCACTAATGGGTTAACCTAATCTTCACATGATCAACACTAAATACTCTCAATATTGTAAATGAAATTATTGAATCTGAAACGTAGTCAACTCTGACTATATCTCAATAGACAACTTCTGAAACAAGAAATATAATAATGGCAACCTGTCTTTCCTAAATTTAAACATTCGCAGTCTCCCAAACCACTTTGACGAACTGACAGCTAACCTAAAATTATTACAACATAAATTCACGTGCATTATGCTAAGTGAAAACTGGTTAAATGAAAATAAGGTCTTTTTTTAGCATACCAGGGTACACAAGCTACCATGTATGTAGGGCTAACAATAGGGAAGGAGGTGTAAGTATATTTGTAGACTCACTCTACAAGAGTAAAAGTATCGAAGAACTGACAACCATAACCAATACCTCAGAAACACTCGCAATTGAAATGGTTATTCATAACATCCACTATTCAAATTTAGGCATCTAACGACCACCAGCTGGTAGCGTACCAATTTTTATCACAAATGGCGATAGAATTCTAACCTCCAATCAGTGATGGGCACCGTTACATTAAATTGGGCGGCGTTACCGTTACTCGTTACACGTTGAAAATGTACTCGGCGTTACCGTTACATCGTTACTTTTGAAAATCCTTAAAGCGTTACCGTTACTGGATACATGTAACGACGTTACAAGTAACTAGTTACATTTGATATTTGTTTGTGTGTCTTCACACGTATTTTGAAACTACAGATAAACTTACAAATGGCAGCCATACCACATAAATTCTAATAGCTACTATTATTGACTATATAAATGTTGTTCTCTTAAGAACGATATATTGCACAATAATTTGCACCCCAATGATTTTTCAGAAAGATGAAGAGACCTAGAAAATATAAATTTAGTTGTTGCCACTAACACGGAATAGTGAATTGCATTTAATAGTCCTCATGAATGGAATGGCAATGTTATCAAATTCAAAGTCAAGTATCGATTTATTATTGTTAGTTTGTAAACACGATTCAATAGCTACATACGATACAACTGCCTACCAACCACAATCCACAGATCCACATCCACATCATGTGGACTACATCATACACACGGGCATAACAAACTAATAATGCCTAAATTTGCTATCTAGAGGCTAGCTAGTTCTGTAACGTTTTAAAGTAATGTATTACGATTATAGGTTTATAGCAATAATGAAATATTGAATGCATCTACAATAAACTTTATTGACAATATATAGCTACAATAAACTTGATTAAACAAATAAAAATAACTGGAATTATAGTATTACGTCTATAGTATTATTATGTCTTTACAGTTGGGCATTGAGCGTACGCGGCGAAGATACACGTTTTGATTTAAAAATTCTTACTATTTTCCTTACAGCAGTTTCAAGCGAGTTAGTTAAATTTTAATCGAAAGTTTTTTTTTCATAATTTCCGTGTGTACCAACTTTTTCTTGGGTTTATAAGCTTTATACATGTAATGAGTAACGAAGAAATCCGTTACATTGATAAAAAATTTGCAAAGCGTTACCGTTACATTGATACACTTGAAAATCTTTCAGGCGTTACCGTTACTCGTTACTTTTGTAACGTTCGTTACGTAACGTCGTTACATGTAACGCGTTACTGCCCATCTCTGCCCCCAATCATATCGGTAACAATTGTGTCATTCCAGGAGAATTAAATGTTGATCTCACAAAAGAACAGTCAAATAATAACGCAAGCTTCCTTCACAACATCATGACTGCATATGGTTTTAAATTAGATATTACAAAGCCAGCTAGACTTCACAGCGACATTAGAAATTTGACTCTGCTAGATCAGATGTGGGTGCGGTCCCCGCTTGACTACATCTCGGGTATAATTATATTAAATATCACAGATCACTTGCCTACGTACACCATGTTAATCACCCATTTCTCAGCAAAGGAAACTATAAAAGTTGATTGTAGATCTTACAGCTATAATAACAAATTAAAGTTCCTGAGAGAAATAAAAATTTTTGACAACTAGAATACCCGAAAGTAACTATGATACTGGAACAAAATTTCAAGCATTTCCAGACACATTAATTGATATATTCAACATAAACTTTCCTCTTAAATCAAAAGAAATATATAAAACTAAATACAACGACCAATGGATCACACCAGCACTCATTGCGCGTATTAAACGTAAGCATACTCTCTTTAAAGTATGGAAAACTGACATTATTATCGAACAGACATACAAAAATTACTGTGACAGCGTTAATACAGTCATTAAAAACGCAAAGACAGATCATTATTGTTAAAATTTGATGAACAAAAATCCAATCTAAAAAGGCTATGAAGGGCGGATCTAGGCATTTCAGTAAGGGGGAGGGGGTCCAAAGAAAAAGGGCACTCCTTAAAATAAAAAGGGCACAATATTAAATTTTTTTCCTTAAAACATACCACCAATGAGCGAGTGTAAAATCAACTGTCCTACCTCAAACAAGGCGGAAATTTTTACAGTGACCCCAGAGACAGCCAATTTATTAATTAAACAACTTCTTTGCCAATATCCGCTCCAATATTGCAGCCTAAATCCCAATTACAGACACTCACTACTGACAATATATGTCACAACCAAATCCTACCATACGATATCTCTCTAGCAATAAAAAATCTAAAAAATAAAGGTTCTGACATCAATACGATCCCGGTAAAAATATACAAATTAGTATCCGATGAAATGTAACACAGGTACATTCCTTGACAGTCTAAACTTCTAAAGAAAGCCAGAGTATGCCGTGTATTTAAGTCGGGAAACCCAAACACTCAATCCAATTATCGCCCCATTTCCGTATGGCCAACTTTAACTGAAGTATTTGAAAAAAAACTAAATTCTTAATCAAATACGATATTTTAACTAAAACACCATTTGGATTAGATGTGGACATACAACGGAAGATGCTATAAACATGTTATTAGAAAATGTGAATCAGGACTTAAACAGCAAAAAACACTGCCTTGATCTTCCTCGACTTGTCAAAAGCATTTGATACATTTTCGCGTGAAATCTTATTGAATAAACTTCACGTATATAGAATAAGGGGAAATATCCTCGATTGGTTTAAAAAATCACATCTGTCAAATCGCCATCAGTACATTAGATTAAAAGATAAATTTATCCGACAAGTTGATGCTAACCAATGGAGCTGGGGTTCCAAGGATCTATTCTTGACCCACTACTATTTCTAATTCACGTCAACGATTTTCATCTCTCAACCACATTAAATTACATACAATACGCAGATGATACCACGCTTACTTCTTCCCAACATAACGCAGACTTTCTGATTAATGACACGAAGAGGCAATTAGAAAATGTGTGTAAATGGATGCGTTAATAAACTTTTACTGAACCTGACAAAGTCATCTTATATGATTATTACCACAAAGCATATTAATAAAAACTATCAAATAAAAATTAGGAATACTACTCTCGTAAGGGTGAATGAGTTTAAAATACTTGGTATTAATTAAGACAAAAACTAAATTTAAAAAGTCATGTACAACATACAGTGGCGCTTATAAGTATTCGTACAGAGAAATATTTTAGTTATATTCGTCCTTATCTTTTGTACCATGCATAGGATAGTTATGAAAAGTTTAGCGTTCGTTTGGGAAACTCCATCGTTCGTGGAAGATAGAGTTTTTAACTGGAAGAATGCGGCAGATTCCAAGAAAGGGTTTTCCAGACATGAAAATTCTAGAAACCATAAGGATATAGTTCAAGAACCTTCAACAACAAGAGACATTGGAGAACAGCTGTCATCAAAACTAGAAGCAGAAAAAGCTGCTAATCGTTCAGTCCTTCAGATTCTGAAGAGTGTGAAATATCTTGCTCGACAAGGTTTGGCTCTTTGAGGTGAATGCAGTGATAGTAATTCTAACCGTTTACAGCTCATTTTTATGAAGGCAGAGGATGATCCAAACCTCAGAGAATGGTTGAAAAAGAAAACTAACAAATACACACACCATACTATGAAAAATGAAATGCTTGAGGTTATGGCCATGGAAATTCTTCGTCAGGTAGCACATAATCTCCGTAAGGCAGAATTTTTCAGTCTTATGACTGATGAGACCAGAGATACCTCAAGCCAGGAGCAGCTAGTTGTCTGCTTAAGATGGGTCGATGAGAACTTTCAGTGCCATGAAGACTTTATCGGTTTGCATCATATGGAAAAATCTGATGCAGCCTCCATAACAGCTGTAACTGAAGACGCACTTTTGAGATTAAATCTATCACTAAGCGAGTGTAGAGGAAGATATTATGATGGTTGCTCTACAATGACTGGAGCCAAAAAAGGTGCTGCTACCTCCATCAAGAAGAAAGAGTCTAACTGTCTATTTACGCATTGGCTACGGTCATGTTTTAAATCTTGCCTGTCTCGACATCATTAAAAATTCAAAAATTGTGCGCGATGCAATTCGTAGAGCTAATGAAATTACAAAATTAGTAAAAATGTCACCAAAACGAGAGAATGCATTTATAAATATAAAGAGCCAGTTACCATCAGAGAATAGCTCAAAAGGAGTTAGAGTGCTGTGCCCAACAAGATGGACCGTATAAGTTGATACCCTTCAGAGCAGAGCTGGGCATTTGCGGCATATTTTGCGGTACTGCGGTACTGCGGTACTACCAAACTACCAAACCGGCACCAAACCGGTACGCGGAAATTTGAATGCGGTAGCGGTACTGCGGTACTTTCAGCGATCCTTTGCGGTACTGCGTTATGCGGTTCCGGTTTGCGGTTTGCGGTAGTACCGCAGTACCGCAGTACCGCAAAATATGCCGCAAATGCCCAGCTCTGCTTCAGAGTATCATTGATAATTACAACAACTTGCGTGAGCTGTGCAACTGGTGCCTCGCTGAACACTGATTCAAATATTCAAATTCGAGTTAGAGGAGTTGCAAATCACATGGATTCCTTCAACTTCTTGTTTGGTGTCATACTTGGTCAGAAGACCCTATGACATGTTAATAGTCTGAGCAGTACATTTCGGAAGGTCTATCAGCTGCTGAAGCGCGGGCCATTGCATTAATGACAGTAAAAACACTAGAAAATATGAGGAACGATGAGCGTTTCAAGATGTTTTGGAAGTCAATACTCATAAAACAACAGGAACTTCGCATTGATGAACCCACACTCGCGCGGTAGATGAGAGTCCCAGCAAAGTTGGATTCCTCCTTTGGTCTCAGTGGTGCAACGTATTATCCCGACGGCGGAGATCACTTCAGGAAAATTTACTATGAAGCATTGGATCTGGTGTGTGGAACAATCGAGGATAGGTTTCATCAAGCTGATTTTAAAATCTACACGAAAATAGAGAAATTACTTCTGGGTGCTGTTAACTCTGACAATATTTGCCACCTTCTTGCAGACTTTCTTGAAATCTACAGCAGTGACTTCAATGAAGAAACCTTCAAGGCACAGCTGAACATACTACACAACAACTACAACGGACTCACGCCAGCAGACCTTTCGGATGTGGTAGCAATGCGTCTTACGAGGCTGCTCCTCGTCATGCCTACCACAAATGCTACAAGTGAGCGTGCTTTCAGCGCAATGAGGTATGTGAAGTCCTACTTCAGAACAACGATGAAGCAACAGCGTCCCAATCATCTCATGGTTACCAATGTTTGTAAGGAAAAATTGGATAACAACAAAACAACAAAAAACACTTTATTTCAGACTCAACAGGTACAAACATTATACAAGTGGTTTATAGAAGGTTAAGAGATAGTTGTCTGGAGCACTGACTATGTACGCCAGTGAATCACTATGAATAATGAACATACAATTGCCTACGCCAATGCTCCCAGATTTGAGATCTATAAAATATATCAGGGGATCAGTCCACTAATCATGGCTTCTATTATTTTATTGACTGACTCACCAAGCCTAGTGATATGATGGATGATAGATTTGACGCAAAAGAAATAGCAAAGGACTATTTAACCCGTTGTGAGTACCTGTTGTCTTCGTTTGGAAGATATTAAGGTGACAAAATATTTAACTATTCTTTTTTTGCTACGAACCTACTTCAGTTTCGAATGGGCATGATATTTTGAATATCGTTTTTACTATCCTGTCACTTTTTTTATTTTTTTAATTGTGCCTACTAAAATAAAAAATTTAAGTTCCCTTTGATTTTATTTAGTTATTTATTGTATAATCGCTGTTTGAAATGCAAAATACCAGGGTGGTCAGAAAATAAGTTTACACGGCTTATAATTTCGTAAGAAAAGGACCTACATTGATTATGTTTGTATCAGGTGAATTCGTTGATCATTGTTGACCACATTGAACGTCGATTCGGCTGCCATCTATCGTACATTGGTTATATGAGTCAGTTGAACATGGCGGCTCGACTGGAACAGTGCCCTGTCATTTCTGCAACAATATTCCGAGTTTGTCAGTGATCAAGAATTTCTCGAGCGCATTGTCACAGGAGACGAGACATGGGTTCATCACTGTACTCCGGAAACAAAACGTGCCAGCATGGAATGGAAACACCCTGGGTCCCCGCGACCAAAGAAGTTCAAGATTGTGAGGTCCGCTAGCAAAGTGATGGTTACCGTGTTTTGGGACCACAAAGGCGTTTTGCTTGCAGATTTCATGCAAAAAGGCACAACAATCAATGCAGCTGCATATTGTTCAACACTGGAACGTTTACGAGCGACCATTAAACGTAAACGTCCTGGACTTCTCCGTAGGGTAGGGCACAGTTCTTCAGAGAATATTTTTCAACAATGGGATAGCCAAAGTCTGTCAAAATTTGAAATGCCCCCCACCCCAACGTCAAGGCTTCGGCCAGTGCTGACTATAACACATTCTGAAAATCTTGAAGAAAGTCATTCCATGGACGGGTGTATTATCCAGGGCTTTACTGAATGAAGGACTATTTCCTTTATAAATGAAAAGTACTTTTTAAGACCCTTCAGTCAGTTTTTCAATGTTCCCTATACACTATTAATGCTCTGGGTTAGAAACGTTCCTCTATCTTCTTACCATGTTACTTCATATGCGATTTCTTTATAGAATAGTTTTTCAGTTAATTTATTTCATCTGAGGTAAAGTAATCAGATTGTTATAAAATTGCAACTGTAGCATGATTAGATGTAAGAAAGATCTAAATGTTCTCCACGGTATGACATTTTCCAGGAATTAAGTTTTGAATGTATTATTGTTTGTAGAACTGAGGTGGGCCTACATACGTCAGAAGCTCAAGAATCAGAGCTCATGACATTTTTATGAGCAATTTGAAGCCATCTTGTCCTATTGAGATTAGATATTAATGTTAATAGCCTATGACTGTATTTTGTAATAAAAAATATACAAAATCAGAATCTAATAAGAAAAAGTTACATCTAAATTATCTAAATCTGAAAACATTTTTGAACAGCTGTATCATAACTCCTTTCAAATAATGTCTCTCAAAACTAAACATGTACTGTATAGTTTCTTAATCTTTCACTGTATTCCAAGTTTCTTCTTAAGCAGAGATAAAATTGGTGGCACTATCCTGCACACCTTAAAACATTTCTGTAGCTGCCTATGGTGAGGAGACCAGGTTTGAAGACAGTTTTCTGAGACCTAACAAAAGAATTGTATAATGTACGGGTGATTTCCTTACTCTTGTAACGAACATTGCTCTTAATAATACCTAGCATTTTATTTGCCTTATTCCTCACATCTTAGCACTGCAGAGAAAATTCTAGATCACCACTGACTATAATGACAAAATGACATAATGACATCCTCTATCCTGTTTCCAAGCATTTTATGGATAAAGTTTTTAACTAATTTTTACCAAAATGGATGACTTTTGCTTTTTGAACTTTGAATTCCATCTGCCACTTACTAAACTAGATTAATCTATTGAGACCTTTTTGTGGTTAATAAGAATTTTCTACATTTGTAACTGGGTGAACCTAAGCCCTACTTTTGTACCATCCGTAAATTTAGATATTTTATGACCTACTCCTTGCACTGAATAATTTAGATACACAATAAAGAGTAATAGCCCTAACACTGACCCCTGTGGTAACCCAATGAGGTAGTGAAGAAGTTGTCTGAAAGCTCTAATAAACTTACTGTAATATATGTACAGTATAAATGATTTGCCAAGTAATTACAAAGATGGGAGGTTTAGGTTAAATAGAAATTCAGAAGAAATTAAACATGGGTACAGAGAATTGGTTGATAGTTTTATAAAATAGACACAATATTGAAATTTACAAGTAGGATTTTAGTCTTAAATGATAACATTTAGAAGCTTTGTAGCAAAGGAGTTGAGTTCATAGTTTGTGAGATAATTTTAATGAGAAGGATCTTTTCAGTAAGGATGGTTTGTATTTGAGCAGGAGGGGTACTGCTTTAGAAGACAAACAGTGTTCTTTGCGGTTTTGAAAATAACGTTACATTAATAGAGAACATAAATCATTAGGGTATATTAGCAATACTGCTTCAATAGGAGTCATTAGGAAATAGTGACCATTCTATTATACATTTTAAGTTAGAAATAAAAAGGGAATCACTGAATAATGACCATTTAGTTTCTTGTTTCTCAAAAAGTGTTTATATAATAAGTTAAGGAAGTTGGTTGTTAGGATCAGTTAAGTGGGAAGCAGCATTTGACAATAAAGATGCTCTTGAGATGTGGCCTACATTTACTAAAACTTTGGAGGATATTTCCACACAGACATATTCCTTTCCCAACTACCAAGGAAATATCTAAAATGGTTAAAAACGAGAAAAATAGTATTCAGAGAGTTTACAAGCAGTAGCAGGCAAGAAGGTTAGAAAATTACAGTCAATCAAGGAATGAGTTAAATAGTTTGATTAGGAAGAGCAGAAGGCAAGGCATAATGAAATAAATCTGGCTAGAAATATCAATAAAGTTCCAAGGAAATTCTTTAGTTTTTATAAATATAATAATGAAAAGCATGGTAGCACTGGCCATTAGAGTATAATGATAGGTTATTTGAAATTGATGAAAATATTGTTGGCATTTTTAGTATTCACTAGCAAAACTCCCGCCCTACAGGCTGCATATTTCGCTAGTATTCGTTATTCGCATATGCGGGTGGTCCCGCGCATGCGCAGTACTACCTGACCTACCCCCTTATTACACGCCTTTTGGTCCTCTCTATCCTCCTGCCAAGTTTGGTTGAGTTCGGCCAAAGGACCTAAGAGTAGTTAGAGAACAAACAGAGAGAGAGACAGATTTTTGTGCTTTATATTTAAACAGATTTTAGCACTGATTTTACTGAAGAAAACTTGAATAACTTTGATGTTGATATTTTAGTTTCTTTGAAATTTGGAATATTTTATAGCATTCATATGAGCAAGGATGTTATGAGGCATGTAACTGCCGCACTGAAAACAGATAAAGCTGATACTCCAGACACACTTATGCTAGGATTCTCAAGAAAGAGAAAGTTCTAAAATTTATGGTGCTGGGAACTTATGATGGGAGCAACGAAATATGAAATGCTGTTGTAAGGGAAATTTGAACAGGCCCTTAAAATCTGTGACCCAACATTTTCCTCATACAAATTCCCCCGAAAGAGGCCAGATGTAAATTGGCACCTAGTGCATTAAGTGATGTGATTAACTCAGACTAGGGTTGGACTAAAACCACAAACTATTGGATGAAAGCAAATAAAGCCTAGCTCCATATTTAAATTGGACAAGTTATACAGGTCTTGTGGAAAATTTGGTCAAAAGAACTTTTACTATGTGGTCCTACACCTGCCTAAGTCTAGGTTAAGATACAAAGAATTGTGAACTTACAGAAGAGTAAAAAATCCGAAAATGGGATGATAATTTATCAGTCATATATTAAAAATGGAAATGAAAATTATAAAATGTATTTTATCACTTATGTGCTAAAAATTAAAATTAAAATTATAAAAGATATTTTATTATTCATATATTAAAAATTTAAATGAAAATTGTAAAAGATATTTTATTCATATATTAAAAATTTTGATGGAAATTATAAAAGATATTTGACTCCAGTATGAAACAGTTGGATCATCAACAGCAAAAATGGTATTTACAATGTATTTTTCTGTGCATAGCATCTGAGTTATGGGACCGTTATCATAGTATACGAATAGAAGAACGGAAACAATTACCTCCTACACCAAATGAAGCGCTGCAGAATCAAATGGTGGCCGATGAAGTTCGTCGCCCGCGTCCTGTCCAAGCGCACCCGCGTTGATTTGTTTTTGTTTGTTTGATAACACTAAAGTTCATAGTATTTTTATTTATTTATTTATATTTTTATTTTTATATTTATTCTTATCGTCTTTAATCAGAACCGTCCCGCACTCCCCCATTACTCTCAACCATCCTCCCTTATGACCATCCTTCTTACCTTACACCACTCCCCCTTATCAAAATCATTGTTTACACAGCTGTGATTAAAATTTTGCTTTTTTCCCTCTTACCTTATCCTCCCGTTTCCCCTCTTGGCACTCCCCTACCATACCCCCTCTTTCCTCCCTCGTTTCTATGGAAACCACTCATACTCGATGCACCTATACTACTAGAGATTCATTACCTGTACCTTGTGGTGAGGTGAATTTCACAGCAAAATAAATCGTTTCTTTATAAAAAGCTTAAAAGAAGAACTTAGAAATTCAATCCTAAATATGTTGTACTACAGTATACTCTGCTAGTAGTATATTATTAATATTCCCCACTCTCATCTCAAAATTATTATTATTATTATTTTACCAAAGTTAAATTTCTACAAATCTTCGAAACCTCAAGAGCGGATCGATTCAAAACTTGGTGTACAAGATCAATGGAGGTGGCTAACTCATTTCTGTTCAAATGAAGTTGCTACCTTAACAAAAATCGAAATTGAGGCAGCTCTTCTATAACTGCTTTCGCGGTTTGCAGATAAAATTTGAACTGCTTTTGTACTAATTTCCTATTCAACAAGAGAGGACATAAAATAAAACTGCAGATAATATGGACAGAAGGACAGTTCTCACCTCGAAGAACACCATGCTTGATGGAGGCTAGAGTGTAATTTTCAGTTCCAATTATGTATGCATTTTGATACTCAAATTTGGGAACGCTTTCGATAGACTCTGGAACTTTCGGAAGTCTCACAATAGAATCAAGGACGAGGATGTTATAAACATCTGGCCGTTAAGGTATCTAAAAACATACTGAATTTTTCCAATACTCAAAAAGTTTTCATAAATATATAAAACACATTTTGTAACATTAAAGTTCTGAAATTTTTTTAAATTATAAAATGTAAAAGCTAAAACCTTTAAAAATTCAAAGGACGAATGCATTTTGGAGCTCCAACTAACTCATTCGTGTTCAAACCATAGTGAAAGTTGTTAGAGCGTGCCTCACAATTGTAAACTGAAATAAAGAAAAATACAAATCAGCTCTTGAATTAGATGATAAATAGCCATTATTCCATATTTTTAACTGCTGTTCATGTACGAAAACAGCAGAAAGTTATAATGAAGACATAAAAACATTTTTCTTGAGAAGAAATAAAAAGAAAAGCTTATTTAGTGACTTGGTGCCTTCCTTAATTTACATTTCTTCATTACCATCTTTCATCTAACTTGAAAGTGCGTGCGCCCTCCTGTTGTTCTCAAGAACTGTGCCTCCGTGCTGACACCCTAGGCAAACTCTTTCGTCTTTGTCTTTCATCTGGTACTTTTCCTTTCCGCTGAAAGAAGGGTGACCTCTCTCAACCCTCCAACTATCGTCCAACTGCGCTGATTTCTTGCCTTTTAAAGTTTTTGAATCTATCCTTAATAGGAAGATTCTTAAACACCACGCTTCTTACAGTCTTCTTTCAGATCGTCAGTATGGATTCTGCAAGGGGCCCTCTACTGGCGATCTTCTTGCATATCTCTCTGATTCTTGGTCATCCTCCTTTCAGGATTTCGATAGAACCTTTTCTTTTGCGCTAGACATATCAAACGCTTTTGATTGAGTCTGGCACAAATCTTTAATTTCGAACCTGCCCTCCTTCGGTTTCCATCCTTTTATCTGTGCCTTCATATCTACTTTCCTTTCTGTCCGATCTATAGCTGCGGTTGTAGATGGCCACTGTTCTTCTTCTAAAGCTATTAATAATGGTATTCCTCAGGGTTCTGTCTTGTTACCCACTCTTTTCTTTTTATTTATCATTGATCTATTAAGTTGCACTGCCTGTCCTATCCACTCCTATGGCGATGATTTCACTCTTCACTTTTCCACCCGCTTTACAAAACGCCCCTCTCAACAGTCACTCCATGATTCGCTTAGGACGGCTATGGTGCACCTCAACTCTGATCTTTCTGCTATCTATGATTGGGGCAGAGAAACCTTTGTAGCTTTCAATACCTCAAAAATTAATTTCCTTCACATGTCTACTCGTCAGTCTTCCACACGACTATCCCCTTATCTTCAACAAAACAATGCACAACTCAATCCTTCCTCTTCTCTTAACATTCTTGGCATTTTCTTTTCTCGTGATCTTTCCTGGAAAGATCACATACCTTTCCTTTCAACCTTTCAAATGTTCCGCGCGACGATTCCTCATTTCGCGAAGGTCAAGCTTGTCGCCCCTCCTCTTGAGTTGGCCTGGTGAAGTAGTGAGTTGGTTTCTTGTACTCTCTACCTCACATAGCCAGGTACGCCCGGCCAGAGCCGCCGAGAGCTGCCCCGGGCCCCGGGGAAGGATTGTATATGGGCCCCCCCCTGTTTACTCAGTATTTTATTATGAATGTTTCTTGTGAACATAACAAGCAAACTAATTATATACCCAAGTCACTATTCAAAACATACAGTATGAATAAACAACTCGGAAGAAAATGACCATTTTATTTTTCGAAACAATTATATTAATTCTATCACCATACAATTTACAAATGCAGTACCAGTCCATGCAGGCAAGACAATTGTTTACTGCAAGATTTTCATAATTAGAAGTGTACTTTCTTTGCCTTCTCTCTAGCAAAGTGGTGAATGATTCTGATGAATTTAAAGTACGGGCTAACTGGCTTTCAATTACAATGGTTCCCAGATCTGTCAGTCGGTCTTGGGCATTGGTGGACCGCATATAATATTTTATCTGTTTCAGTTTGACTATTATAATCTCTATAAAATGTATGTTCATTAATTATATTTCCTCTCTGTTATTTAATCAATTGCTTTATTAATATTTTTAGATTTCATCCCCCCTTTTTTCGGGCCCCCTAGAGGTCCAGGCCCCGGGATTTATCTGGGCTTCCCCGCCCTCTCAGCGGCCCTGAGCCCGGCTCATCAGGGATTGTTATGAGCCAGGCGTCTAGTCTTCTTTTGAAGATGTCCACCGCAACACCACTGTTTGGGCAGCTGATTAAACAGTTTTAGTCCTCTCACAACAAAACTATTTTCTTTCAGAGTTAAGGATGTTCTTTGGGGAGTTTGGGGAGTTACAGGGTTCAGAGTAAGATTAGGGACTAGTTTCTCCATTATTTTCCAAGTGTAAACAATGGTGTCTCTCTCTCTTCTCCTTTCCAGTAAATAAAGGTTTAATTCGCGTAACCTTTCCCAGTAACTTAGTTCTTTGCACTCATTGATCTTGGCTGTGAAGCTTCTCTGAATCCCTTCTAGCTGTCTAATGTCTTCTTTTTTATATGGGCATGTTAAGGACCGAGCAGTATTCCAATTTGGGTATGATCAGTGTTTTCATTAGAGGAAACATTATATTCCTATCCCTTCGTTTAAAGGTTCTCAGTATCTGCCAAGTTATTCTCTCTGCTCTGTTTACTGCTATCTTATTTTGTGTTTAAAATTTCGCATCATCACTCATTACAACCCCTAAATATATTCTCTTTCCGAAACAGCTTCTAAGAGGTTAGCAGAGCTGGGCAATAAATACATTGAATGTATTTAAATACTAAATACTAAATACATGGGAGAAATGTATTTAAATACTAAATACTAAATACATGGGAGAAATGTATTTAAATACTAAATACTAAATACATTTTACGAATGTATTTAGATACTAAATACAAAATACATCAATTGTATTTAAATACATTTGTAAATACATTTTAAATACATACAAATTTGCTTGTTGAAGCCATGACACGCACACGATAAAGAAATCAACCGCTTTCGACTAAGAGTGGCACACAACTGATTGAACTGACACGCTGAAACATGAACCATGCTGTACTACACTGTCGACGCGTCGTACTGTGCTAGTACAGAACGTGTATTAAACCAGTAAAAGTATTTACATTTTTATATTTGAGTATTTAAATACATTGTATTTAAATACTCATTAAAGTATTTAAATACTATATTTAAATACATGAAAAACAATGTATTTATAAATACAGTTCTAAATACACAAATGTATTTAAATATGTATTTAAATACAAATGTATTTAAATACTGCCCAGCTCTGGAGGTTAGGTGTGCTGTGCCGACTCCGCAGTCTCTTCACCCCCGCTCAGTGTATGGAGCAGCCTACGCTTCTCATGCGTTGGGTGGCAGCGTGTCTCAACCCCCACAGTTCTACTTGACCGAGTGGAATCAAAGACTTTTCGTCTCATCACTTCCAAACCTTTTACTCACTGTCTTCAATCTCTCTCTCTTCGCCTCATTCTCTCTTTACTCTCGCTATTATAACTGCTATTATAACTCTCCGCAGTCTTTCGAATGCAGAGTGTCCAGACATCTTGAAAACCCTGGACCTTGATTTTGACTATTCTTCCTCTATGGGTGGGCGTTTTTCCGGGCATTCGCACTTGGCCTCCTCCTTCCTGCATAAAAAATTATGCAAAATGTTTTCCATAACCTAGGTTACTCAATTACTTTCATGAACAACACATTTGCTTCTACACTGAAGTCTTTTTACAGTCAGGGTATGCAGCAGGTACTGGCAAATAGGGCTTCAATCCCCGATCCTTGATTATCCGTCAAACGCTGGTTCTAGCAAGATTCAGTTCTAGAGAAGTCCTTCATGATGCTTTTTCGCGACTTGTTTGAGAATAGAAAAAATTTAGTATCTGTTCTCATTATTTCTAGCAGATTTAGATCATCCGGCTCTGGTGCATTGTGGACAATTCCTGTTTCATCGAACTCACGTACAAGGTTTAAAATGTTCTTTCATGTTGGAGGAATCTGGCCATACACCTTTACAACTTGAATTTTTTTCAAACCTAAACAGCATTGAGCCTTCAGCTATGGCGAAGAATAAGTTACTTGGACCTAACCTATAGCTGTGTGTTTGTTATTAAACCTTATAAATCGCCTTCTGTATATTGCGTTTTATATCCAGTGTAGTCCCACTCTGTTTATGGTAAACTTTTAATTCCGAAAGAGTGAAGAGGATTATCAGCAGTAATTTGTACTGAAAGTTACATGAAAATGTAATACACATTATTGCATAACAAGATACAAAGTGAAGGTACAAATTGCTAACGTTTCAAATACAAGCATTTATAACTTAACCCTACAAAAAATTCAGGGCTTAAAGGGTTAATGACTAAGAAAAAATTGATTTTTAAAGTAATACATTTCGTTATCGTTAGTGATGCACCAGAGCTCCGGCTCCGGCCGAGCAGGAGTTCCGGCCATTTTAGAAAACCTCCTGCTCCGGCCGGAGGTCTCACTAAACTCCGGCCTCTGGCCGGAGGTACCAAGTACACCAAACTCAATTCTGACAACTTTTAGTTTTAATTCTATAAAACTATAAAACCTCATTTCTGCACCTATCCGAATATTTCAGTTCTCAGATGACTAATAATTTATTTTATGAGTGATCAGTGATTGTATTAATATTTCAGTTCTCAGTGACTGTAATAATAATTTATTTTATGAGTGATCAGTGATTGTATTAATAATTGATTTGATATAGGCTACTTTGCTCAGCATTCAGCAAGACATCATAAGTTTCATAACCTGAGGATATTCTGTTCAATAGGAATTTTTAGAGAAATTAGCACACACAAAGCATAGAAAGTCGACTTTTGTAAAGTTTAAGTTATTAAAGACTTAATAATTTAAAATAGCAGGACTATAATATATAAACCCTAAATAGATGAGACGATGGACCACACACACACACACACACATATATATATAAATACTGAAATAAATCAATTGGCCAGAACCTCCGGCCTCCGGTCAGAGGAAAAAACACTAAGCCGGAAGTTCCGGCCAAAATCTGCCTCCGGTGCATCACTAATTATCTTACAATTGGCATTTGAAATATGAGCTTTGAAACTGCTTTTGTGAAGGAGATTAACGCATTCAAGAAAGTGATGATAAAACGGAATATAATTAATTAAGTCATTAATTTGTTAAATATGCTTTCCATTTGATTTCTTTATAAAAGTATATTTCTAACAACCAGTTATGTTTTTTTCTGCCGTTATCCGAAACGGATTATGATATACAGGGTGAGAGAAAAGTCTTTAAGAATTTTATACATACAAATAATTTATTAATAATTAATAAATTCCAATGATATCACTGCAGTGCATGCGATACTTTTCAGCGCAACTATACAAGGCCAGGAATGACCCTAAGCTAGAACAGGAAGGCCCTAAGCCCTAGCCCCAGTCAGCGCCATGTCAGTAAAGATGAAATACAGCAATGAAGAAAAAGTGTATCTTGTATCGTGGGCTATTTCTTATTATAAGCGTGAAGAGAGTTTGCGTTTATTTCAAGAAAAATATAATAAACCACCACCAAATGCAACCACTCTTCCATACTGGAAACTCAAACTTTTGGAAACAGGGAGCTTGGTAAAAGCTCGTCCGAGAAGCGGAAGGCCAGTAATGGCGACAGGAGAAAAACAAGAAAATGTCCTCGCCAGTTTTCAAGTCGATCCAACAACTTCAACGAGAAAAGTTGCGGTAAATCTTAAAGAAGCGTCCCGGGAAGTTTTTTGGATATAAAACATGTTTTTCCGATGTATTTCTATGTGATTTATTCGAATTTGACATCCGTTTCAGTCGCAAATCACTCGTTTATGACTTTCCCCCACCCCCTCAACAAATATAACCTAACCTAACCTAACCTAACCAACCTAACCTAACGTGTATATAAATGTTACCTACCCATTGATATCCTGGATTATACAATTTCGCCGCCTGGAGAAGGAAGTTGTGGAAGCGGTCCTCAGTTCGGGAAGGCCTTTAAGAAGTACGCCCGTGAGAGGTATCCCAGGAAGAAAATTTTCCGCCTTCCGTAATTATCCTTAAGGTTAACACTTATCTAATTTGCACACAACGCTGCCAGGCGCAAGAAATGCCGTCCACTTTAAAAACGTTAATTAAAATTACTTATCCTTAATAAAAATAAAAACGCGGTGGTGTATTTTATTGAGAAAAATATAATCTTTCATATTATTAATATGTTAAGTCTCTGTACTACGTATTAAGAACCGGGACCTTTCCTTAAGATAATTATCCAAAGTTGCAGAGGAATTGGGTATTTCCAAATTTTCAGCAGCAAAAATATTGAAATCACAGGAGTACCACGATTACAAACCCATTTACTCTCAGCTCATATACGACGATGATACTGATAGATGGCTGCAGTTTGCTGAAACAATGAGACAAAAGTTCAACAGTGATCCAGATTTCGTTCGAAAGATCACATTTTCAGATGAATGTCTTCGGTTTAACGAATAAAGGAAACAAACACAACATTCACTACTGGGCGAAAAAAAATCCCAAAATACTTGAAGGAAGATAGCTTGGACGGCGGAGTCCCATCGAGTGGCCAGCTGGATCACTTGATTTAACCTCATGTGATTTCTGGCTTTGGGCTTATTTGCATAACAAACTCTACACTCGTGGTTTTATCTATCCAAATGTGAATGCCCTTGGCCGTAGAATAGATGAACTGAAAAGGATCCCTCTCGATATGTTCAGAAGAACAATGAAGAGTTTCATAGAGAGAATCCACAAATGTATCATAGCGGATGGAAAAGCCTTTGAAGATTAAATTACAACTTAACAAAATATTTGTGAATAAAATTTTTATGGACTTTTGTTTGATTTGTTTCATCATTTGAACACTTATCTGTAGAATGTTGTTAACTAAATAGTTGGATGTATAAAATCCTTAAAGACGTTTCTCCCACCCTGTATTATTACTGTATTTACCATCAAATTTAACGACTAAGTCCAGCCGCACACAGGATCGTCTTGAGACTCACGACTGACGATTTGGATCGTGACGACTCGAGTCGCGTGTGACTTTACATTGACAGAATGGGACTCCGCACACTGCAGCGACCGCGACTGCAGCGTCACGACCCAAGTCGTCAGTCGTCAGTCGCAAGACGATCTTGCGTGCGGCCGGCATAATTCAAATTCATTTTCTTTATTTAATTGTTTACAACTGTTGGGTTAAACTCCACCAACTTTCAGTATTACACCTCATCACTGGCGCTGTAACCCTGGTTGTTGGTTGAATACAGCTTAATAATAATAATAATAATAATAATAATAATAATAATAAGTTAGGAGAGCCAGACATAGGGGCCCATTGCGCTGACTCCTGGATTTTTATTTAAGAGCACCATCAAAAATCGAACTCCTAACCTCAATGTCTTCACTTTGCTTATAGGGAACAGTGTTACCACTTGAGCTACGGATGCTGGCGGAATATGGGTGAGACAGGAATTACGATCATTTCCTTTGTTCCTAAGTGGATTCTTCATTTAAAGATTTAAATAATTTCTTTTCTGTAGCGTTACTCATTTTGGCTATATATATATATATATATATATATATATATATATATATATATATATATATATATATATAAATAAATTATTTCACGAAAGTAACACGTGAATAATATTTATGATGAAAATAACCACGAAGGAAAAAAGAAACAGAATGGTGCTCAAGCGCTTTCGCGGTTATTTTCATCATATATATATATATATATATATATATATATATATATATATATATATATCACCTTACGGGCCAAAAAGTAGAATGGATCATATGTAATGGAACTTTGTTATTTATTGCCAAATCTTTTAATTGTGTCACAAATGGATCGAAGTGAGTAACTTGCCAAAAGCACTTTCAGAATTAGAGAATAATTTGAGGAATATTCTTTTATAATACAGTTTCGTAAAATGATGATTAATAATGAAATTACTATAAAAAAATTAAGGAGAAAAACAAAAATTCGATCAGGTTTACATTCTAAAATGTGTTTGATTACATTTCTTGATACTATATACAAATTATACGTAATTGACAATATACTCTGTACATCTACGTACACATTTGGTGTTGTTTTGACCAATTTACCATTGTATAGCTCACTAACGTATTCTTTGTCTGAATAAAGATTGCTCTTCTTAATGAGAAAATTAGTGAAATAACAGTGAAGTCACCAATGACGTATGAACTGTAGAAGTTCCATAGAAAATTATATCTAATCACTTTAGTTTAAAAAGGATACTGATGAAAAAAGATTTTCTTTGGTTCTCGTTCAGAGTTTTGGGATCGACGCTCCTCAGTCCTCTCCCGATGAATCCGAGGTTCTTATCGAAAAAAGAGTTGTTTTTTAGTTCCCCGTAAGCGACTGCTTTCGAATTCGAGTAGTCCTTTACTATCCTGAAATATTAAATAGTTCTAAATATGGCACCGTGGATTAGTGCCAAATTTACAGGCAGTAAAGTAATTCTTAACAATAATTACCAGACTGTAACACCGAAGAAACAGATTCTTATTTTATGAATTCTGAAAGTCGTTTCGTGATTCATACGCAATTATGAGTAAGATAAGGCTCTAACTAAAGTAAATATTAATATGAAAAATGAGATTTTCTTTATTTATAATTTTAACTCTTTGTTGCATAACGTCTTAAAGAAAGACGTATGCAAGAAACATTTTTAATTTCTTTTCAGGTACGTTGAAAGAATCTCCAATCTCTGTCTCATTAACGTTTAGTTAAGAATGATTTTCTTTGATATTTTATTTTGTGCAAATTGTGTAGAAGGTTATTGCGGAGACTCACACCAATGAGAAGTCCTAAAGTTGTCCCTTCCCGTACAAAAGAGTCTCTAGTGTTGCGGGAAAAGCTATTCCTCATTTCGAGATTCACGTATAGGCCTCTATTTAATCTTTTATGACCCCCGTCCCAAAATTTAAATGTGTATGGAGAGTTTGTGACCATCGAAAGGACGTTCGAGTAATCTTCTTCTGAGCGACTCGAGTAAGAAAGATCACATCCATTGTTTGGTCGTCTCGATAGATTTGGTCTCGTCTATTGTTTGTTATGTGGATTGGAAAAAAAGAAATTACGTACGCGATTAAACAGCGATTCCGTAGAAAGCCGAGGAGGAGGAAGAGAAAAAGGAGAAGGAGGAGGAGGAGAAGAAGGGGTAGAACAGGATGGGGAAGGGAAGGATACCTATTTGGACGGGAAAATATTTTGACGAAAGCATCTCTTTTCCAAAAGTGACTTTCATTTTGCCTTCAACGAAAGTGCGTCTGTCGCAATGTGAAAATTAATTATTTTAAATTCTGAATCAGGATAAATACTTTAATTCACCTTCTAGAAAACAACTTTTAAAAATAATTACTAAAACGATTAACAAAATTAAAAGGTATTATATTAAACAACTATATATATATATATATATATGAAAATTATTTCACGAAAGTAACACGTGAAAAATATTTATGATGAATAAAACCACGAAGGAAAGGAAACACAGAATGGTGCTCAAGCGCTTTCGTCTAATGACATCCTCAGGAACACTGAAGTACATAAAGAGTTACAGCCTATAATTATATAGGTTACAGAAAAAAAAAAAATATTATATATATATATATATATACATAAACGGAGAAATAAAATTAAAAATTAAAGGATTGTGAGGGGCATACAAATTTGTAAGGAAAAACTATCGATTTTTAGCACAAGATCAAATGAATTGTTTCCAACCAATGTTATAGAAAAAAAAAAGAAAAAAAACTACCGCTTTTTAGCACAAGATCAAATGAATTGTTTCCATTGGGTGGAAACAATTCATTTGATCTTGTGCTAAAAACCGGTAGTTTTTTTTTTTCTATAACATTGGTTGGAAACAGTTCATTTGATCTTGTGCTAAAAATCGATAGTTTTTCCTTACAAATTTGTATGCCCCTCCCACAATCCTTTAATTTTTAATTTTATTTCTCCGTTTATTGTATATATATATATATATTTTTTTTTCTGTAGCCTATATATAGGCTGTAACTCTTTATGTACTTCACTGTTCCTGAGGATGTCATTAGACGAAAGCGTTTGAGCACCATTGTGTGTTTCCTTTCCTTCGTGGTTTTATTCATCATATATATATATATATTGCAAACCCACAAGAAAAAAGAAAAATGATTTTAAGGCCTTTCGTTTCGTGTATTTAGAAGTACATCTCGTTAGGGAATGAAGGGAGAAGGCGAGATGACCAAAATATATACAGCGGGACGGAAAAACAAAAAGATTAGCACATGATTAACAAGAGTTAATGAGAGGCAAAAGGAATTTGAACAGGATATTGTAAATTTTATACATTCCCGCACTGTTATTAAAATTATTTTTAAAATGGATAAATGCACATTCTAGAATATTCCTTTCAATTATATCTCTGTTTTTAACGAGCGCTCATAGGCGTATGAGGGGGGAGGGGGTCTGGTTGGGGGCGGTAGCCTCGCCAGGACTAGGGAATTTTGAGCATTTTCAGGGCAAATACTGAAATTTTCAGGGCAGATTTTTCCTGACATTCCTTTGGTTTTTTTTTTTACTTCTTGAAGTAAATTAATTACTTGCTACTATATTTGTAGTTAATAATTAAAACGTAAGTTGAGGACTTGCTGAATTCTGTATCAACTGCAATGCTGTAGTTTTGCTTGTCATTTAGTAATGTTGTAGCAAAATTTTATCTCATTTTTGTAAATTGTAATGTTTTTTATATCAAAAAGGCTTTAATATATGTTACGCATACTCTAACCTTTGTGTTTTTTTATGCTACACATAGTGCTTATGCAGAAATCAGGACACCCTGAAAATTTTTAGGGCAAATCCCCCCCGCCCAGTAAAGTGCCGTCCCATACGCCTATGCGAGCGCTTCAGAACTATCCCACTTGATACTATGATTACATCTATACATATGGTTAAACAATGCATTAGAATTTACAGCAAATAATTCTAAGGCATTGTTTAACCATATGTATAGATGTAATCATAGTATCAAATGGGATAGTTCTAAAGCGCTCGTTAAAAACAGAGATATAATTGAAAGGAATATTCTAGAATGTGCATTTATCCATTTTAAAAATAATTTCAATAACAGTGTGGGAATGTATAAAATTGACAATATCCTGTTAAAATTCCTTTTGCCTCTCATTAACTCTTGTTAATCATGTGCTAATCTTTTTGTTTTTCCGTCCTGCTGTATATATTTTGGTCATCTCTTCTTCTCCCTTCATTCCCTGACGAGGTGTACTTCTGAATACACGAAAGACCTAGGAATCATTTTTCTTTTTCCTTGTGGGTTTGCATCATTCATTCATTTCACGTGTTTAATTGTGAAATTCATCCCATTGGTGAATTCATCCCATATATATATATATATATATATATATATATATATATATATGTGTGTGACAAATTTGCCCCAGCAGTGTTTGAATCCACCACCTCTTGAATAGAAGGTGACGGCATTAGCCACTACACTACGACAGGATGAAAGCTAATTTGTTATTTGAATAACCGAGAAAACGCATAACGCTTTTGCGTCCAGAGGCATTTTACGTGTTAACCTTCTTGCACTCGAAGTAATGTCCAGCATTTTATTCAAATTATCTAGTGCAACGCTCGGGTTCCATAAATAGAATATTATGCATGAACAAGCGGCGTTGCATCAGATAATTTGAGTGAAATTCTGTTCATTATCTCGAGTGTGGGAGAGTTAACACGTAAAGTGGCTCTGGATGCGAAAGTATTATGCGTTTCCTCGGCTGTTTAAATGTATGACAGATTGCATTAACTTTTATTCCGTTGTAGCGTAGAGGGTAACGTCCTCACCTTCTGTTCAAGAGGTAGTCAATTCGAATCCTAATGGAGCCAAATTTTGCTTTATGCAAAATCGTGCGTGTTGATGGATAATATTCCATATATATACATATTATCTTACGTTTCAATAAAAAATTCCATAATTTCGCAGATATCTTGTGGGGAAACTTTTTGTGAGATTTCTGTTGCATCTTCGTTAAGAATCGTCACCGAGGATAATGATGACGCCATCAAAACCATAGGAAAAATTATGACCAAACAATGTGAATACATTTCAAAGCTGAAAGACACCTGGAAAGAAAATACAAAAAACAATATTTATATGTATATATATATTAGGGTGGTCCAAAAAAATAATGTAAATTTTTAATGTTTGCTTTTTTCTTTTGTGTTACCCTTTCATTTCGTTCTTTATGTTGAATAAATATTACATGTCAATTTTTGTATGAATCATACAATATTTGAAAGTCGCTCAAGGCAAAAGTAAAAATAAAAAATTCACGGAACCTTGACCAACAGGTAAAATTTTAATGATGTAAGGCAAATGGTAATAAAACGCAATTTATTCTCACTGCAGTTTATTTATGTAATTTATGAAATTTACATATACACTTATATGAATTTCACCAAAAAAAATATATAAATTTAGAAATTTACAAGAAAAAAAAGATCTATATAAAACATCATCATATATTTGTATAATATGCATTGTGAAAGCTAACACACATTTACACTGCATTTAATAACATTACTGTTATCATAACTTTTGTGAACTGAGAAAACTAAACCTAAAAACATAGAAAAACTCACCAAATCAATCAGACCAGTGCTTGTGGTCATCAGCTGTGTTTTGTTTACAAAATGGGCTCCTGTTTCTTACTGTGGCTGCGAGAGGGCGACACTTATTCTGGATATCTCATCGTTTGAATTAAAATTCTCTCTCTCGCCCACTCTCTCTTTGCCTAAACGCCTTTCAAAACACAATCACTGAATTCGCGGAATATATATCGTAAATTCATCCATGCCAGTTGATATTATTTTATCTTACCTCTCTCTCCTTCTCAGTCTCTCATAACATGCCCCACAAAACCCCATCAAGTTCTCGCCGAACCCTAGTGTTCCGCGGAACACAGTTTGAAAACCCCTGCTCTACAGCAGTGTTCCGCAACCGGGATTCCGAGGACCCCTTGGGCGCCGCGTGCGCCTTCCAGGGGGTGAGCCGAGAAAGTCGAAAGTACATGTTGTTCCTCCTGTAGTGAAAAATGGCTGGATGCGCAATGACAAGAAGAGTGAGGCGTTGTAGTGAGTCCGTTTAAAAGTATATTTTTGTATTAAACAGAGATGAACATTGCACTTATGATCGAAAACTATGAGTCGTCCTTTATTATTCATGGTAATAAAAATGCGATATTGCGCGTGTTGGAAGGGTGGAGGTGAGTCACAATTTTGCTAAACTACATTCTAGGGGTCCTATCCCTCAAAAAGGTTGCGGACCACTGCTCTACAGAATTTATTTTCAAACTCTTCTCTCTAATTCTCCTATACTTCTTCCTTCCACATTTATTCTTGCCGGCATTGGGTGGTGCGAGTGAGGTACCCCTCTCTGTCTTATACTAAACTTAACTTACTTTTAGATTATGTAGCGACCAGTGGTTAGTATCCCAAGTAAAGCTGTAGGTCCCCTCCATCACATGATCGTTACGAAGGAGGTTAAAAAAATAAACGCTAGTCGAGGTTTCTTAACAATTAGAAATGGCTATAGCGTTTTGCCTAACACGAGCTTGGAGTATACGTTTAGCTCGAATACATTTGCAGGTCTTAATTATACAGCGTATCTTATTTTTTATATTTAATTATAGATATCCAAATATTTCCCAGTCTGTGATACCTAACCACCGAGGGAACCTTTGATAAACTTAAAACAGGAAATAAATGGCAACCTTGAAGATTGGATGCCTGTCTCGGTGATATAACAACGTATTCAAGATTATGAAAGTCACACCTAGTGTCAAATGGAGGAAATATGTTATTCATCGACAAGCATTGGCATCAAAGCACACTAGTTTCGAGTTACATGAAGCTTTGAATGAAGCAGTAAAAGTGGTAAATGCAATAAAAAAAAAGGTCAATAAATAGGAGGTTACTAAAACATTATGCGCAGTAACATGGTTTTGAAATTCTCGGTTCTGTTGCTGTTCAAATTGCGCTGTTGCTCCAGCATACTTAATAAATTAAATCTGGTTAAAAGGAATGCATACAAGCATTTTAGTTTTCATGGACAGACTTCGAGTTTTTCTTTGAAGAAAATTAGGTTTCCGAAATTCCTGTTGAAGGTGAAAATTTTTCGTTATTTGAGAGCTTGAATGAATCCATGAGAAAACGAAAAAATTAAAAAGGTTCGAACGCTACAATTGCAACCGTCTTCAGAACTTGGATGAGGAAATACCCTATTAATTTCCGAACTTCAATGACCTACATTCCGAACCACATTCCGACAGTACCTCGCAAGACATTGCATGAGTGTGAGGCAGATTCTGTTAAGTTTTGGAGAGGTATTCATAATGAACAGAAAGATCTCATCTCATTGAAATCATACTTACACGCTTTCTTTCTTTCGCTTCAAGTGGCACTTTCCATTTTGACAGCCATAAAAAATGTCGGGAAACCGTCTACAAACTTAAAAGATAGCAACTCCATATAGTCGCCCCAGTGTTGACCTCAGATATGGAAATTAATATCCGAGAAACAATAACAACAGTAATAAAATTTTTGTTTGTTTAACTTCCTTTGTAACATCTAAGGTTATATAACGGAAGGAACAAGCTCTGCCGTTACATTAGAGTTGGTCTTTGTTGATAGTATTTTAGTTTCAGAATTGCAGAAATTTCACTGTCATAAAACCCTTAAAATCCAATACACGAGTGTATATATATATATATATATATATATATATATATACAATGGTATATTCTTAATTTTTGTTTCGAGTATACGCTAACAAAAAAGGGAAAGAGAAAATACTTCAAAGCAATATGGTATATTTGAAGTTCTCAATGCAACACTATAATAAAAAAACCTATTTATTATTTTCGCTTCCGACTATTGATTTTCACTGAGACGCACATACAGTAACCTCATAAATTCGTTGCAGTTCCGTGCGTTGGTCTTTCTTCACACGAGGGTCAAGCTGGTAGCCTCGCCTCTCGGCCTGCCTTGGTGGAAGAGCGAGTTGCTATCTTGCGTTCTCCATCGCACATAACCAGGTACACTCGGCTTATCTGGTACCGTTCTGAGCCAGGCATCTAGTCTTCTTTTGAAGACTTCAACTTTTACCCCTGTGACGGTCCTGAGGTCCTTTGGAAACTCAGTGCTGAGGGTGTCCCTCGTCGGGCCTTTAGTCTGGGAACACTACACATTCTGCCTTTCCTATTTTCAAGTATTGTTTGGATGGTAATTGGGTTTAGTTTGAGGTTTAGCACCAGATTATGGTGTACCTCTTTCTTCTTCTTTCCAGCGAATCCAGATTTAAATTACTTAGTCTTTCCCAGTAGTTGAGTTCTTTGCAGTCATCACTCATGGCTGTGAAATTTCTTTGAATTTCTTCTAGTTCATTAATTTCTTCCTTTTTATATGGGGACGTCAAGACTGAGCAGTGTTCAAGTTTTGGTACGATCAGTGTTTTCAGCACTGATTTTGTGTCTCGAATTGCGCATCATCGGTCATAACCATCAGGTCTATCACTTTCTTGATTCTCTGAATAGTCTGTTTATTCGGGATATAATATGCTATCTGTTTAAGTTCCTCATTTCTTTCACATATCAAGAGCTGAAATTTTCGGTGTTAAATTTCATGTTGTTGTCTTCTGACTATTTGTCTATTCTGTTCGTGTCTCTGTAAGGCCTCCACCTTTTATGCATCACTGATTTTTCTGCTGATCTTTGTATCGTCTGCAAAGAATGTTACTATGCTGTTGTTGGTTACATCATTGTCTATGTCTGTTGGCATGACAATGAATAGGAGTGAGGTTAATACTGTTCCTTATGATCTTGTGGTACTAAGCTGCGTACTTACGATTCTGATGATGATATACCTTGAATTTTTACGACCTGTAGACGTTCTCTGAAGAAATTGTAGATCCATTTTCCCACTTTGCCTGTTATTTCCATGTGTTTCATTTTATGTGCTATTATACCATGGTCACATTTGTCAAACGCTTTAGCAAAATCCGTGTATATGACAGCGTAGTTTTCATTGCTGTGAAGTGCGTTTAGGATATTGTTGTAGTGCTCTTCAAGTTGTGATAGGCATGATCTTCCTGATTGGAATCCGTGCTGGTTCTCATTGAATCTTCCCAGTGTGTCAAAAAAGTCATAGATTTTCTCTCTAACTATTCTTTTAAATACTTTGGTGAGATGGGACGTCAGTGAAGTAGTATGGGCGAAAAATGGTAGAGTGCAATGCAATTGCAAATGTTGCAAGAGCGCCAACCCTCCACCCCTTTGTTGCAAGGCACCCATAGTGCCAACCCCCTTTTGTTGCAAGGCACTTCTTAGTGCCAACCCCACCCCCTTTTGTAGCAAGGCACCCCCTAAATGGGGGAGGGGTGAATGTTGCAAGAGCAACAAGAGGTTATGCAACTTGGAGGCGGAGTTATCCCCCAAGTTGCAATGAACCCTCGTTGGGGAGACCTCTTTGGGGGATAAGGTCGGACGGCCTCATCCCCCAAAGGGGTATACCTAACCTAAGAGAGAGAAGAGAGAGGAGAGAGGTGTTCGCTTGATAGGAGCCAAGCGCATATTAAGACTTCAGCCGAGTGGCCGTTGTCTTAATATGTTCCTAATCAGCCAGTTGGCTTAATCAGACAGTGCCTCCAGGCATCATCAACCAGTTAGCACAGTGTATACTTCGTTTGGCACGTACACACCCGTCTATACGCCCATTACGTTTATATGCGTCGGGCGACCGCGTTAAACTATAAGTCTGAGGTGGAGTGGAGGCGGGCTCGAGACCCGGCGGTGGCGTGTCCTTCCGTGATTGCTAGCCAGGGTGCCCTAATGATCCGCGTTAAACCGTAGTTCTAAGGTGGAGTGTAAACATCCTCCCACGATTCGTAGGGGCAGGATCCCGTTATTGCAACACTCGATCATGTTGTTTATCTGTTTGTTTATTTCCCTCTCTCTTTCATATATATATATATATAATTAATGTAAAGAACGACGCCTGTGTAGAAGAGCGTTCCGCACAAGATGAGGAGGGAGAACAAACAAATGAAAAATGAGGTACCTCCCAGGAATCGAACCCGGGATCATCCAATTGCCGGTCGGATATGCTATCCACTACACCAAGGTCCTCGATCAATCAGAAGTCGTAATTCTCCTACATACGAGCGGAATCAAATGCCCTGAAGGGGCACCTTCGCATGCCGTACATATATACATTTTAACTGCAAACAACACAGTATAATTAATGTAAAGAACGACGCTTGTGTAGAAGAGCGTTCCGCACAAGGTGAGGAGGAAGAACGAACAAATGAAAAATAAGGTACCTCCCAGGAAGCGTCGTTCTTTACATTAATTATACTGTGTGTTGGTTGCAGTTAAAATGTATATATGTACGGCATGCAAAGGTGCCCCTCAGGGCATTTGATTCCGCTCGTATGTAGGAGAATTACGACTTCTGATTGATCGAGGACCTTGGTGTAGTGGATAGCATATCCGACCGGCAATTGGATGATCCCGGGTTCGATTCCTGGGAGGTACCTCATTTTTCATTTGTTCGTTCTCCCTCCTCATCTTATGCGGAACGCTCTTCTACACAAGCGTCGTTTTTTACATTAATTATACTGTGTTGTTTGCAGTTAAAAAAAAAAAAAAAAAAAAATATATATATATATACACTTACCCCGTTTAAAAGTTGGTCTGAGGTGGAGTGTAAACTTGATCACCAGAATTAACAATTCGAACGGGAAGCAAAAGCGAGCCTATATATGTACATTTCCGGAAAAAAGTTCATCTAAAAATTATGGTAAACATCTTTCCACGTTTCTCTCTCATATATATATATATATATATATATATACTTCCCCGTTTAAAAGTAGGTCTAAGGTGGAGTGTAAAGCTTGATCTTCACCAGAATGAACAATTCGGACGGAAAGAAAAGGCGAGCCTATATATGTACATTTCCAGAAAAAAGTTCATCTAAAAATTCGTGTAAGTATCTTTGTCAAACTGCGTTAATTATCTCACTCTCAGTCTGTCTTAAGTCTAATATTACGGTCTTTTTCATCTGTAACAATTAAAACAGGACAAATGGTGCACGTAGCATTAAAATGCGCAGCACAAATGGTTAATTAGGAAGGAATATGGTGAAGGAAGGAAAAAGGTGAAAGCGCTATAAACAAGAGCCTTCCTAAACATCTTATTAAACAATGTACAGTAATTAGCTGGACAATAGGACATAAATATTTATGGAAAATAATATATATATAATATATATATATATATATATATATATATATATATATATATATATATATAACTGTAAAAAGTGAACAATGAACAATTCCTATACCATCATTATATGGATTCATTGTCTTCATGCAGTACTTATGTTCGTATAGTTTTTATGTTCGAATGTCCATTTTTACATAAGAAACCAAAATCGCCTAAGCGAGTTTTGGATAGAATTTCGATTTATACTTCTTTATTCATTACTGTATTTCTCTAATTCATCTTTTCTAATAATGACTTATACACTATGACGTCATAAAATAACTTTATTCTCTTTACGTTTCCCATACTTTGTACACTGAATCACGTTCTTAGTATTTGGACATCTTCCGTATTCAATGTATGGTAAATTCTTTAGTAATAAGGTTGTGGTGTTATGTAGTATAAACATTATTATTCAACCATATTCATCCATACGTCACGTTTTCCCGTCATTAATTCCCCTTGATCATTATCCTATATAAATTTTAAATATTCATTTTTTACTCGTGTCAATTTGTGAAGCGCGAAACTTTGGGCCTTCGTTCGAAAACGCAAAAATACGTTCTCGTATTTTTTTTCATTTTTTATTTTTTTACTTTCAAGTGCGTTCACCCTCGCAAGATATTCATAGATGCTTAGTAAGATCGAATTCCGCTCACTACGACAGATTCGAGCACCTCAAAGATAAAATATCTCCGTTCGCTCTGATTTCAAATTCATAACATATTATAGCATATTATTTCGTAAATAAATTATCTCGTATGTGCCATGTACTTTGTATTATATTTCTAACATCTAAATTGTCTATTAATATGAAACACTGTAAAAAAACAAAACAAAGTTATAGTAACTGTTTAATTGTAATTAACTGTAATACTTTAATTTAATATAACATAATGTACTTTAATGAAACTGTAATTAATAATAACTTGTAATGTACTTCATTGAAACTGTAATTAAATGTAATGATTTAATTTATAATGTAAGAATGTACTTTAATAGAACTGTAATGGACAATCATAAGCGAATGTGAAGTAATCCATAATTGTAATCGTAATTGTAATGAACCAAAATTAATACGTACTCAGTCGTGTACTTAATTTGTACTTATGTGTACTATTACGAAATGATATCGCCTTCAGAAATGAAGATTCGGCAAAAATATACGATTAGTTTTTATTTTTATTTTTTTTATTATTTTTAGTTGAAATTTTTCAAACCATCTGATCATGTATTTAAAAGGGGGGGAACTTAACCTTCAACTGTCGTCCCCCAACATTTAGGTTTATATTATACATGTACTTGTAAAATTACAGCACTTCTTCAATTAAGTCACTTCAGATTAGTACTTCATTACGGCACTTCATTACGAGCCTCCCTTGTTAGCAGCCTTGCTGCGAGGAGGGGGTAGAGGCCCCTTGCCTCCTTAGTTTTTTTAGATTCCGGCCTGAGCCATGGTCGAAAGAGGTCGAACCTCTACCCTTGTAAATTCAGAGCACTAACTGTAAATTTTTAAGAAGTAAATTACAGCAAGAGAAAGTTTTTATATTTTCCTTCGAGCCTTGTTCTCTTCAGGAACTTAGTCAGTTAAGTCGACAAGTTATAAAAGAAAAGTCGATAATTTTAGTATCAGAGAAAGTATCAGAGAAAGTATCAGAATATTATAGAAAGAGAAGAATTAAAAATTGGCGCCCCTTTGCCCAAATTAAGAGACAACCCAAGCACCATAGAAGATATTGGCATAACAGTCTGGCGAGTCTGTAGCCAAGAGTTTAACCAGAGGCGACCGAAAAGAATTAGAATGTTATAGAAGAAATATCCGTTGCTTGCCTCCTCACTAGAACCCCCGTCGATCCGAACCACCCCAGGGCCATAGACGGAGGGGTTAACATATATATTAAACATCGTTCTGAAAATTACGGAGTTTGGCGGAAGCGATAGATAATTTCGACTAAAAATCCAATAAATAATCTTTCCGCAGGAGTTTATTTCGAGATCATAAAGATTAAAACTTCACCAGCAATTGAATCGTTGTTTAGTGTATATCTCTACTAATCATGGTTTTTCTTGTCTTTCTACAACAAAAAAAATTTAATTACCGGAGTATAAAGCCCTTCCATTCTGAACTTTTCTCATATATATATATATATATATATACTGTATATATATATATATACAGTTATGTTTATCTTCGTTCACATTTAAAAATAAAATTTGAAATATTTTCTACAACAAAAAATTTAATTACGGGCCATAAACACCCTCTCACTTCCATTCTGAACTTTTCTCATATATATATATATATATATATATATATATATATATTTCTTTATTTCTTTATGGCCGTTTTCTGATTTCCAAGATTCGAGATAAGATACGCATTTTAAATTATACTGCACAGCGCCGGTCAATCTTATTTCAGTTCGCTCGAGATCGTGTTTAATGATGCACTACATCACACGTCTTTGTTTTTTTAAATTTATCTATTCTATCGATCAAATTTTACAGGGCAGCTTTTATGTTTCAAGGCACCATAAACCATAGTTTGCGTTTCTCTCAAGCATACGCGAATTGTACCGAATATATTTTCCAATATTACGAAAACCCTTCCTTTCCAGGCAAATGAGAATGTACAGGCGAATGTCATGCACCATAAAACGTTTCACATTCCAACCTCAACTCTCTCTCTCTCTCTCTCTCTCTCTCTCTCTCTCTCGGTCGAATACAAGATCAAAAACAAAGCGTTTCTCGTCTCTCCACGAATGGGGACATCTGATACGCCCCAGATTTCACGGAGCAACCAACCACAGCCCTGTGGGCGGATCCCAGGACCTCTGTTTGGCCGCTATGCAGGCCTACGCGCCAAGGTCCGCCCAAAATTCACCGCTAGCCAATAGGAAGCTAACGATTGTGTTTTGTGGGTTGGTCACAAGCCCCCTTTATAAAAGGGAGAATTTCATCTCAGAACCTCAGTTCGTATGTTTTTTCGCTTCGTGCTTTTCAAATATACACTATGAGTCAGTTGTCGTTGTACAATTCTCCGGAATTGATTGAAGATAAAGACTTTTATGTTCACGCAACGCGTCTAATTTTCAGCACTGCAGATCGGGATGAACTTTTATCTACCGAGAGTGTTACGGAAAATTGTGACGAAATGCAGGATCCGTTCAATCAAAACGCTGTTGAAATGTAAGTAACTTATAAGTGTCTAACCTAGCTTTATTCGGAGGTTTCCTACAAAGAAAAATTAAGTCCAGGACTCTTTCTCGTTTATAACAATATAGCCTAGCGCAATAAACGCGTCTTCGAAAATATTTTTAATTCTCTGTTTCCTTCAGGTTATTTCGGTATATATATATATATATATATATATATGGTGTGTTTTTATTTGTACATTTCTTGTACAGATACGATTCTAGAAATATTAAAAACTTACAATAGAAATATAAAAAACTATTAAGATTTGGTTGCTGGTTCGAGACCCGTCGCAGGCAGATGGAGCATAGCACACCCAGCTAATCTTACTTTTGAAAACTGTCAGGATATCTGCTTATAGTTACAATTTGTTGTTGCTTTTTTTCTGAATTTTCTACAACGTAAAAATTAATCCCATCTTGTTTTTAATTATTGTCTGTTTCCATCGTGATTATTTCGGCATATATATACAGGGCGTCCCAAAAAAATGTATACACACTTTAACAGCTGATAGCTCAATTGATGTTTCTTTCTTTCCAAGTTAAACCCATTAGAATTAATAATGGCAGTCAGACTAAGCTTTGAACAAAGGAAATTCATTCTAAAATGCTACTGGAAGTGTGAAAACGCAGTTGAAGTGCAAAGACAGTTTAGGAGGGAGTTTCAAACAGATCCACCAACGCGACTTACCATCACTCGAATTAGAGATAAGTTTGAAGCCGATGGAACTGTTCAGAATGTCCACAAGAAGCGTTCCGGAAGACCACGGACATCGACAAGCCCCACAAAGCAAGAAAGAGTACTGGAAACGTATCACCAAAGTCCAAGAAAATCTGTGCGGCAAGCGAGTCGTGAGGTAGGAATTTCAGAATCGTCTGTCCAACGCATTTTGAAGCGCTGTCAATGGAAAAGTTACATTCCAAGATTAGTCCATGCTATTAATGAAGATGATCCGGACCGAAGAGTGGAGTATTGCGAGTGGTACTTGGCACGATGTGGATGTGGATTGGACGAAGGGGTTTCGTAGAATACCCTCCGCGTTCACCAGACCTCACACCACTAGACTTTTTTTATGGGATACTTAAAAGACAAAGTCTACGCTATAAACCTGCAACATTCGCTGAATTGAGAGCAGCCATTGAACGAGAATGCACACAAATACCAAACGAAATGTTTCGTGATGTTTGCGATTCCATTGCTTCGCGTTATCAGCAGTGCCTGGACCAGAACGGACGTCAGTTTGAAAACAGGCGTTGACAACAATTAAATAATGTCTGTAGATTCTATTACATTTTGAAAATGAAATGTATTTTAATAAACACTGCCTTTATAAGTATTTAAAGTGTGTATACATTTTTTTGGGACGCCCTGTGTATATATATATATATATATGGTGGAGATTTAATAATATTTTTCTCCATAATTCAGCACCGCTGTAGGATTTTTAAATTACCAAAACTTTTAAGAATTATCTGCATTTAAATTCGTGGCATTTCTCTTGTTGTAGCTCTTTATTTTTACTTAACCTTATAGGACCGAAGCGGAACTCGTTCGTGTTATAGCTACTTTTTATGAAAGGGGAATAAATGATATGGATACTTCTCCGCACAGCCAAACCACCGGTCAAGCGAGTGTCAGATTATTGAAGAGCTAATGTAAGTATTTTTGAGGTACCCCGTTCCTGCCGAGATGTTAACCTGGTTTAAATACACTTCACACTGGCTGAATATGGAGTGTAAAAAGTTGGTTTCAGGGTAGGCAGAGTAACTATCATCGCAGTCCGTTCCATCAGAATGGGCTATACGCAGTTTAACGTACATGTGCATGCACCTCGGGTCAAAAAAGTAAGGGCCTGAGCTGGGTATCACGAATTCTATAGGGGCACTGGGCGAACTAATTGAGTTTAAGGTGTTAATTGTAATAAAGTCGCTATGCTCAATAGAGACCGAGTGGGGAGCATATCAAAGAGGGACAGTTCCGATTTACAGCATTGTGAACTACACGGATGGATGAAATGTGCCATGACGAGTCAGAAATAGTGCCACCTCCCTCGACAAGCATTAGTCAACCTATGATTCGTGAGAATAGTGTCAGCTTATACCAGTTAAAAAATGATCAGCCATAGGTTTCATACGCTTAGAGCACTTCTTTTTTGACTTCCTTTTACGTTTAGCGCCACGTGATGGTAACCCTTTCTTCCTGGCAGATCTCTTCTTTCCGCCACCACGCATTTTTCTCTTTGCATTTTTGATGATTTCGTCCCGTGTACGTTTTAAATGTTTTCTTAGAGCTTCTTTAGGCCTAGTTCCACCCATTATGTCTTCTGCCACGTTAAAACCTGTTTGTAACGCCTTCCGCCCTAGGTACCTGGCACCCCTCTTCAACAGTGGGACAGCGGTGCGTAGCATGGATGAAAAAATGGATCCAAGTCCACTCCCACGCTGGTATCTCACCCCTCGGTAGACGGTGAATGGTCTTCGAGACATTATAAACGACGAAAGTGTAGTTTCACTGTTAAGCTCCCATCACCGAATGGGAAATTTTTTCCCTCAATCGTTTTTATATACGGGGCTCCAGTAAACCTTAGCCCCCCTGCCCATGGTCTAAACCATTAGAGGTACATGAAAACTAAACATACCTTACAAAAGAGAAATTAATCCTGCATTTAATGAGAAACAATAAAAACTTGGTGTTCCCGCCATTGGCTTCGAAGACAGCCTGAATTCGCTTTGGGTAGCTTGCCAAAAGTGACGTGAATAGATCTTGATCGTTTCGCAAATTTGCTAAAACAGTTTCAATGTGTTGCGTCATTGTATCGTTCGAAAATCGATTTGCTGCAGGTTCTTGACACAAGAAACATTCAACCTTGTCCTTTATAACTGATCCAATGTGTTCACAGACGTTCAGGTCAGGAGAATTTCCTGGCCATTCTTTATTTCCAAAGAAATCGATCTCATGGTTCCGCAACAACTGTTGAGTGGTTAATGCCTTAAAGCAGGGTGCCTTATCGTGCAGAAGTGTGACCTGATCGACATCCATAACATTGTTTGGGTTTCTTAGAAAAGGAATGACATGCTAGGATAGAATAATATCACGAAAGTACTGTCCATCCCAACTCTGACCATTTGGCTTCAGCACCCACATGAGCTTCTTTGCAGTGAACAAAACAAACACACCAACACAGTCTGGACTTTTTAATAATTCGTGATAATGTTCATTGTCATCGATTTCATCTGGTGTTGTGGCCCACACTCGATCATTTTGGTAGTTAGGCCGACGTGTTACGTAAACAAAAAAATTATCGGAGACAGCTAAATGCATGAAATCATCCACATCCCAATCTTCAAGATAATGGGCAAACCACATTCTGTCATCGATGTTAAGTTGAGTTTTTCTTGGCTGTTTTTCCGCTTACGCGTACCGCTTTCAATGATGTCCTTTGTTTCCTGAGAGAGTGGCAAATTTGGGCGCCCAGATTTGGTTGTATCCATTTCACATTCATCCAAAGTTTTATTCCAATTTCTTTTGACGAAGTCCTCACTTCTTCGCAACTTTTTGGCAACCCATGAACGTGTTATAAAGGTGGCTCCAGCATCACGAGCTTCCCGAAATGTTATTGCTCGTATGCGATCTATCACACGTTACCTCCTCGAATCACCAATTAATTGAGAAGCCATTATATTATCACTTTATCAGCTAGAGTAATTTTAATACCTGCAATAAAGAATTTTATATATTTTTATAATAATCACTAAAAACTATTTCAATATAAGTAAACATGTAAGCTGCAAATGGGGGAGCTAAGGTTTTTTGGAACCCCTTATATCGAGATGTTGGTTAATAGATTAATCGCAACATTCACATAATGGGGCTTGTCATATGTAATGCTCAAACTTTTCCCTCTATGGTTGGGGATGTGTGCAATGCGCAGCTGGCGCGCCTAGGTGTCCCAAACAAATTGGTGCTCTACGATATTGCTCTAAATATAGCACATGTCTGGGGGCGGAGAGCTTTCACCCAATTTCTCCATCTTCATTTGATACATTAAGCTGGACAAGTCATGCTGTGCCTCGTGAAAGGTATCTCTTTGGAGAGCTGCGCTATATCGGCCCTCAGCCACAATTGTGAACAGCTCTTTATCTTTAATATTTCTACTAAGCGTTGACTTTAACTTCAATGTGCATGCAGGCGTATCTATGTTTTCGACTTCAAAAAGTAAATCGTTTGTCAGGTACGACCTTTCAAGACTCTTGTTTAAACCCGTCACAATGTCCATGGCTGTATCATAATGCCCGATTCCTAGCGATACATTTGTGCTAGAGTACCGTTCCTCACCGAACAGGACTGAACACATAGTATTGTCTAAGGTTACGCCTAATTTTTCGTACTCATCGAATCTTCTAATGATCAGAAATATGATTTGCTCATTTTCAAGAGTTAAAAATTTGGTGGCTAACTGGAGTTCACATAACCCCACCTCATACGAATCACGCTCCAAATTCAATGGGCCCGTGGAGTTCTGTCACAAAGTTGGCGAGGGTGTTGTTAGGATGTGTTAGCTTCATTATTGCAGCAGCTTTTAAATAGGTGTTGAAGCTTTCTGGGTAACCCAGCCATTTCACCAGGTACATTTTTCTCTTTCGTGAACCTTTGCTGCCTAAAATTTTTTCAATTTTGAGCACAATTTTTCCTAAATTAAATATCACTTTCTGCAGCTCCTCGCGGTAAAAGCCTCCAGCGATCTCTTCCCCATTCAAATCTTCAACGTAATACATCATTATCTCGCCTTTAGGTCTCATAGCACTAACTTTAAAAATCTCACGTGTCCATCCTTGCTCAAATCCCTTCGCGAATTTATTTCCGGAACGTGATAGCCTTACATAATCATTGATTTTGAAATGTGTAGAGAGTGGTGGTGGTGGTGTTCCATCTCTTCTCACCTCTGGCAGCGCACCTCTTTCTAAAACTTCGTTAGGTGTTGTGCCAATCGTACGATGGTGTGAACGGTTGTATGATGATGCCAATGAACCGAGAACGTTTATATATCTGTATGTGTTTTTATGCGTAAAACAGCGATGCATGCGTTCCTTTATGGTACGTTGAACTCTTTCAGCTAAAGAGGCCTTATGTATAGAACTGCTAGTGTAGTAACTGATATTAAACTCTGTCAGCATATTCTGAAAAGCGCGACCTATAAATTCTTTCCCCATATCCGTACAAAAATAGCCAGGAATCCTGTTTTCTTTCAACATCAACGTTTTGGTCGCTTTAGCAACTGTTTCAGGCGATTTATCTTTCAGGGGAATTAGCCACAGATATCTAGAGAATACATCTATTATGAATAGGATGTAGTGGTAACCATCGTTATACACTGAATATCTTTGCATGTATGTTAAATCCGCCTGCCAAATAGAAGCCGCTGTTGTCTTGGCCGTTTTAAACCTTTTTCTCACCGGTTTATGAAGTGTATAAGCATTCTGTTCCAGCAAAAATATCTCAACATCTTTTTTCCTTACACCGTAAACACCTCTGTACAGTCTATTAACGCCACCAGAGGAGGCGGGGTTAGAAATGTCATAATAGCGTTTACTTAATATGTTAGCCATTTGCATATTTCAGAGACATGTGGATAAGGCTGGCCGTTTGTTCTCTTCTTTCTCCTCTTCAGAGACACTGCTGCTGCTGGGGGCGATGGCGTACTCAGTTGTGACACATGCGAGACTTGATCCAAGTCTTTTAACCTATTCAGATTACCTATCAATGTTTTGGGGACATTTATTTGTTGTAGTCTTGCTTTAATAATCTTCTATCCTATTGGCGATGGTCTGTCCCACTTTCTCACCAGATCATGAACAATATCAGCGATATTGGATTCTTGTACCTTTGTTCCTTCAACAATGACCTCGCCTGTATCGGCCCACTGTATGATGGGGTCCTCAGTCAATAGATTATAAAGACTTAAACCTTTAATCCTCAATGTATGTGGGAGGCTGGATTTTAGCACATGTTCGATGTGTTGTGTTGCGTTGCTCTTTGGTTGGTCATCTCTAACGTCGGGACCAGGTCCTTTGTCGCCATGCTCAGCACTACTCGCGCTGTGCCTAATAACCACGGGGAGCTCTGTAGGATCCTTATAATCCTCGTACTCATGAAGAAATTTCTGCAGAGCCTCTTGGTACAAGATCCTTTTCTTATCAGGTGACTTTTCACTGTTTAATAGGGCTAACAATTCGCTTTCCATTCTTTTAAGCCTACTTTTACGGGGTTCTAGAGCCGTGTCTGGAGTCTTTGAACTTTGCAATGAAGCATACACCTCGTGCAGAATCACAACCACCTTCTTCATTATATTAATCTAGTCAGTAAAGGATCCAAAACTGAAAATAAGATGGGTAGGAATGATCCCCCTCTTTGTACAGTAATGCACTTTTTCTTACCCACAGTTTGACTTTTATGAGCGAGCGCTCGTATTATGTTCTTGTAACGACGTAAGCGATCCTTCTGACATGGTTTCATTGGCACATTACATTTTATAACATTAAGACAGATTTCACAGATGCATTTTAAAAAGTCGGAGTCCATATTTTTAACAAACATCTGTTGTAGTGCCCGGGGCAATCGTTGATAGATTTTTATTAATTCACGGTATTTCTTTAGCCTATTTGTCATTCTGGAATATACACCGTTTCATGCTCGCTTGGGAATATATTCGTTCGTAGAAGCACCCTAAACGTGTTTCGCGGGTGAAGGTCACAAAGCAAATATCCATAACGCTGGTTTGTGGCCTCTTTATAAACCTCCAAAAACTCTTTACGCTGATTCGGGAACATTTGATTGGCTAATACCCCAATTTGTGATACATCTCTACGTTGCGCGAATAAGACTAGATATTGCGTTGTACGTAAATTTCACCCAGTAAATTCCACCCCCGAAAAATTCACCCAGTAAATTCCACCCATGGTAAATTCCACCCATGGTAAATTCCACCCATGGTAAATTCCACGCAAAGGGTTATCAAAAAAGTTTACAGTTTATTAAAGTTTATTAAAAAGTTTATGCAAAATTAAAAAAATGGTAAAATATATAGGTTAGGTCAACTGTACACCCTTGATGATTGGTTAGGTTTAGTTATGATATTTTCGTTAAAACTAACGAAAATCACGCTAACTCAAAAACAAGTGATTTGCTATAGAAACGATGGTCAAAATCATTCGAATCACCTAAAAACACACCAGAAAAACACTGTCCAGTGATGGAAAACACTGTCCAGTGACTATCAAAAATTGACCTTAGAAAATAAGTTATAATTGTTAAAATTCTTAAATTTTTTGATGGAATTTACCATGGGTGGAATTTACCATGGGTGAAATTTACCATGGGTGGAATTTACTATGTATGGAATTTACTGGGTGGATTTCTCGGGGGTGGAATTTACTGGGTGGAATTTTCATGGAACCAGATATTGTGTATTTAGCGACACATCGCGCATGTATCGATTTTTGAAAAATAGATTCTGATTGATGAAGAGCACGCTTATGTTAAGATGGTGGGAGAATACTGTAAATGTCTCGGCAAACGTTTTATCCATCTCCAACATGAGATCGTCAATTACAATGACTGTATGTTCATTTCCCTTCAACGAATTAACGTCATATACCTTTGTGGAGCAAAATATCATCTTGGTACTGGTTGAACACTGATTCATACGTCGAATAGCACCATATAACTTTATGCACAAATTTTGAGAATATCTCTCCCCTTTCTTTAATGATTTTAAGCATAAACACAGTTTTACCACATCCTGTAGGGCCAGATATAATACATGTGGATCGGCTTGTGAACCTGAATTTTTCTACAGAATCCATTTCTAACACGTAAATTACAAATTTTTAGTGCTGTTCCTTATATTTTGTTTTCTTCTTCCACAGAACCGTGAATGACGACGATGTACACCCCATCATCGATATCACAGACGAACCCGTTGACCGTGCAGCTACAGAATCCATCCCCGCTGACGAATCCTCACCAGCGACACCTGTAGCACGCGCCAGTTCAAAGCGGAGGCATGATGAAGAGCCCACCACGTCAGGTATAAAGCGCGCCAGGATTGCGCCGGTTGTTAGACCAGTAATAGAGCCCCAACCCTCAACGTCTTACGACACAACCCCACAATAGTACCTTCCTCAAATATACCCCTTATTCAATTCCGGGTACATCCTCCACAGCAGCTTCTCGTTCTGTTGAGGATGGCATAACATTCGAGTTGGTGCGCACCGCTACCCCCACCCCGGCCTTGACTAGAAATCGGTATATAGTCAGGGTTGATCCTAGATCCATGTATAGCAATGGTGTTGAACACGGACTACGGCGCATAGTTGAACGTATTGTAGAGTTTGCCCTTCAGAACCGCGACGAACGTGAAGTCAGGACGAGGCTGTCCTTCGGATTCGGGTCAGATGACGGAGATGTAGATGATTTTTGGGTAGTAATACCGTTCAGACGTTTGGCAGCTGAAGATATAGAGTATATATTAGGTATAATGCAGGCCTCTCAAAGTAGTATAGCCTTCAATATGGACAACTTCACGGTAAATATTGACCGTGTATTCCGTGTTGCGGGTCATAGTGCCACACCTTATACTCTTAACTTCAATTCTCAGGCTATTTATAGACGGCATATAAACGTCGATCGTGGTTGCGGCTTTATAGCAGTAGTCTTAGCTCGTATGTTTACTGTACTAAATACACGGCCCAAAAAATTTGGTTGCCTACGGTAGTGGAGCGTGCCCGTAAACTAGCTGTAGACTGTAAACTTGAGTTTGACTGTAATATGGGTCCTGAAGAGCTGAGAAGGGTAGAACAGGAAATGAATGTTCGTATAGTTGTATTTGGAATGGATGATCGTCGTAGAACTGTGTATGTTTTTAAAAGCTGTGTGAGAGATCGTACAAGACCCCTACTTATTTTAGGACTGTCAGGGACAACGTATCTCCCCATCCGTAATATAAGGGACCTTTACGCGAGTTATGATAAAAGTCGAAAATATGGACGACATCATGATTTGTGTAAGGGGTGTATCGAGTTTGCGGATGATATAGTGAAACATTGTAAAGATTGCCACATGGTATGTGAGCAGTGTAAAAGCTCCAAATGTGAAAGCCGTGTAGTTGAAGCTGAGAAGAGGGATTGTGATGTGTGTAGACGCACATTTTTCAATAATAACTGTTTTGAGCTCCATAAATCAATTGGCACGTGCAGGAAAATGAGAATCTGTGAATGTGGTATGTTTCATATGATGGATAATTGGGGAATTTCAAGCATAAATGTGATGAAATTCACTGTTCTACATGCCATGAGAAATATAAGGCGGTTGGAGTAAAGCATGTATGTTATATGAAAGACGCCAAGCCTAAAAACAGCCCTTGTATAACTGTGTACTACGATATAGAAACATACACGAACGCTGAAACCAAAGAGGTTATTCCACATTTACTTGTAAGCCAGACTATCTGTGATGAGTGTATGGAGATCGAGTGTGATGAGTGTCACAAATGTGGTAAACGGACAAACGTTTTTAAAACGAATGCCCACGATAGCCCTGTGAAACTCTTTGTGTCCTATATTGTCAAGTTAGCGGACAAGTTAAAAAAATGACTGTGTATATTTTGCCCATAACGGGGCAAAATTTGACACACAGTTCCTTTATAAGGAGTTGCTTGAGCACGAGTCATCTGAGATATTTACAGGTGATCCCTTGAAAAGAGGCAACAAACTAATACAGATGCAAATAAGAGGTAATGTACAGTTTAAAGACACTTTATTATTCACACCTTGTAAATTAGCAAAGCTACCCAAGGTGATGGGCGTAGCCACTGAAGTTTCAAAAGGATATTTCCCTTACACATTCCTCACTAGCGAAACTTTAAATTACGTAGGACTACCTCCACCCAAACATTACTTTAACTATGAATGTATGAGTACAGATGAACGTGAAGATTTTGACCGATACTACAACAGTTTTAATGAATGTAATCCTTATAATATAGCTGATGAATGTGAGCGTTATTGCGTGAATGATGTGCGCGTGCTTAGAGTATGTTTCCAGGCCTTTAGAAGGATGTACATAGGTCGTTTCAAATGCGATCCGTTGCAAGTCGCAACCACCATCGCCTCATTATGTTTTACGGTGTTCAAGAATAACTTCATGCCTAAAGACACCTTAGCCGTTATCCACAGAAACAACCCCGCAGTTATGGGCACAAGGCTATTTACTGGCTCATACACCTACAGCAGCAGACAGGTGTATACATAAAGCATGCCCGCAACACGGGTGAAGTACCCATTAAGGTTAATGGTCGTGTTTTTTGGGTTGATGGTCTAAGTGAAAACCGTGCCACTGGTGAGAAGACTGTGTACTCCTTTAACGGTTGCTGGTGGCACGGATGCCCCGTCCTGAGTGTGGAATCGTAGGAGATATCCACGGTAGATCTCCTGCCGACTGTCTTGCGTGGACCCGCACCCGCGATCAACTTATAGGCTCCCAGTTCACTCACAAAGTCTTGTGGGAGCATGAGTATGATGCACGGATGGAGCAGATGGACAGTACCGTGAAGAAATAAACACGATCAAACGTTCAATGGTGCTGGATCCTCTCAAATGCGGTGATAGCTTGTTCGGAGGGCGTACAAATCCCTTCAAGCTATACTTTCCGCCTACGGAGGGTGTGAAACTCCATTACTACGACTTCTGTTCTTTATACCCCTACGTGATGAAGAACAATCCGTACCCCGTAGGTGCACCTGAAAAAATGGTGGGTCCCACCATACCAACCATCGAGGAGTTTTCAGCCAACTTGAATGAGCGCTACTTTGGACTCTCTTTCGTAGACGTGCTCCCCCCTCGCGATTTATGGATGCCGATCTTACCCGTCGTTATAGATCACAAGCTCATGTTTCCCCTGTGCGTGAAGTGCGCAGAAGAGAACAATGGTGATTGTGACCATACACCCACCAGCGTAAGATCAGAGGTGTATATACAAGCCCTGAGCTGGCCCTAGCCGTTCGCCATGGGTATAGAATAATGAAGATACATGAGGTGTGGAGGTTTCAGAAGCTACCCAACCTTTTCACACCATATATAAACGCTTTTTTGAAGGATAAGGTTGAGGCGTCAGGATATCCGCGAGGGGTTGATACCGAAGATGAAAAAACGGCTTATATTCAGCGTTACCGTGACCGTGAAGGTATACAGCTTGACCGTTCCCAAATTGTAAAGAACCCTGGCAAGCGCTTTAGTGCAAAGTTGTGTCTAAACAGTCTTTGGGGAAAATTTGCACAGAATACTGGCAAAGGGAACGTTCATTTGGCACAAAGTTATAGTGAAGTCTGGGATTATGCCAACGCTCCCGATAAAGAGGTCATGGAGATTGTGAATGTAGGTAATACTTACATAATAAAGTACAACAATACCGAATTGGCCACAGATACCTCACGGGTTACAAACATACCTGTAGCCAGCTTCACAACAGCCTACGCACGCATCAAACTTTGGGGCCTATTGCATTCTCTTGGGCGGAGGGTTTGTACGCGATACAGATAGCGTGATATTCACAGCGAGGGAGGTGAATACATGCCTATTGGGATTCCTCGGAGAGCTAACTGACGAGATCAAGGATGAGTATGGAGACATCGCATACGCGACTTTTGTGTCAACAGGGCCAAAAACCTATGGGGTACGGGTGAGGGTGGGGGAGGATACGAAGTATATCGTGAAGGCTAAGGGTATCACGCTTAACCATGCGAACCGTCGAGTCGTTAACTTTGACTCGTTGAGGAACTAGTGTGCTTGGAGATGATGAGTGACCGCCCCCAACTGACTGTAGGTACCCACAATTTTCGGGCACAGAAGCTGGGGGGCGTGAAGGAACTTAGGGGTACAAAGGTGTGCCGTAACACCTATAGGAAACGTTACCAGGTGCCTGGTACCTATGATACCGTACCCTTTGGCTACCTTAATCCTTGATTGTATTATATATATATGTATGTATTGATATGTTTATTATCACGTATATTTGCTCCAATTAAGGTTTCATTTTCTCCTTTGCGTGCGTGCGTGTGTGTGTGTGTACAGTAAAAAGCTAAGCCCCGCCCACTGTAAGATCGGCAACGTGAGTCCTGCCGCTACCTGAGCATGCCTCTATCCCTGCGTGCTCAGTTGACCTCTGCATACCCTTGAGCTCAGACGTGTATTCTCCGCGTAGAAGAAAAATAGTAATGGCTACCTTTAATATTGCGTGTTCAACATTTATGAAGTGGTACTCGGCAAAGTGCCAAGATGTGGTGGATACTGAAAAACTCCGTATTCCCCCCTCCTTTGCCACTTTTAAGGCTACATCGAACAGTGCAAAGGACCAAGATGTTCAAATACTCTACGGGTATTCTGGCGAGGGCATTTTAGGATTTCGTAGTACAGACGATGTATTGAAGTATGTTATGGACCTAACCTTTCTAAGGCTCACATATATCGAGAAGTAGAAGAAGCAACACGTTCAGAAGATAAGCAACGGTTATGGATCGTGAGTCTTGTTGATGAGTGTTGTTACAAGCGATATTATGTCATGTTACACCATACCGACTACTCGTACCCTACGGTTGAGAATGAATGTAAATGAGGGGTCCCGCGTCTTAAGGTACCTAGGCACCAAAATTAAAATTCGCCAGAAATCGCCTCCAAAGTTCAGCAATATTCTGGCAATAGTATCTCTGTTATTAATTGAGCTAAAACGTTCATTTTTGGCTAAATTAGAGTTCTAAGTATGCTAATGAAGATGTTAATGAGTTTTTGGAATAGATTTTCATATTTTATATTTTATATATATTTTTTTTAATTTTTTGATTTTCTTATTATGCCGAACTTTGGGTGACCTTTTGGTTGGCGATAGAGGTGAAAAAAGTAGTTCGCTTCATAAGTTTTCAACCATACTTCTAGTGTCGTAAGGTCATTATAACCCAAACCACGCGATAGAGGAAGGGTGAAAATAGTGATATCCATCAAAAACACGTTTTCGCCTGTGGTGGCACTTAGATATCTTAAGACGCGCGACCCCTAAAATCTTGTCATCATGGAGAATCTTAAGTATTTTTACCAATAAATTAATATATATATATCATGATGAGGTGTGTAGTGAGGTTGTGGCTAATGGGTTATGTGAGTTTTTAACAGACTTTAGAGACAAGTATCGCTTGTTAAACAAAAAGAATAAATATGGACATATGTTTCTCTTAAATAGTGCGCCGTATTGTGAAGATGTTTAGTTTGTGGAAATGAACGTCTGGTGAGTGATAAAACATTAAAGTCGATATTGTTTCATGTAATGGAAAATCCTGTTTGTCTAAGAGCACAAGTGTTCGAACGAGCCTGTACACGCTTTAGCAGTGTGACGCGCTCCCCCCAACGAGTCGCCCACCCGTGTACCTCACGAAACACACGAGTTCGAACAATCCCGTACGGCGTACACGTTTCATCAGCGTGACTCACTCCGCCCGTCGAGCCGATCCGTCCACCTGTGGCTCATAGTCATCTCATAGCTTGACCCGAGTGGACGTGCGAATACGATGGAACTTCCTTTGAGAAGCATTCTCAACGCCTCGTACGATGTCTCCGTGACGAAGTCATTGCGCGTGTTCAGGCGTGAAACCGGCACCATTAACTATGTACTTGAAACGATTTGCAGGCAAGCAAGCAAATGTAATGTTATTTATTTAAGTGTTGAGGAGATGAATAGAGTCTTCGTGATAGTTGAGAAGTGGGGAGAGGACCGTTATAAAATACCTGCAGGTGTAGGTACAAGAAGAGACCAGCTTAGTGACGCCCCCTCATATGCCGTTGTTTGAACTTGTGTAAAAATAACGAACAGCCATGTATTGATATACGACTGATGTGGAAGAGCGCATCTGATAATAACGTTCTTGTCCCTACACGAAACCGTTTCATCTTCGACATTTATCGAATGTAGGAATTTATCGAAAGTACGAATGAACAAGGCGAGAATGGTGTAGAGCTGGATGCATATTTAAAAGGTTTAGATTCTTCGAAATATCCTGAACTTTGGTACAAAGCACTTGAGCGGTACAGGGCAGAGCTTGCCTACACTGTTCACTCTGAAGAGCTGTACCTCTATATAATGAATAGCTGTCGTTATGACTTGGAAGATTATTTCAATTGCCGCTATGCAGAGTGAAGAAGAGTTCACGATTGAAAAGCTCGCGACGGTAAGAAAAAACCCTCGATTGGAAAGGCGTGTTTATAAACTTGTATTTAATAATGATGTTGTGGTTAACGATGACCTCTTTGTGCGTGCTTTTGATTGTATTCTAGCCGTGTTTAAAGATAACTTGCCAACCGAATGTAAAGTGGGCACAAAAATAGTATTGAACGATATGAAAGCCATTTATGTGGAGTATGTGCATCCGTATAAGTTAAACGGTGATGAAGTGTTGCTTGGACGGTTTTACCACGTAGTACAAAGCAATAACGATGTGAATGTAGACTCGATTACGTATGAGTTTAGCGTTTTGCGCCGTAGAACAAGGATGTATATTTAATTATTTAAATGTGTATATATATATATTTCCTGTACTAATATGCAATTGATTGTACGTTTCTTGTATTATTATTTTTAATTATTTAATATAACCCGTAGAACATAAAGGATGTTTATTTATTTATTTAATTGTGTGTATATACAGGGTGTCCCAAAAAAATGTACTCACTCTTAGACAGCCCTTTACTCATATAATTTTATTTGTTTCAGGCCATACTAACGTGAATATAATGGCAGACGTACGACTAACTTTTGAAGAAAGAAAATTTGTCATAAAGTGCTACTGGAAGTACGAAAACGTCACGGAAGTGCAAAGACAATTTAGAAGACAGTTTCACAGAGATCCACCAACGCGACGCACCATTGCTCGTATCAGAGATAAGTTTGAAGCAGATGGAACTGTTCAGGACGTCCACAAGCAACGTTCTGGAAGACCACGGACATCCACCAGCCCCGCAAGAGAAGAACAACTGCTGGAAACCCTCCTCCGATCCCCAAAGAAATCCATACGACAATCGGCTCGTGAGATAGGAATCCCCAAATCGAGCGTCCATCGCATTTTGAAACGAGTCCATTGGAAAAGTTACATTCCAACATTAATCCACGCTCTCAATGAAGATGATCCTGACCGGAGAGTTGGATTTTGTGAATGGTACCTGGACAAAAGCGCGGAAGATACAGCGTTTCCAGACAAAATTGTCTGGAGCGATGAGGCCTCCTTTAAGTTAAATGGCTCAATTAATCGACATAATTGCACCTACTGGGCTCCTCAAAATCCGCATGTTACTTTGGAACAACATTTGAACTTACCAGGGGTTACAGTGTGGTGTGGGATATCAGCATTGGGCATCGTAGGACCATTCTTTTTGACCAAACTGTCACTGGTGCCGTTTACCTAAACTTACTGCAGGAATCCGTCGGTCCATGCATTGAAGAGATGTTTGGTGACGAAGAGAGTTACTTCCAGCAAGATGGAGCACCTCCCCACTACCATCGTGATGTAAGGGCCTATCTCGATGCAACTCATCCGAACACATGGATTGGGCGCAGAGGTTGCGTTGAATTCCCTGCACGTTCACTAGACCTCACACCAATGGACTTTTTTTATGGGGATATGTGAAAGATAAGGTTTACGCCGCAAAACCTGCGACAGTCGATGAGTTGAAAGAGGAAATTGAAAGACAATGTCTCGCAATTCCAAATGAAATGATTCGTAATGTTATCGAATCCATTGGTCCGCGTTATCAGCTGTCTGGAAAATGGTGGTCATCAGTTTGAACATTTGCGAACACGCAGGAATGAGTAGACTAGACTAGGGGGAAAAGACTAAACTTTTCTTTAATTTCATTTAATTTTCTTTAATTTAATGTAATGTTCTTTAATTTAACCTATTAGACTTGTATCTATGTCAATAAACACTGCATTTATTGTCATTCAAAGTGTGAGTACATTTTTTTGGGACACCCTATATATATATATATATATATATATATATATATATATATATATATATATTTCCTGTGCTAATATGCATTTGATTATACGTTTCGTATATTATTATTTTCAATATATTTAATTATTTAATATAACTGTAGTGTATATATTTTTCCTCTACTAGTATATTGATAATACAACGTTTTGTATATTTTTTATTATATATTTAATTATTTAATATAACCATATATTTTTCCTGTACTAATATATTGATAATACAACGTTTTGTATATTTTTTATTATATATTTCCCGTTCGTGTTTCTTATGCTATTATTATTTTTTGATCATATACATATTCCATTGTATATTTATTATATATTCATCGTCCGTATGCTATTATTATTTTTGATCATATACCTTACAACCTTACAAAGGTTTCGCCTGATGGTCTCTCATTTCGCGAAGGTCAAGCTTGTCGCCCCTCCTCTCGAATTGGCCTGGTGAAGTAGTGAGTTTGATTCTTGCGCTCTCCACCTCACATAGCCAGGTACTCCCGGCTTATCGGGGATTGTTCTGATCCAGGCGTCTAGTCTTCTTTTGAAGATTTCCACTGCAACTCCCTTTGTGTTTCTTAGGTCTTTGGGCAACTGATTAAACAGTTTTGGTCCACTCACTACAAAACTATTTTCTTTCAGGGTTAAGGATGTGCCCTGTCTCGCCTTCAATTTGGGAATACGGCACAGTCTGCCGTTTCTACTGTCCACCGTTGTTTGGGGAGTTACAGGGTTCAGAGTAAGATTAGGGACTAGTTTCTCCATTATTTTCCAAGTGTAAATAATGGTGTATCTCTCTCTTCTCCTTTCCAGCGTAACCTTTCCCAGTAATTTAGTTCTTTGCACCCATTGATCTTGGCTGTGAAGCTTCTCTGGATCCCTTCCAGCTGTCTGATGTCTTCTTTTTTATATGGGGATGTTAGGACCGAGCAGTATTCCAATTTGGGTATGATCAAGGTTTTCAGTAGAGGAATCATTACATTCCTATCCCTTCGTTTAAAGGTTCTCAATATCTGTCCCGTTATTCTGTTTGCTCTGTTTACTGCTATCTTATTTTGTGTTTCAAATTTTGCATCACCTGTCATTACAACCCCTAAATCTTTTGCTCTGGGATTTCTATGAATTTCCTGTCCATTTGGGGTATAATATTCCATGGATTTTAGGTCTTCTCTTTTTCCGTACCGTAATAGCTGAAATTTCTCGGTGTTAAACTTCATATTGTTGTCTTCCGTTCACTTGTAGATTCTGTTTATGTCGGTTTGTAGGGATCTTATGTCTTCTGGGTTTCTAATTTTTCTACTGATCTTTGTGTCATCCGCAAAGGATGTTACTGTGCTGTCTCTGGTAACTTCCTCATCTATGTCAGTTAGCATGATTATGAAGAGTAGTGGAGCTAATACTGTTCCTTGTGGTACTGAGCTGAGGACCTCTGATTCTGATGAAGATACTCCTTGTACTCCTTGTATATTTATTTTCTATATATTTCCATTAATTCGCCTAAATAAACAGAATGATGTAATGGTGTTTTATTTAATTCTTTTTGTTTGTACACGGTATTTAATTGTATCAATTAGCTGGCTTCTAAAGCGAATTTGTAAACCAGAATATATGCGTTAATAATATAAAGAGCGCTATCTGGTAACTCAATCTGAACGAGCCATTTACGCCTTCTAAGCCAGCTGGCGGGTTAAGTCAGACTATATGCTTTAATTAAATAAATAGCGCAAACTGGCAGCTCAGCCAGATACGCCAATTGTCAGATTAAGCCAGAATATATGCTTTAATTAAATAAATAGTGCAAACTGGCAACTCAGCCTTCTAAGACAACTGGCTGATTAAGCCAGAATATATGCATTAATTAAATAAACAGAGCAATCTGGAAACTCAGCCAGATAAGCCAACTGGCTGATTAAGCCAGCTGGTTGATTAAGAACATATTAAGACAACGGCCGCTCGGCTGAAGTCTTAATATGCGCTTGGCTCCTGCCAGGCAAATACCTCTCCTCTTTCTTTCACTCCTCCTCTCTCTTTCTCTTGGGATAACTCCGCCTCGAAGTTGCATAACCCCTTGTTGCTCTTGCAACATTCCCCCCATTTAGGGGGTGCCTTGCAACAAAAGAGGGTGGGGGTTGGCACTATGGGGTGCCTCACAACAAAAGGGGGGTTGACACTATGGGCTCCTTGCAACAAAGGGGGGGTTGGCATTATTGCAACATTTGCAATTGCATTGCATTCTACCAGTTGGGCCCATACTACTAGTGACACTGATCTATAGTTCTTTGCTTGAGATTTTCCCCCCCTTTATATATATATATATATATATTATATATATATATATATATATATATATATAGGGACAATGTTTCTCTTTTCAGGATGCTCGATATTTCCCCAGTGTCCAGGGATTCTCTCCATATCCAGTATAGGGGTGTAGGTATTTCTTGTTTACAGTTTGTAATCAATAAGGTGTTCCATTTGTCCGGACCTGCAGCTCAATGTGATTTCACTTGTCCTATAACTCGCGCTATCTTCTGGGGTAAAATCAAAGTCTGTTATACAGTCTCCTTGTAATTTCTCTTCAAAAAATCCCTCTCTGTCAGGTATCGCTTTGTTACTTGTTGGGGACTGAAAACTGATTCGTACCAGGGTTGGAGTGTTTGTAATTAAATTGTAATTGTAATTAATTAACCATTTTCTGTAATTGTAATTATCAAATTTTCAAGAGGAGTAATTGTAATTTGTAATTGTAATTGCTAAAAAATTATAATGTTCCCAAGAGATCACGGGGTGGACAACCACCTCAGCTCTTTTTGAGTGAGCGTGTGTTCAGCATAGCAGGAACCTATTTCTCCCCGAACAGAAATAACTTGGGAAGTGAAACGTTTCCTTCGCTTATTTTTATAAAACGCAACCGAGAACTCTTTGACAAATTGTATTGTTGAATGAGAAAATATAAATAAATGTCTTGTGAATTGTGAATGTGAAAACTTGTTACTTCTCCTTCAATGCATTTGCAGTTGTAATTATAATTGCCAGTTTAGGCACCATAATTGTAATTGTATTTGTAATTGATGAGACAGAGGTTATAATTGTAATTGTAATTGACCTCAGAAAATGTAATTGCTCTAACCCTGAGTACTGGGCTCTCAGTGTTTCAGATATTTCTTTTTGATCATCGGTTAGTTCATTATTTCCTTTCCTTATGGGCCCGATAGTGGCGCGCATTTTTGTATTACTTTTCGTATAGCTAGATAAGTATTTAGGATTTTCCTTTATTACTTCTACCGCTTTTTCCTCTTCCCAAGGAAGGAGAAAAAGCGGTATTGATGTCTGCTGGTATTGATGTCTCCTGGTATTGATGTCTGCTGGTATTGATGTCTCCTGGTATTGATGTCTCCTCAATTAACTAACTTCGCTGCTACTCTCTTTCTTTTGCGGAATATTGTTCGCTTTTGTCTCTCGAATCAATTCCTCTTTTCTTTTGGCTGTGCTTTCGGAACATAGTTTTCTAAAAATTTCCAGCGTCTTTTCTTCCATGGTTGTTAGCATTTCTTCAGTTGTTTTATTCTCTAAAACTGCTTTCCACTCAAATTGGGCCATGTGTGCTCTGATTTCTTCCAATTTATAGTCTTGGAGTTTAAGTTAAAAATCTCAAATTTGCTTCTTTTGTCAGTATGAATATTATCTTGTAATGTCACCATATTTGTTAGCTCGATTATGTTGTGGTCTGAGATAACAGTTGGGGTTATTTTTTAACAAGGAGGAGATTGTAGACTCAATCGACCAGGGAAGTACTCCGGCGGGGTGGTGACGTTAGACAGAAGATAGGGAGTGCTGGAACTCCAATTTCTCCTGTCACTGTCTTCTTTAGCTGATCTTTTTCCGTGTCACATCTACCCTGTGAGTAGTCCTGCATGCTCTCAAACACACACTTCTCTCCCTATCCCTCACTACATATACATGCATCTTACTACATAATCTTTTAAAAATTAAAAAAGAAAAAATGGCATCAACTTCAAGAGCCTCGGAGTCCCCTGGGGAGGGGACAATAAATGTCCCCACTTCCGGCTCCCCCGCTACCGATACCGGAAACGCAGACCGGACAACAGGGCTGGATCTGCTACCGCCCATTCGAGATGTTCTGGGTCTCTGTCTGATTCACTTTTCTAAAACTTTTGCAACATTCGTGGCCTTTTCTCAAATTTTCAATCTGTTGAACACCACCTCTCTTCCTCTAAACCTCACCTCTTCCTCACTGAAACTCAAGTGTCTAGGATGATTGACAGCAACCCCTTTTTTGTACCCTCTTACTTTCTACTCAATTTCACTCCAAAGGTGGATGTTGCGTATATGTACGTAATGACCTAACTTGTTCTCGTATTCTCGAACTCGAATCTTCCGAATTCTATACCGTCTGGCTACGGCTTACATGCCAATCTCAAACTAAATACATATGCGTTGTTTACCTTTCTCCTAATTCTACTGACAATCCAAAATTCTTTGACTAACTCGCTTCCAAAGTGGAATACATTCTATCTCGTACTCCCTTTGCTGAAATCTCCATTTTAGGAGATCTCACTGACATCCCTGGTGAACTAACCTCGTGCGTCGGTCTTTCTTCACACGAAGGTCAAGCTGGTGGCCCCGCCTCTAGTCCTGGCTTGGTGAAGGAGCCAATTGCTCTCTTGCGCTCTCCCCGTACATAGCCAGGTACACCCAGCTCATCTGGTACCGTCCTGAGCCATGCATCTAGTCTTCTATTGAAGACTTCACCTTTGACCCCTGTAACGTTTCTGAGGTTCTTTGGAAGCTGGTTAAGAAGTCTTGGCCTCCTGACAACCAAGCTATTTTCCTTCAGAGTTGAGGAGGTCCCTTGTCAGGCCTTTAATTTGGGAACACTACACATTCTGCCTTTCCTATTTTCCAGCGTTGTTTGGATGGTAATTGAGTTTAGTTTGAGGTTTGGTACCAGTTTTTCGATAATTTTCCATATGTAGATTATGGTATACCTCTCTCTTCTTCTTTCCAGGGAGTACAGATTTAGTTTACGTAGTCTTTCCCTGTAGTTGAGTTCTTTGCAGCCATCAATCCTGGCTGTGAAATGTGTCTGCATTTCTTCTAGTTTACTAATTTTTTCCTTTTCATATGGGGACGTCAAAATTGAGCAGTATTCAAGTTTTGGTATGATCAGTGTTCTCAGCAGGGAAATCATTACTGTTTTGTCACTCCTTTTGAACGTTCTTAGTACCTGCCCTGTGACTCTTTTTGCTTTGTTTATTGCTATCTGATTTTGCGGTCATTATTACCCCCAAGTCGACCGCTTTCGTGCTTCTCTGAATTTCCTGTCTATCTGGAGCATAATATGCAGTCTGTTTAAGTTCCTCATTTCTCCCATATCTCAAGAGCTGAAATTTCTCGGTGTTAAATATCATATTGGTGTCTTCTGACCATTTGTATATTTTGTTCGTGTCCCTCAGCAAGGCCTCCACTTCATTTTCATCGCTGATTTTTCTGCTGATCTTTGTATCGTCTACAAAGGATGTTACTATACTGTTGCTGTTTACTCCAGTGTCTATGTCTGTTAGCATGATAATGAACAGGAGTGGGGCCAGCACTGTACCTTGCGGTACTGAGCTGCGTACTTCTGATTCTGATGATGATACACCTTGAATTTTGACCACCTGTAGTCGTTTTCTGAGGAAGTTGTAGATCCATTTTCCCATTTTGCCTGTTATTCCCATATGTTTCATGTTATGTGCTATTATACCATGATTGCATTTGTCGAACGCTTTAGCAAAATCCGCGTATATGACATCATAGTTTTCATTACCTTCAAGTGCATTTAGGATATTGTTATAATGCTCTATAAGTTGTGATAGGCATGATCTTCCTAATCGGAATCCGTGTTGATTTTCGTTGAATCTTTCCAATGTCTCCAAGAAGTCATAGATGTTCTCTCTGGCTAGTCTTTTAAATATTTTGATGAGGTGGAACGTCAAGGACATTGGTCTATAATTCTTTGTTTGAGATCCATCCCCGCCTTTATATATAGGAACGATCACAATATGGTAGAGTTTGTCCTCTCAGTAAGTCACTCGAAACCAGCTAACTCGACTAAAATTCCTAACTTTCAGCACGCAGACTTTAGTAAATTTACAAATAAATTGTCACACGTCAATTGAGAAAACGTAATGGGGAACTCCAACGCAAAACTAATGGGGGAATCGTTCGAGACCGTATTTAGGACTATAAATGAGGAATGTGTACCGTACAAAATTAAGCGTGCGAAAGTAAACAACAAGCCCTTGTGGTTTAATTCTACAGTAGTAGACATTATAAAGAGAAGAGATAGGGCTTATAGGCTACATAAGTGCGATAAAGACAATTTGTGGTTACGAAACAACTACATATCTCTAAGGCGTGAAGCGAAAAGTGTAATAAAAAAGTCCAAGCGCGAATTTGAAATCTCCATAGCTCGTGACGGTAAAGAAAACCCCAAGCGATTCTTTCAATACGTCAATAATAGAAATCCAGTAAAAAGCGTCTTGGGGCCTTTGAAAAATCTAAACGGAGATCTAGTTTCTGAAAACAAGGAAATGGCTACCTTGCTAAACGAATTTTTTACGTCAGTTTTTACTATAGAAGATGTAACAAATATCCCTACGGTCATAGACATAATACCTTTTGATAATGGTAATATTTTGGATAATATAGTGGTTAGTGAAGGGGAGGTAATGCGCTATATTGATAAAATGAAAACGCGTAAATCACCGGGGCCGGATTCCATATATCCCATACAACTAAAAGAATTAAAAGATAGCATTGTTGTGCCGCTAACAAAGATTTTTAATGCGTCTATTTCTGAGGGGTGCGTACCAGATAATTTCAAGTTAGCGAACGTTAACACCTATCTTTAAGAAAGGCGATAAAGGTGCGGCGGAAAATTATAGGCCAATCAGTTTAACGTCTGTTCTAGGTAAGCTACTGGAATCAATAATTAGGGATCTTATAGTCGAACACTTAGAATTGCATAAACTAGTTAAAAATAAGCAGCACGGTTTTAGGCGAAACAAATCTTGCTTAACTAATCTTTTAGAATTTTTCCAAAGCGTGGTTGACGTTTACGATAGACATCGGGCGGTTGATATAGTGTATTTAGATTTTCAAAAAGCGTTTGACACCGTTCCGCACAAAAGACTCATTGAAAAAACTAAGGCTCATGGAACCAGGGGTGTAGTAATAAATTGGCTAGAAGAGTGGTTGCGAGGTAGGAAACAGAGGGTGGTCGTTGATGGAGCGGAGTCGTGTTGGACTAATGTAGCGAGTGGCGTTCCTCAGGGTTCTGTATTGGGCCCCTTGCTTTTTCTTATATATATTAACGATTTAGATGTCGGCCTAGTCAGTACAGTTTCAAAGTTTGCGGATGACACGAAGCTGGGTGGTAGGGCGATTAATGACGAAGAGGTGAAATCCAGGAAGATCTGAATAAAATCGTTGATTGGTCAGTCACATGGCAAATGAGATTTAACGTCGATAAGTGCAAAATTTTGCATATAGGTTCGCGTAACGGTAATTTTGCGTATAGTATGTCAGGGAAAGAGTTAACAAGCGTAGAGCAGGAAAAAGATTTAGGAGTTATAGTCACTGGTGATTTAAAAGTAGCGAAACAAAGTACAGCAGCGGTCAATAAGGCGAACAAAGTGTTAGGTTTTATAGCTCGGAATTTTGAGTACAAATCGCGCGATATTATAGTTCCACTTTATAAATCATTAGTTAGACCCCATTTGGAGTACGCGATTCAATTTTAGAATCCGCATATGCGCAAAGATATAGACAAAATCGAAAGAGTTCAAAGACGAGCAACTAAGATGATTCCGTCGCTTAGGTCAAAGTCGTACGAGGATAGGCTTAAGGAGTTAAAATTGACTACACTCGAGACTCGGAGGCTAAGGGGTGATCTAATCCAGGTGTTCAAAATTATGAATGGGTTCGATAACGTAGATAGAGATAGCTTTTTCAAAATATCTCAATATAATAGGACTAGAAATAACGGGTGTAAGTTGACAAGTAGAAGGTTCGAGACAACAGTTGCCAAAAACTTTTTTACGCACAGAATAGTAAATAGATGGAATAGTTTGCCGGTAGAAGTAATTAGTAGCACGTCTATAAACATGTTTAAAAATCGATTAGACGCATATGTTAATAGATTGGGTATAGTTTAAGGTAGTAAAATTAAGGCTTTGTGGGGATAGATCCCACAGCTCAACACAAGTGTTGTGGGATATAGGGAGGCAGCATCTTGGATTAGGGAATACTCTCTGTCCTTACACACTCCATTTAAAGAGATTCCTCTGCCGAGCGGTGCCCCCCATAGTACTGTGAGGTATTGAAAAACTCATGATCTTCACTTGCCCCACAAACACCTTTAAATGGGAGACTCAAAATGGGTGCACACACATTTCTACATTACTGTACAGTCTTTACAGCCACACCTACACTTTTCCTCCTAAGTATATATATTGTAATGTATATGGTGGTAAATTTTGACTTGGTCCGCAATCGATATGGATCGTGACTTATTTTTGGTTGGATGGATACCGTAATGAAATTGACTGGATCCTTTGGATCTGATATATTTGCATGTCGGTTATAAATAGATATAGAGTGTAACATATTTGTGGATAGTAGTCTATTATGACTTGATCCTCTGGATCCAGAGATTCTATCTTTAGTTTTAAATCGATAATTAATTATTTTTAAATTGATAATTATTTAGTTTCGTAAAAATTAGTCGTTGCCAATGTACAGGCAGTTTTTACATAAATTTCTTATGTTCTTGTGGTTCGGAACCCACGTAAAATTGTAGGTTCCCTCCGCCACCACGGAGGACATACACAATGCACAATTACGAACACAGTTAGGTAGACCAGCCATGAGTGGATCCTAGGGTCTTTGTTGGTCTGAAACATTATAACATATGTTTAACCAAAATAAATCTTTTATTACCCGTAGACAACAGAGGTCAATGTACATAAACTGATAACAAAATATGTTCGTGAAATACGAAAGAAATAAACCACTTTGATCACACTTTGATATTGAAAATGATACTTAACAAAACCATTTATTTAACATATTTCCATTTCGTGTACTTCATGACCAAGAACACACAAATGCTACGTGCAATTATGAAAATGCAAATTGACTTCTAAATTTATAATATTGCTATTACATTTGCATATGCATATCATACGACATATAACGTCTTATTAGGTGCCATTAATAGTTAGCATTTATAGCAATTCATCCACGAAAGTGGGGGGGGAACAACTGGTAGGTTGTCCCCCCTT